>CM060308.1:58455955-58458455 GCA_030674185.1 Monoplex corrugatus
GTGAATTGCAATAGTCAATGCGAGACATTATGAAGGAGAGAACGAGTTTTGCAGTTGTTTCGACAGAGAGATACTTCCTGATCAGACTTATACGATGGAGATGATAGTAGCAAGATCTGGCAGTTTGAGAAACAAAGTTGTTCATAAAGATGTGATCCTTGTAAGGTTTTATATGTTGCCCCAAAACTGATCTTCGAGGGTTAGACTTTCGTAAGGCAATTGCTCAGTTCTTTCATTTCCGAACAGAAAGTAGGCAGTGGTACGAAATGTGCTCTGTCACAGACTGGTCCTGTATGGCAAGGACATTCATGTGTATGAAATACAACACTCAGCATTGTATGTTGGAACTGGCGACAGTTTCCATTCCACTGGCAGAAGAGTATGGTTTGTTGCTGCTGAAGAAAATAATGAAGGGGAAGTTGCAGGCAATGTAACCACTTCTTAAAAAAAACAACCAAGCAAGCAAGCGCAAAGCAAGCAAGCAAGCAAGCAACCAGCCAACCAACCAACCAACCAACCAACCAACCAACCAACCAACCAACCAACCAACCAAACAAATCTAAAAGCATAAAAGAAACAAAATAAAAAAACACAGGAACAACAATTAAAAAAACCAAACCAAACCAAACCAAACCAAACCAAACCAAACCCAAAACTTTGGTTTACGATCAGAATGATACAGCTAGGCTGAGATGATGAAACATACTACCAATTTATCATAATGTTGCTACGTAGCGCAGTATCTCTTCCCAGCCAAATTCATTCTTCCAATCATTCTGATGGTGTCAGCTGAGAGTTTCGTTGGTCCTATTCACTTACCCATTCCTCTCCCTCTCTATTTTAAGACCTTGTCAACACACATGGTTTTGCGCAGGCTCAGACAATCTCCTAGATAATTACTGGCAGATTCGGGAGGAACGTATATGGAATTGTCTGAATGCAATGAATCTCTTTTGAGATAAAGTGAAAAAGTGAAAGAAAAAAGAGAAAAAAAAAAGAAGATGGATGATGATGATAAAAATGTTGACGAAACAAGCGAGGAAATATGGAACGGGAACAGAGGAAAGAAACAGCTAATTAAGAAATGAATGTAAATGAATGAATTATCTTTAGATTCCAAGGGCATAAATGATAAAATGACTTGGTCAAGGACTGAATTGAACTATTCTCCACGAAACGATAGCAACTGTCAATATCTAACCAAAAGCGACAAAATTTCACAGCCACCTTTGTCGCATTGCGGTAGCGGTCTTTGTCGCATTGCTGCAGTATCTCCGAAGTTTGACGGAACCTACCGAACACAGCCGTGAGAGCCACATATGACACACTTCGCGATGATCGAGGACTTTGGAGTTATGTGTCGAGCGCCCTCTCAAGACAAGCACGCGGGTAAGAAGGTATTATCATATAGTGTCACATCCTGGGATTTTTGCATTGGCCCTGTATATTTAAACAAAACAAAACAAAAAGGAACAATCAGGCCATTCTGACAGTCGTCATGTATAGCATTCTTCTTGTATTGGTCTTGGAAATTGCTTCATCTTCGTGAATTTTAAGTGATAATTTTCTTAAAAAATGGACCATTGCAATTTCAGTTGGATTCATATCCGTTCACAAATAGTTGTAACAAAAAACACTTAAATATTTCAAAACATTGTACCACTGTGGTTGAAATATCGGATTACATATTTGGACATTATACATCTATCTCTTTAAACTAGACTAGATGTGCTGTCCACATTTGGTCAAAATTTCTTGATGCACTACTGAGAAATCTCTGACACTTGCAAATACTTTTGCCGTTGTTATAACCTTGGTCTTTGGGCAGCCTCAATCAAACTTCCAGAACCTTTTGTTTGTTCATTATTTTGTTGGTTGGTTAAAATCTGCCATCAAGTAACCGAGATATGTTTATGTAAACATTTGTATATTTTGGAACATCCTGGTTCATGTATTAGGCCATCCCTGTCAGTACGCAGATCTAGGCATACACACGCAACTACACATTGAAAGGGGCGTATGGCTCAGACTGTGTGAAATAGAAACCATCAACAAACTGTTGAGAGATTTGTACTGACACGTTTTGTTCAAAGACAGACAGACAGACACACACACACAGCCCTCCATGTTCGAACGAAATAATCTTCCTATCTGTTATGAAATAGAAGAGAGAGAGAGAGAGGGGGGGGGGGGGAGACAGAGACGGAGGTGAGGGGAGAAGGAGGACGACAGAGAGAGCGGGAGAGGATAGACTTCAGACCAGTTTACTGCGTTAATATAATTTATATATATATGTCAGGGAAGATCGTGACAACGGGAGGAGGGAAGGTTCCGGACTGATTCACACCGACTTGTGGCGTCCGTGTATGTGCGTGTCTGTTAACACAACTACACATTAACCATCTAGAAATCAAGCATGAGAACTTCTGCAAAAATCCGTTGATCACAGTTATTGATTTATTGTTGTTTTTTGTTTAAAGCCCAGCCGACTGCGTGGGGG
>CM060308.1:58463455-58465955 GCA_030674185.1 Monoplex corrugatus
ATTCAGAAATAGTTAAGAAAATCTCCTAACAAACGTTTGCTATAGACAGACAGACACACCTATCCACATCTATCTGCGGTTGATGTGAATAACATATATATGTGTGTATATATTATATATGTGTACATATATATCTAGATATATACATATATATATATATGTATACATATATACATACATATATGTATATATCTTTACATACACCCATGTATACATATATATATATAGACATATATATATATATATAAACATACATATGCATACACACATAGCTATATATTTATCTATCTATCTATCTATCTATTTATCTACTATCTATCTGTCTGTGTATCTGTCTATCTATCTATCTATCTATCTATCTATCTATCTATCTATCTATCTATCTATATACACATACATTTACCTGAATATGTCAATGTATTCGTATATAAGGTTTATTATACTGGACATGAATGCAATATTCCAATAGAGCGATTGCCCCTCAGAAAGGGGTGTGAACAAATTCTAACACGAACAGTATATAAATGCATGTTGATGATTTATATATAGATAGGAACGTCCATTAACATCATACATATAATCATGTTTGTGGAGCAATCTCTCCAAATATCTTTTGACATTTATAAATAAACATATCACGAACTTTTTGATATCATCAGTTCTGGACGAAAAAAGCAACGATAGATGAGGTCACTTGGGTTTTCGTTGTATTTAGATGGGATTAAAATGTTACGTAAATCATTCAGACTGGGGCAACATGAAGAGACTTGTTTTATTTCTCTTTGCGCATTAGGATGTCTCTATGGATTGTAAGAGGTACTGAAGGTGTTGTGTGTGCGTGGTGTTTGTTGTGTGTGTGTGTGTGTGTGTGTGTGTGTGTGTGTGTGTGTATGTATGCATGTGTTTGTATGTGTGTGTGTATGTTTGTGTGTGAGTGTGTGTGTGTGTTATGTGTGTTTGTGCTAATGTGTGTTGTATTGTGTTTGTGACAGTGGAGAGAGAGAGAGAGAGAGAGAAAGAGAGAGAGAGGGGGGGGAGACAGAGACAGAGACAGAGACAGACAGAGAGACGGCGACCGAGACAGAGAGACAAAGATTGTGAGAGAGACACACACCCACAGAGAGAGAGAGAGAGAGAGAGAGAGAGAGAGAGAGAGAGAGAAAGAGAGAGAGAGAGCGAGAGAGAGAGAGAGAGAAAGAGACAGACAGACAGACAGACAGACAGATAGAGAGAGACAGAGGTGTCTCTCCTGTTTTTTTTTTTTAGCTCTGAAAAGACAAGGATCAACGATTCTGTAATGATCATCATCATTCTTCATTATCATCATTATTACGATAATAACATTGATCACGACAAAAATGGTGGCGGTAATAATGAAAATGCTCCTCGTTTTGCCTTTCTTGCTTTCTTTCTTTGGCATTTTTCGTCTTCAAGAATTGTACCAGATAATGTATTAAAATCAATTCATGCATTTTAGTCTAAAAAAAAATATCGGTAACAAATTTGTTCCTCAAGACCTTTAATCAATAATAGGCTTTTAACTGATAGACTACATGTCAAGTTCATCTTCACTAATCCTGAAGCTGACTTATCGAAAGTGGAAACTTTTAGCGAGATTTTTAGTTTCGGATTCAGTTTCAGTTTCTCAAGACAACGCCCCTGCACTCGAAATACATTCCACGTGCACTGATGCCACTGGTGCCATGTGATGGAGAAGATCCACACTGATCATGGTAAAAGTCACAAGTCTGCACATAATCCTTATGCACTGGTGAGGTCTAATCCTTATGCACTGGTGAGGTCTAATCCTAATGCACTGGTGAGGTCTAATCCTTATGCACTGGCCAGGTCTTCAGGTTCTTCCTAGCGTATGCGGTTTATGGCTTTTTATGACGATAATGGTGGTGATGATGATGAATGTGTTTTTCGTTTTGCTTTGCTTTGCTTTCTTTCTTTCTTCTATTTCTTTTTCGCCTTAAAAAATTGGAAACAATTTTTTTGTGTGTGTGTGTTGTGTGTGTGTGTGTGTGTGTGTGGTGTGTGTGTGTGTGTGTGTGTGTGTGTGTGTGTATCTGTGTGTGTGTGATGTGCGTGCTTGCGTGCGTGCGTGTGTGTGTGTGTGTGTTGTGTGTGTGTGTGTGTGTGTGTGTGTGTGTGTGCATGTGTATCTCTGTGTGTGTGTGTGTATCTGTGTGTGTGTGATGTGCTTGCGTGCGTGCGTGCGTGCGTGCGTGTGTGTGTGTGTGTGTGTGTGTGTGTGTGTGTGTGTGTGTGTGTGTGTGTGTGTGTGTGTGTGTGTGTGTGTGTGTGTGTGTGAAACAGAGGGAAGATGTCGGCTTGGGTCATTGTTCACACACCTTAATCCCCTCCTGTCTTCCCTTCCCCCGCACACAGTGTGTGTGTGTGTGTGTGTGTGTGTGTGTGTGTGTGTGTGTGTGTGTGTGTGTGTGTGTGTGTGTTGTGTGTGTGTGTGTTGTGTGTGATGTGAGTGTGTGTGTGA
>CM060308.1:58473455-58478455 GCA_030674185.1 Monoplex corrugatus
AGACTCCATTGAATCAGTTGGTCAGATTCCATTACATCAGTTGTTAAAGCACCATGGTAATATACTACAGTGGTTATGTCTTTGATCCTCTGATACATATATATATTATATATGTATTTGTTTTTGTTTTGTTTTTCTTTTTATTGTTGATTTTTTGTTGTTGTTTTTTGTTTTGTTTTGTTTTGTTTAGCTGGTTGGGTCTGATGGTGGAACCGTTCGACTCAAGGTCTGCCCTGAGTTTGATGATTCCAGCCTGCAAGGTAAATCTGGCATCTTTCACTGCCCGTCTTAATGCTTCAATCATTCCATTAGTGTCACCATTGTGTTTCATAGATCCCGTTCTCTTTTTTTCTCTCTCTGTGTCTCTTTGTCTCTGTCTATGTCTCTGTCTCTCTTTTTCTCTCTCACTATTTGTCTCTCTCTCTCTCTTTCTCTGTCTCTCTATTTCTCTCTGTCTGTTTGTCTGTCTGTTTTTCTGTCTGTCTCTGTCTCTCTGTGTCTCTCTGTCTCTGTCTCTGTCTCTCTGTCTCTCTTTCTCTCGCTCTCTGTCTCTTTCTTTCTCTCTCTCTGTTCCTGTCTTTCTCTCCCTGTCTATCTCTCTTTGTGTCTGTCTCTGTCTCTCTGTCTCTGTCTCTCTCTCTGCCTCTCTGTCTTTCTGCCCTTGTCTGATCTTTCTCTCCCTCTCTATCTCTCTTTCTGTCTGTCTCTGTCTCTCTATTTCTGTCTATGTTTCTGTCTGTCTGTCTGTCTGTCCTTCTCTCTCTCTCTCTCTCTCTCTCTCTCTCTCTCTCTCTTTTTTTTCCCCTGTACGCCCGTTTCGTCATTTCAAGCGCATGGAGTTTTGTCAGAAAATTATCCGCATATTTTGAAGGAGCGCGCATGGAATTGTCCGAGTCTGACCGATCCCTCCTGAATAAAATCCAGTCTCTGCAGTCCAGCAGTCTATGGCTAATGGATGTGAAATGACTAAAATCCTACTTTAAACTCTACAGTCAATGGGTTTGGACTCTGAAATGCATATACAGTTTCAATACTTTTATCTCCTTGATTTTCTGTCTTTTCGAGCTCGAACACAACACTGACAGAAACAAAGAGACACCCTATGGGCTGAACTCAATTCTGCTACAGAAAAAAAAAAAAATGGTCAGACTTCCCCGTTTTTATTTTCAGAACTAATCTTTCAAGCCAGAGATGAAGGAATGTATTGGAACTGATCGATGATCACTGTCTAGCTGCTCTGTGGCTTCCACTGTTCTGCTGGATATGTGAGTGTACTCGAGTATTGCTGCTGGCATTGTGGCCAGGAGGGATTGAAGTGGCCAGGCTCGGTAAACATGCTTTGGTGTCTGTTGCTTTTAGTTTTGTCTCCCTTTAAAGGAAAAAAAGGGAGTTGTTTCATAACGATCAGAGGAGTGTGTGTGTGTGTGTGTGTGTGTGTGAGTGAGTGAGTGTGTGTGTGTGTGTGTGTGTGTGTGAATATATATGTGTGTGCGTGTGTGTGTGTGTGTGTGTTGTGTGTGTGTGTGTGTGTGTGTGTGTGTGTGTAAAAAGGGAGTTGTTTCATAACGATCAGAGTGTGTGTGTGTGTGGTGTGTGTGTGCGTGCGTGTGTGTGTGCGGTGTCAATATGTGTGTGTATGATGGTGGGGGTAGGGGTGGGGTGAGTGAGTGTGTGTGTGTGTGTGTAGGTGGATGTGTCTTTTTTGTGTGTGTTGCGTATGTGTGTTTGATTTGTGTGTGTGTGTGTGTGTGTGGTTGTGTGTGTGTGTGTGTGTGTGTGTGTGTGTGTGTGTGTGTGTGTGGTGTGTGTGAGGATTACAGCTTGGGTCAAGGGTCACATGCCTAACAGACTGAGAGTACGTTGTAGATTTTTTCTTTCTTTTTCTAAGCATCCAGTATATCTTTGTGCGTGTGTGTGCGTGCGCTTGTGTGTTTGTGTGTGCACGCGCGTGTGTGTAATTGTGTACGTGCGCGAGTATGTTTGCAGGTATGTTTGTGTGTAGAGACAGACAGACGACAGACAGACAGACAGACAGACAGATGATCCAGAAAAATGGAGAGAGGCAGACAGACTGACAAAGAGAAACAAGAGACGGAGAGAGAGAGAGAGAGAGAGAGACAGACAGACAGACAGACAGGCAGACAGACAGCCAGCAGCCAGCCAGCCAGACAGACAGACAAAAAGAGACAGAGAGCCTGAGAGAGAGAAAGAAAGAGAGAGAAAGAAAGAGAGAGAGAGAAGAGGGAAAGAGAGAAGAGAAGAGAGAGTGAGAGCGGGAGAGAGAGAGAAAGAGAGAGAGAGAGAGAGAGAGAGAGAGAGAGAGGCAGACAGAGAGAGAGAGAGAGAGAGAGAGAGACAGACAGACAGGCAGACAGACAGACAGACAGACAGACAGATCCAGAAAAATGGAGAGAGGCAGACAGACTGACAAAGAGAAACAAGAGACGGAGAGAGAGAGAGAGAGAGAAGAGAGAGAGAGAGAGAGAGAAGACAGACAGACAGACAGACAGACAAAATGAGAGAGAGACCTGAGAGAGAGAAAGAAAGAGAGAGAAAGAAAGAAAGAAAGAGAGAGAGAGAGAGAGAAGAGAAGAGAGAGTGAGAGCAAGAGAGAGGGAGTGAGAGCAAAGAGAGAGAGAGGGAGAGAGAGAGAGAGAGAGAGAGAGAGAGAGAGAGAGAGAGAGAGAGAGAGAGAGAGAGAGAGAGAGAGAGAGGAGAGAAAGAGGGAGGATTATAACAGTCATGTTTTTCAGCATTTTTCTTGTTTCTTCTGCTTTTTGTTTCGTTCATGAGGGATGGTTGCTCTTTGTATCAAAGCAGTCGATAAGATCAGGAGGATCAGAAAGATGATGCCGCATGATTGCATGAAGTGCTGTTGAGATCAATGTTCCCTGTTGGTATGTGTGCTGGTCTGGAACTAGAGACAGATGCTGATGGATTTGAACAGATATGTGGTGCGCGAGTATGTTAATATGATGGTGTGTGTTGATTTTAAAAATATTTTATCTTCCTTTGTGTTGCAGAAGGTATAGTAGGAAAATGCCCGTATAGGAATTAAACTGTGCTTTAACCCTTTGACTCCTGCATCCTGTCCACCAGCATGCTGCATTGCCAACTATGCTAGCAAAGCAGAAACTTAACCCTTTGACTCCCTCACCTTATCCACCAGCTCCTTGCTGAAAGCTGTGGATAGGGAAAGGAAATCAAAGGGTCAAGTTTTTTGCAGTTGGTGGATTGAATGCGGGAGTCAAAGGGTTAATTTTGTTCCATGTTTTGATATTGATTGATTTCAGCAGTGCCAGCACAAGATTTATACAATTGTAAGTCTTGTGTCCTTACCAGTTGTCGTGGTGAAAGTGTCAGCGCAACAGGTTATGGACTCAGGTTATGGGTTCGATAAGCGTCAGTTCTGTTAAAAAACATTGTGAGGTTTTGGGCCCCAGCCGGCACTTACCCAAAACAAAGTATGCTAAAGGCTCTTTGGAAAGACTGGACCACACAGTCGAGTGACATCCACTTCACGGATACACCTCTGAGGGTGTTGCTGAGATCTCCTGACCGACGTCGTAGGTGTCTGTATCTCTCGGGCCTGGTTGATGCCAAGATATACAATAAAAGTAAGCATAAAACACAAACCTTGTCGCGCAGTCTCAATCCAGAATAGAACACATAGCATCATGTTAATTATCTCCATCATCATCATCATTTCAGCCTGCACCGCTGGCTAGCACTGGTGCTTGCAGCTAAGCGAAAAGGAGAACAGAATGCGTAAGTCTCTCTCTGTCAGTACATAGCCTCTCCATCAGCAAGACCTACGTTGTGCCTCCTCGTGGCGACATGTGGTAACTGAACACCTCACGGACTCAGGCTAAAACTGGAGGGACTCGGAGGAGGTCTGGCGCTCACAAGTGCGGCACGCAGACCCACCAGCGTGTGGACATGCCATGGTGCCCACGAACCAGACCTCCAGCTATGGGTAAATAGCACCACTACTTTGTGGTTATCTCAGAGAGAATAAGGCTAAGGGAGTAAACCCTGAAAGAAAAATCACCCCTACTGCGTTGTAGGTTGTCGTGGGAACGACAAAGGCTAGCGGAGAGTCCGTACACAAACCGATGGAAGGCAATGGGAAACTGTCATCGTATTTTCCCAAGATAAATCATAGTCTGATTTTATGAGGAAAGGGGAATCAGAGCACCTGGTCACAACAGGAAAGCTGGAGAAAAAGAGAACACCAGGTGGGTCCAGGGAGAAATTATTGGACGGACTGCAGGGTGGCTAAGGACAGGGGGGTGGAAGATGTGCTTGCGAAGACAAGGGATACATGTATATGGAGGGCCATGATTGCCAACGCCATGCGGAAGGGCACATGATGATGATGATGATGATGATGATGATATCATCATCATCATGGCATTGTGCCCCCCACCCCTCCCCGTAAAAAAGTTCCTGATTTTGTGACGTCAATGTGCGTAGAAAGAACAGGAAAAGTCCAGCCCCTATCATATCAGTCAAGAACTCTCCAGCAAAAAGGTGGAGAGTGTCCCAGTGTGATGAATACGTTTCGAGCAGTTTCCATAAATATAATTCCGATTTACATGGTTCATTTATTTATTGACGGTCCATACGGTTCACTCCCAGTCCCAGCATGATAACAAAATCTATATAACACATCAATCTTGATGGCAGTGTTAACTCCTAACCTGCACTCAGATCGATGAATAGGTTGGCAAATGCTCAATAGATGCTGACATGCAGACCACACACACCACACACACACACACACACACACACACACACACACACACACACACACAACACACACACACACACATGTACCACAACACCCACATACATACATACACACACACCATCCACACATCATGACGCACAACACACCACATACACACACACACACACACATCACACATACACACCCACATACACACACAACACACACACACACAGTACACACACACCACCACATACAAACACAAACA
>CM060308.1:58480955-58485955 GCA_030674185.1 Monoplex corrugatus
ACAACAACAACACACACCACAAACATACACACACAACACACACACTAACACTCACACTCACAAACACACAACAACAACAACAACAACACACAAACACACACACAACTCTCATCTCTCTCACACAACACACAACACAACACACGACACACAGACACACACAACACACACACACACACATAACACACACACAACACACACACACACATACACACCACACGAAACACATACACACACACACACACACAACACAACACACAACACACAATCACACCACGACACACACACACACACACAGAACAACTACACACCACACGCCACACAGTAACAGGGCAGAACAAGTGGCATCCAAACTGGAATCACGCATTCTCCACAGCCTGTAGGGGGTTAAACGAGGCACCATGAATCCTCATGACGGCACACGGGTCTTGGAAAGAACGGCCAAGGCGAGGACGCGGGAGGGGGACGGTCGGAGGAAAACGAGGGCAAGCAGCCACAAACGAGAACAGACTACTTTGGACATCACAAAGGGACGTTACTCTGGATCATTGACCGTGACTGTGCACACCTTCAGAATTGTTCCCAAGCTCAGATACTCTCCCGGTATGATTTTGAACTTTTGTGTGTCCAACCTCAGTAGATTTGGATGGATACATTGGTGGCACCATACGCGCATTTGTTCATGCGCCCGCGAGCATGTAAATATGTTCTGAATGGTCTTTTCCTCTGGAGTGAGCACAGAGTATTATAACGGCCCTTCAACAACAACCCTCATGAATCCATCAACGTGACAATTTAGACCAGAACTCACCTATAGCCCCAAGGCCTATTTTGAAAGAGAGAGATCGAGAGAAAGAGAGAGAGAGAGAGAGAGAGACAGAGAGAGAGAGACAGAAACAGAGACAGAGACAGACAGACAGACAGACAGACAAACAGACAGACAGGAGTTTGTCTTTTCACACGTAGATCTGTTAACCTTATATCTGGCACGTCGTAACGACAGAGCAGGAAGGAGAACACTTCTGACACATCAAGACACCAGAAGCAAATCGACCACTAGTCAGACGTTTTAAAGCAGAACTTTAATGCATTGTCTCGTCTGGCTGACTGGTGCATTTGTGTTGTTGCCTCCTTTTGTTTCTGTTGTGCTCCATGTCTGCAGATGACTGGTGCAGAAGCCAATTCAGGGATATTGGGGGTCGTGAACTTTGTTGTGTCATAAACGATGTGAGCTCTTTTCTGTTCCTTTGGTGTGACCCTGAAATACACCCGGGGTACCATGCAGAGGTAAGGGCAGAGCAGACAGGAATAGCACACCTTCTTTGATGTTGTACATGCCGATTGCATAATAGGCAGAAACAAGTAAGTTATCCTTGTCTAACTCATCCCTTTCACAATCATCGGCAATGAGAAACAAACATAAAGTGATAAACTTCATCAAGTGCCAATGCGACTGGCATGGAAAGACCCCACCGACCTTACTCAAAGACTTCGGTAATTCTGTTCTTGATGTTGATCTAATGGATACATGCATGTGGAGGGCCATGATCGCCAACGCCATGCCGCAGGGCACTTGATAATGATGATGATAATGATGATGATGATGATGATGATGATGATGATGTGATGATGATGATGATGATGATGATCTTGTGTCCGGCAGACACCTAGTCTATTCCGCTCTGTCAATCTTGCTCACTTTCTGCATCTATTCCAGTTCCCAGAAGGAATTTATCGATTTTTTGTTACAGCTTGTCTGTTAATCTTTGCCCAGGGATGCCACCAATAAGATCTCGGTGATTACAGGAACATTTGGATGGGTTGCTGTTGACACTCAGCGTTGCCTGTGGTTTCATATGTTTCTATATGAAATAGATATAGTGATATATTATATATTATATATATATATATATATATATATGTGTGTGTGTGTGTGTGTGTGTGTATATATATATATGTGTGTGTGTATATATATGTGTATATATATGTATACATATATATATATATTATGTACATAATTATGTGTATATACATATACATATTACGAGTTATATATGTGTGTGTATACAATGGATATAGTGCTATATATCAATATGATACAAAATGTTGTATTGCCATTGTTGTTAGATAGTAGCTTCTGATTCTAAACTTTGGTACTTTTTTCCTTATTTAAAAAAGTACACAAATACAAACTGGTTCTTGCCTCTGTCAGATCACTGCCCATGTTAATGTTCAAAGCAGTGTAGTTGTGCCAAATTATTGCTGATTGAATTTAGGTTCTGTTCTTTATCTTAATTAAAAAAAAAGACCTAACCTGGAGTGGTGTCAAATTATTACTGATTGAATCTAGGTTCTGTTTTTCTATCTGAATCAAAAAGGACCTCACCTGAAAACTCAGTTTTGTACAGGTCTACACAGTTTACAAATCGTTACGACAGGCCTGGTAGTCAGGTGCATAAACATCTGACTTCCATTAGGAAGGTGCTGGGTTCAATCCACTGAGACACCTTTGCCCAATGGGTAAAGGGTGGAGATTTCTTTGTTCCTTGTTTTGCAGATTTTGAGCTTTCCCTTGGACAGAAATGTGTTCAATGTTATATTTAAATAAAACTGTCAAATGTAAAAAGAAGTATTAATAACAAAAAGAAGGACTAATGAAAGTATCCTAGAAGAACTTGACACCTCCAAAAAAACTACCAGCGGACATCAACAAGAGAAGACTAAACATTAATACATTGGCCATGTGTCATGCAACAAGAACACGGACCTCATGGCAACCATCTTTCAAGGAAAAACAGAGGCAAAAAGGAAGAAAGGCAGACCTCCAAAATCTCACACATCGAGAACATAACCAACACCAGCAGCCCACATATTCAAGAGATTGTCCACAAAAGTCAAGACAGAGCGGCCTGGAGGGAGGTGGTGGGCCAGATGTGCAGTGGCCAACACTGAATCCGGTGTCGCCGACAGGTGAGACAGGTGAATAACCAAAAAAAAAAAAAAAAAAAAAAATCAGAAAAAAAGGTGGGAAATATTTTCCTGATCCCTTAGGCCAACGTGTGTGAGAACCTGTCAGTGGCCTAACCTCCTTCGTGTGTAAGCGCAATCAGAATATCAAATATGGACGTAAAGATCCTGTACATAAGCCATTCAGTGGCTGACCTGGTGAAACAAGACAACACTCAGCATACACTCCGAGCAAAAATGGAGCACACAAACTGTGCGGCAACATATAGCCTGCATGGTGTGGGCCGAAAAATGGGTATGCTGCTGTTGCTGCTGCTGCTGCTGCTCCTCCTCATCATAATCATAATCATCATCATCATATCATCATCATCATCATCGTCGTCATCATCATCATCATCGTCATCATCGTCGTCGTCGTCGTCATCATTCTTATCTTCACCACCACCACACCACCACCACCACCACCACCACCACCACACCACCAAAACAACAACAACAACAACAACAACAAACAAAAAATCGCATAGAATACAAAAGAAAACTACTCCAATACAGTTGATATCTCTGAACGAAATTCGAACATAACTTCAATTTACATGGTTCACTTGGTCATTCCATGGTCCGCTGACGATATAGTTCAGTCACAGTGGTGTCGACTGGATGGATGGTGGTAACAAGACCTTTCATGTGAGGGGAATCGATATTGCGGGCCATGTTCAAACGATCACTCGCTCACAGATCAATGCGCCAAGTCAATGTGTAATAGATCCTGACATGCACAGGGAACAAAAGAACAAAGCTTTGTATATGCCCTGCAGTGTTTGAACAGTGACCCCGAACAGATCCCAATCCACGAATACTATTACAGCAGTTTCTTTCAGGCATTCTGGGTTTAACCCTTTGACTCCCTTACCCCGTCCATCAGCATCCTGCATTGTCAACCATATTAGCAAAGGCAAAAACTTAACCCTTAGACACCTTCACTCTATTCACCAGCTTCCTGTGGGAAGCCTGTGGATCGGGTGAGGGCATCAAAAGGTTAAGATTTTGCAGCTGGTTGGGTGGGTAGGATGCTGGAGCCAAAGGGTTAACAGAGTGTACTGCCATTCCTATCATGTCTGATTATTGGTGATTTCTTTCAACTATGGGGGAGGGCAACAGTAGAGGCAATATGTGGAAAGGGAAAGAGGGAGATATAGAACTGAACGATGTGACTGTGATTAAAAAAAAAAAAAGGACAGCTGAGGATGCTACATATGTAGTAACAGAATGAGACTGCATGTAAAACGTCAGAAAAGTTTGCACCCCAAATCTGCCCCTGGAATATTTTGTATTTTTGAAAAAGTGCCTCATTTCTATCAACAAATGCATTGGCATCATGTGTGTTCGTTCGTCCCTTGATTTAACGTCTTTCACATCGTTCAGTTCTAATGCAATCAGACAAGACAGACCAGACAGAAAGGAGGCAGGGCCATTGTTGTACCAGTTGGCCAGACAAGAGGATACACTAACCCTTTGACTACCTCTGCCTTTCTGCTAGACAGACATAGAAGACAAAACAGAAACCAAACCAAAGCATATCTGACAGAAAGCAGACGAGCCACTGAATTTCAAACGTTGTCCACAATCAAATAGTAGAATTATACGAGAACTAAGCAAATGAACTACGCCATTTGAATAATGTGGAATAATGCAGACGAAATCCGCATTACACATAGCATTCTGGAAACGGTGTCACCGTGGTGTGAGCGAAATAATACATGACTTATCATTTAAAATGTCAGGGTTTGTTTAGTGGACATGACACAATTCAACCCAGACCCAAACAGGAGAGGGAACATGCCTGGCGTATATGACAACACAAGAAGCAGCTGAACACAGGTTTTTGACAATGTATTTTAACCTTTTGACTCCCGCATCCTGTTCACCACCTGCAAAAATCCTTTGAGTCCCTCACCCTATCCACCAGCTTCTTGTGGATAGGGTGAGGGAGTCAAAGGTTAAATTTTTGTTTTGCTGTCAAGGTTGACAAAACA
>CM060308.1:58490955-58500955 GCA_030674185.1 Monoplex corrugatus
AAAGTTGCCTTGTTATCTGCCCGTCTTATTAATCCTCCACTCATCTTGGTGATGTCAGCGTTTCATTGGTTCCATCCCCCCTCCTTTCATTTCAAGAACTTGCCAGTATATGGGATTTGTGCAGACTTAAGAAGTCTGCCACATACCTGCTCGCCGATTTGGCTGGAGCGTGTATGGAATCGCCTAAATGCGACGAATCTCTCTTGATCAAACTCAAGACTCCAGGCTCCAGAGTTTTATTTTAATTGTGGACAGTGGGTTTCGTTCAGTATATGTATCCATAATCTATGTTAACCAGAGCAATTAGCGGTGAGCATTTTTTTTAACTGTTGTCTTGTTAAAATATTTTAACGGGTTGTCGTTTTTGACGTGGTGTTAGCCCTGATATGGCACTAGTAGTCGGCTGGGCTATAAGCAATATGAACTGAACTGAACTGAACCAGAGCAATGGTCGGAAATGTGTGAATTCTCCCACATTTACCCCTATGGCCTGAGGGCTGGCTCATTATGTTGATAGTCATGGACTCCAAATACAATATCTCGAGTTTTTCAATCCGAGCTTGCAACATGAAAACCTGGCCTGTTCACCGCACATCCTAATGCTTCGAGCATTCTAATGCTGTTCACCTAGTGTTTTATGTGTCGCATCCCCCCACCCCTCGTCACACCCACCTCCCTCCGTCCGCATTTCAAAACCTTGCTCGCTCATAATGGTTTGCGCAAAATGAAAGACTCCTGCCAGTTGATTGCTGGCAGATTTGGGTGGAGCGCATAAGGAATGATCTAAGTGCGACGAATCTCTCCACAAAATACAATCAAGCAAACAGTCAACGTCTGAATGCATAACAATAGTTCCAAATGTGATACTACACAGTTGTTTGTTGGTTAGAAGTTGATGTATTTGTCTGGATCCGACCTCGATGTTCATCAAGAAGCGTTGAAAGCACCCTTTGCTGAAAACAGAAGTACTTAACTATTCTTTTAAAGTGTCGTAGCACTGTCTGTAGACACGACGTAGTTAATCCCAGGACAAAAAAGAACTTGAAGGGGGGGGGGGGGGGGAGGGGGGTGGTGGCACTTCCAGCACATATCATTTTGTATAATATTATTGATTATTACCACAGTAAGCGTAGAGTACAGCCACAGAAAGCGTAGAGTACAGCCTTGTCAAGCAGTCTAAATCCTAGACAGAACTCCATAGCATCATGATTATCATCCCCGTCGCTATCATCATTATCATAGCGTTGTGAAAATTGTCCAAAGTTCTGTGGTCAATAGGGTGGCGTAGGAAATGGAAAAATAAAATAAAATAAAATAAAATAAAATAAAATAAGATGAGGAAAAATAAAATAAAATAAAATAAAATAAAATAAATAAAATAAAATAAAATAAATAAAATAAAATAAGATGAGAAAAAAAAAAAAAAATAAAAGGAAAAAGGAAAAGGAGGAGAAAATATGGAGCATTTAGAGGGAGGAAATTTTTTAAAGGGGTGGAAGTGGAGGTGGATATGGAGAGTGCATGAATGCTGAATTCAATTTCATTATCTGAGTGGTTTCCATATGGATGTTCTTTCCCCTTTCTTTTTTGTTTCTTTCCTTTTTTAATTTTTGTGTGTGCGTTGTTTATTCATGTAATTCTTCTTTTCTATTCTGCTTACTTTTTTGTTGGACCTGCCAGATACATGAGCAATATATCCTTCGCACTGATCCTCAAAGCCCAGTTCATAAAACACAAAAAGTGAAGTAGAAGAACACAATAGCACACGTCATCTGTCTGTCTCTGATCCCTTCTTGAAATTTCAGCAGGCTTACCTCACACAGCCTGGCGTTTTGTTGTTGTTGTTTTTGCTCTGTGGTGTCTGTCTATGTCTGTCTGTCTTCCTTGTTTCTATCGTTCGTTCCATCTCTTTCAATCCTTGTTTCTTTCTTTCTTTCTTTTTTTGTTTGTTTGTTAGTTTCTTTCTTTCTTTTGTTTCGTTCTTTCTTGCTTTCTATCTTCTTTCTTTCTTTCTTTTTCTTTCTTTCTTTCTTTCTTTCTTTCTTTCTTTCTCTCTTTCTTTATTTCTTTCGCACTTTCTTTCTTTTTTTGTCTTTCTTTCCTTTTTTCCTTCTTCCTTATTTCTTTCTTTCTTTCTCTCTTTCTTTCTTTCTTTCTTTCTTTCTTTCGCCCTTTTCTTTTTGTTTCGTTCCCTATGATATATTTGTTTTTCGTTAGCATATTTTTGCCCTTTTAAGGGCGAAGGTTTCATATAAAAAGGCATTTGTTATTTACTTTTTATCTGTCGAAAATAAAGTATTTTATCTTGTATTGTCTCCCCCTGTCTTTTTTTCTCTCTATCCTGTCATCCTTTACTTTTTCATTCAAAATAATTTCCTTCCTTCCTTCCTTCTTTCTTTTCTTACTGTTTTCTTCTTCTAATCTTTATTTCTTCCTATGTTTTTTTTTCTCAATCAATTTTTGTTTTGCTTTGTTTTTGTCTTTTCTCATTCTTCCTTCTAATCATTCTTTCTATATTTCAATCTTTCAGTCTGGACATTTTTCTTTCTGTCCGTCTTTTTCTTTTTGCTTTGTTTGCTTTTTTCATTTATTTATCCACGAATTTGTTTATTTGTTCATTCATTCGTTCATTCATTCATTCACTCATTCATTGATCCATTTGTTCATTCATTCATCGATACTCACCCTATACACGTGTTTTCATTTAGCCTTGCATTTCGAGATGTGTTTGGGTTTGGGTATCTTTTCTCAAAGAAAACTTCATTCGTGAAAATGCTTTTAACTTAATGCCAGCCGTAGTCGGATTAGATGAAATCTCTTTAATAAGGTATTTTCTGATTCTCTCTCTCTCTCTCTCTCTCTCTCTCTCTCTCTCTCTCTCTCTTTCTCTCTCTCTCTTTCTCTCTCTCTCTTTCTCTCCCTCTTCTCTCTCTCTCTCTTTCTCCTCTCTCTTTCTCCTCTCTCTCTCTTTCCTCTTGCTTTCTCTCTGTGTGGGTCTCTCTGTCTCTCTCTCTATGTCTCTCTCTGTGTCTCTGTCTGTCTGGCTGACTGTCTGTCTGTCTCTCTCTCTCATTCTCCCTCTCTATCTCTCTCTCATCTTGTTTGCTCTGAGTGGGATTTCTTTCAAGCTTCTCATTTTGGCTCCCCAATAGAACATCCAGATTCATTCTGTCTTTCTCTCTCTCTTTCTCTGTCTTTCACACACAGACACGGACACAGACACAGACACATACGCACACAGACACACACACACACAGACACACACACACACAGACACACACACACGTTCACACAACCGCGCGCGCGCGCGCACGCACACACACACACACACACACACACACACACACACACACACACACACGCACACACACGCACACACACACACGCACACACACGCACACACACCCCCGTTATTATTTTCTTTCTTCTGTCTCCCTCTCCGTCTGTATGAAATGACGGCAAATTCTGCTGCTCTTCGATTTTGTTATGTATCATTTTCATATTATTTATTTCTCGACGTATTTCTCTCCTGTTTTTTATTTGATGTTATGTATTACGTAGATAAGCAATGGTAAATTTAAACATCTCTCTCCTGTTTTTGAAAATCTATCTATCTATCTATCTATCTATCTATCTATCTATCTATCTATCTATCATCTATCTATCTATCTATCTATCTATCTATCTATCTATCTATCTGTCTGTCTGTCTGTCTATCTATCTATCTATCTGTCTATCTATCTATCTATCTATGTATCTATCTACCTATCTTTCTTTCTTTCTATCTACCTACGTATCTGTCTATCTATCTGTCTATCTGTCTATCTATCTATCTATCTATCTATCTATCTATCTATCTATCTATCTATCTATCTGTCTGTCTATGTATGTATGTATGCATGTATGTATGTATGTATGTATGTATGTATGTATGTATGTATGTATGTATGTATGTATGTATGTATGTATCATCAGTCTGTCTGTCTGTCTGTCTGTCTGTCTCTCTCTCTATATATATATATACATACATACATACATACATACATACATGCATAATACATCTCTCTCTCTCTCTGTATATATGTATGTATATGTACATTAAGACAATAACTTCCATCGTTGAAACTATCACTGTCGTTCTCTCTCACCTCTGTCTCTCCGTCTCTATCTTTGTCTCTGTCTCTTTGTGTCTCTGTCTCTGTCTCTATGTCTCTGCCATCGTCGGTCTGTCTCTGTCTCTGTCTGTCTGTCTCTCTGTATATGTCTGTCTGTCTCTCCAAGTGTTTCACTGCAGGCTTTCAGCAGAGTCAGGGAACATTCGAATCGTCTGAAGTAATTTAAGCAACACTACTTATTTACTTATGTACTTACTTACTTACTGCCCACTTGTCATTGGCGAGTAGGGCAGCAACGATGACCCTCCACTCTTGTCAGCTCTTGGCCAGCCTCTGTATGATATGTGTCAAGGCCTTGAGTTCTACTGTTTGTCGCTAGGTGTTCCTAGTTCTTCCCCTCTTACGTCTTCCTTCTGGTATCAAGCGAAGGGCGGCCCGGGTAACGTTATCATGGTCTCCTCTTGTCAGATGATGTGCCCGGTCCATTATCATCATATTTTCTCTTGAATAAGTCGGGCCAGCATGTTGTTGGTTGGAGCGTGGCCTTCGTGAAGGCCACGATTGGAGACGGTGTTGAGCTAGAAGAATCGTATGATTCTTTGAAGGTTGTTTGTGTGGTTGGTGGATAGCTAGGTTAGGTTACAATCTACTATTGTCCAGCAGTCTGAACCTGAAAGTAGGTTAGAAAGTTCGTAGCTCTGGATCATTCTCAGCTTGGTCTTAAAGCTGTACTGAGGGAATCTCCGCAAGCTGTTCACGATTCTGAATGTATTTCTGGCTTTGCTAAGACTGCTCTTAATGTCGTTGCCTGCTTCTCCATGGTGTTTGGCAGTACTTCCTAGGTGATATAACTCTTCAGTTATGGGTAGGTCTATTCTATATATGTACATCATGATAGTTTAGAAAGATCAGTGTCATCACCTGTGTCAGTCTAGTCTATCTATTTACATTTATGGTGGTTTGGAAAGGTCGTGTTATCACTTCTGTAGGTCTCATCATCATCATCATTATGTACCCTGCCGCATATCGTTAGTGATCATTGCCCTCCATATGCATCTATCCCTTGTCGCCACAAGCACATCTTCTACCCTTTCTGTCCTCAGCCATCCCTCAAGTCCGTCCAGTATTTTCTCCCTGGGTCTACCTGGTGTTCTGTTTCCGTCCAGTATTCCTGTTGTGACCAGGTGCTCTAATTCCCCTTTCCTCATGAAATGGCCAATAAATGTTGCTTGTCTTTTCCTAATCTTCCTTATCAATGAACTTCTTGTTTTTGCCTCCATCAATACTGTCTTGTTTGTTTTCTTTGCTATCCATGGAACTTTCAACATTCTTCCTAGAAAAGACATCTCGGCTGCCTCAATCTTGTTTTGGATTTGCCTATTCACTGTCCACATCTCACAACCGTTTAGCATTATCGGTTCTATATAACATTCAAGAACTCTCTTCCTGATGTTTAATTGATAAGCATTTGCTGGTAAGAATGCTTGTCATTTTCTTGAATGCTGTTTTGGCTCGGCCGATTCTGCTGGGTAATTCTGATGTGCATCTGCGGTCTGGTGAGATGACCGTTCCCAGATAGTTAAACTTATCAACCTGTTCAAGGTTGTGCCATTTGCTATTATTTTGCACGAGGGGATTTCATGTTTTTTACTGATCACCATGATTTCAGTCTTCCTGCTACACGCATTTAGCTCCAACCCTTTATTTTTGCTTTCTCTGTAGACCTTCTCTATCTATTTAGGTTGATGGTGGTTTGGAAAGGTCGTGTCATCACCTGTGTTGGTCTACTCTATTTATTTAGATTACAGTGGTTTGGAAGAGTCAGTATCATCACCGCTGTAGGTCTACTTTATTTATTTTCATTGATGGTGGTTTGGAAGGGTCAGTGTCATCATCTGTATTTTCTTCTTGCTGATTTTCTTTGGCCTTCCTGTATAAAGATATTGAGATTGGACGTCTTCTCTTGCATGAGCTGGTGAGTGTAGGAGACCTGTATCAGGTCATCTGCAAAGTCAGGAAGTTCTAGTGTTGGAAAGGGATTCCACCTGATGCCTGTTTGTTGATCCTCCGTCATTCGCCTCATCACTCAGTCTATGGCTGTATTGTAGAGCGGTGCTGACGTTACACATCCTTGCCTCATTCCAGTCTTCGCATTAAAATTGTGCTCGCTGTTTCCCTATATGTGGATCCTGTATTTGGCTTAAACGCCCTTGACGAAAAATACGATTTACTGTGGAATCCTTTAAACTCTGATAGGCCACAGACTGTCCCTGTGTACGCTGTCAAAAGTAAGTTTCAGTTTCAGTTTCTTAAGACTTCGTCTCCGCGCTGGGAACGAATTCCATATGCACTAACATCACAGGTACCATATGTATGGTGGATCATGGCACACGCCTTAAGCCAGCTATTGAGCTGGCCAGGTAGCGAGGCCCTACCTAGCCTATGTTTTACCTAGTCTATAGTTTATACTGGTGGAATCTTTTATACTTGGATGCATCACAAACTATCCCTGTGTACTCTGTCAAAAGTTTTTCTCAAAGTCAACAAAACTTGACATAAAGCTATCGCTTTATTCTCTGCACTGTTCAAGAATGTTCCTCATTTAGACTGTTTTGTTATGGCATCCCATCACGAAGAACATGTCGCATGATTTCCTATTTATTATTTTTACAATGCAATAAAAATCCACGACTATAAATCATAATACTTGATTATTGACGAGCTATGAATTGTATTAAATAGATCGTCCAACTCCGAATCTTTCAATGTTGTATAGGTCTACACATGTTTAAGTCAAGATCCATATTGTTGTTTGTTGTTGTTGTTATCGTTGTTTTTTTTATCATTGTGTGTTTTGTGTGTTTTGAGTATGGTTACGCCTGAGTCCGGTAGTCTACATAAAGATACGATTTCCAGTCCTCTTGATAGTTACAGGGCGGTAGTAATGTGTGTGTGTGTGTGTGTGTGTGTGTGTGTGTGTGTGTGTGTGTGTGTGTGTGTGTGTGTGTGTGTGTGTGTGTGTGTGTGTTTGTATGTGTGTGTATGTGTGAGTGTGTGTGTGTGTGTGCGTGCGTTTTTGAGAGGTGTTCTGGTCGAACCATCAAAAACCACATCCCACATTATCTGAGATAAAAAGCTTCACTTTTTCATTATATAAGAAAAGGAAAGATGGATGGGTTGTTGGATAAATAAATAGATGAATGGACGTTTGGACGGTGATAGTGATGGTGACAGCGACGTGATGATGGTGCTGATGATAATGTCATGGACAATAATGATGATGACAACGACGACAACGACGATGATAAAGATGATGATGAAGATGATTATGATAACAACAACAATCACCACGACGATAGAGATGATAATGATGATGACGATGGAGAACTGAAGATAAATGTTAGAGTAGGTAATGGCGTAATCCAGATATTATAATTCAACCAATGCAAGACTCAGTGATCGACTTTATAAAATTCAGCGTGACACTATGGCTTGACCATCGCCTTTTATTTATAAAGAAAAAGCAAGCAAGCAAGCAAGAGCAAGCAAAGAAACAAACAACAAAGAAACAAACAACAAACAAACAAACAAACAAACAAACAAACAAACAAACAAACGAACAAAACCAACGAACAAACACACAAACAAAAAACAAACAAACCAACGAATAAACAAACAAAACCACAAACACTCTTCCTCTCCCTTAAAAGTTAACAAAAACAATTTAGAGATTCGTTGTTAAAAATAAGGATATTTCCCTCTATTTTCCCCCAATTATGATATTGCAAATTGGTATTATTATTTTGGCGGACGTCAGATCATAAAAGCATTTCAGACATTTAAGAAACACGAAATATTTACAAAACAAACCTTTTAGATTTTCTCTCTCTCTCTCTCTCTCTCTCTCTGTCTCTCTCTTTTCAAAATGGAACTGTTTCCAATACAACATTAAACAATCAATGATTGAAAGATGGATGGAGGTGGGGGTGTTTGAAGTAGGGAGGAAACTCGATAGGTGGTTTGGTCAGTTATCATGTTAGCTTGTTGATTGGTTGGCTGGTTGGCTGGTTGGTCGGTCGGTCGGTTTACTGATTGGCTGGTCGGTTGGTCGATAAGTTGGATAGTTGGTTAATTAGATGATTGATTGGATGGTTGGATGATCACATGACAGCATAGTCAGATGATCTGAGGGCTGGCTTTTTGATCGGGTAGGTAATAAGATTATTAATTGATTTGTTGGCTGGTTGGCTGGTTGGCTGGTCGGTGGTTGTATGGACGGGTGACTGGTTCCGTTGTTGGTTGGATGGTTCGGTGATGACTGGCTGGTCGGTTTTTCTTTTTGTTTCTCTGTGTCTGAATTCTTTCCATGCACGCAATACTTTCATTATGAGTGCATGCCTGTGCAATGGATTTGTGTGTGGTGTGTGTGTGTGTGTGGTGTGTGTGTGTGTGTGTGTGTGTGTGTGTGTGTGTGTGGTGTGTGTGGTGTGGTGTGTGTGTGTAGTGTGTGTGTGTAGTGTGGTGTGTGTGTATGTGTGGTGTGTGTGTGTGTGTGTGTGTGTGTTGTGTGTGTGTGTGCGCGCGCGCGTGTGTGTATGTGGGTGTGAGTGTGCGCGTGTAAGTGTGTGTGTGTGTGTGTGTATGGGGGGGGGGTGTTGCCAAATTGGGAGGTAGTAGGAATGGTAACTCGTGGCTGACAATGATCTAATTTCCTGATACAATCAATACTTTATTGAGACGGCGTGATTTTATTTTTTTTCCCCTTTCTTGTAATTTAATTTCATTTATTTGGTCGTTTTTTTTTTTTCTGTTTTGATGTTTCTTTGTACGGCGTGAGTTGTTTTGTTTTTTTCCAATTTTTTAAATTCTTGTTTGTTCATTTGATTGTTTTTATTTCTGTTTTCTTTTTTCATTGTTTTGTTATTTCTTTCTTTTTCATTGTATTTGTTCTCCGTGGTAGTAATGGTTTACGCACGTACTCTGTTTCTCTCGTTCTCTCTCTTTTTTTTCTCTGTCTCTCTTCTCATTCATTCTGTCTCTCTCTCTCTCGTTCTCTCTTCTCTCGTTCTCTCTGTCTCTCTCCCTTTCTATCTCTTCCTCTCTCTCTCGTTCTCTCTTGCCTCTTTCTCTCTCTTTCTCTCTTTGTTCCCCTTCTCTCTCTTCCTTTTTCTTTTTTCTTTCTTTTTCTCTTTCTTTCTCTGTATCTTTCTTTCTGTCTTTCACTCTTGAGAGATTAGATTATGAGGCAAACGTGCGACCTATCATCGACAACCATGTTTTTAAATTGAGTTTATTGATTTGATCAGTTGCTGTTGCAGTGATCAGTTCATGTATATCTTTTCCGTTTAAGGCACTGATATAAGCAGAGTATCTGGTCCAGTGGTTGTGGCTTCTATCTAGGTCGTGAGAAACCCGGGTTCGATTCTCGTAGGGGACCTGGATCTCTCTCTCTCTCTTTACCTTTATCCTCCTCTGCTAGATCTAAAGTGGTGGGCTAGGCACTAGCAGTCTTTCCGATGAGACGGATAAACCGAGGTCCCACGCGTAGCACACATTCAGCGCACGTTAAAGATCCCACGCTAACAAATGGGTTGTCGTTAGCAGAATTCTGTCGAAAAGTCCATTTTCATAGAGTAAATATAAAGACAGAAACATAAAAAATGACCATTATATTTTTTTTAGGATTATCGCACTCAGCGAAATTGCCTTTGAGCTCGCATTTCTTTTTCGTCCCATTTTCTACACATTTTCTTTATGGCCACAGAAGCTGCACAGATTTTACAATGTGGTGATGATGATGTCGAATGAGGATGATAATCATGATGCTATGAAGTTCTATCTAGGGACTGAGACTATGCGACAGGACTGCACTCTGCGCTTGCTGT
>CM060308.1:58505955-58510955 GCA_030674185.1 Monoplex corrugatus
CTCAGAAGGGGAACAGACAAAACTAAAAGAAACATGATTAGAAACGAAAAACCCCAAGAAATGCACAAAACGCATCATCATCATGATGTGCCCTGCCGCATGGCGTTGGCGATCATTGCTCTCCATATGTATTTATCCCTTGTTGCCGCAAGCACATCTTCTACCCTCTCTGTCCTCAAACACCCTGCAAGTCCGTCCAATATTTTCTCCCTGGGTCTACCTGGTGTTCTCTTTTCCTCCAGAACGCCAGTAAACCATTACATCACACGACAGTAGAGTTAGTGGACTGGCCACTGACCAGGATGCCAGTCAACCAGCCATCCCATGTAGCTTACAAAACACGAGATGCTTGGACTTCAGAACCGGAGGACGACCATTATGGTGCTGGATGGTTGAGAGATGCAGACACGCTGCACATTTTCAACATGACTACGCCAGTCTTCTCGTCCATCTGCAGGTTAACAACTTCATCTCCCTACAACACCTCTCGGTAGAAGCTGAAGTCAAAAGTGAAAACCGGGTAAGTGACTTAAGAATAATCCCATTGGTTTCTTTCTACAGTGTTGTAAAAACGAACACACGCACGCATAAATGCAGACACACACAAATACACACACACACACACATACACACACACACACACACACACACGCACACACACACACACCACATACACCGCGCGCGTGTGCAAATACACACGCTCTTCGGCGTCTAAAAGAACATAATTTATATGAATAGACGTTGGAGAGAGAGAGAGAGAGAGAGAGAGAGAGGAGAGAGAGAGAGAGAGAGAGAGAGGACAGAGACAGAGAGACAGAGAGACAGAGAGACAGAGAGAGACAGAGAGACAGAGAGAGAGACAGAGATAGACAGACAGACAGAGACAGAGAGACACAGAGAGGGACAGAGACAGACAGACAGACAGACAGACAGAGACAGAGACAGACGAAAGACAGAGGGGAGGCAGTTAAACTCAATATGGGGCAATTATAAAGCGCCACACAGGAGGACCATATTTAATTTCAATCTGTCTTAAAATAAAGTAGCTCAGACATTTTTAAGGAAACATTTTCATAATTTCTGACAACCCATCCAACTATTAAGCCAAGCCTGTCTATATCTAAGATTTGGCGACTGAGAGAAACTTATGGCACACAAAAAATTCAGAGAAAATCGATTTATAGGCAGCGGTAAATCTTCGCTGATATACATATATTTTGCTCTCTCTCTCTCTCTCTCTCTCTCTCTCTCTCTCTCTCTCTCACACACACACACACACATAGACACACACATACACACGCACACACACACACAGACATAGACACACACATACACACGCACACGCACACGCACACATACAGACACAGGCACACACACATACACACACATACCACACACATGCATGCGCATACACACATAAGCACGCACACTAAGGACGAGTGAGAGAGAGTGATCAAGAGACACAGAGAGAGAGAGAGAGAGAGAGAGAGAGGAGAGACAGAGACAGAGACAGAGAGACAGAGACAGAGACAGACAGACAGAGACAGAGAGACAGACAGATACAGAGACAGAGACAGAGAAAGAGCGAGACAGACAGACAGACAGACAGAGACAGAGAGAGACAGAAAGAGAGAGAGAGAAAGAGAGACAGAGACAGATAGACAGAGACATAGACAGACAGAGACAGAGAGACAGAGACAGAGACAGAGAGACAGAGATACAGAGAGACAGAGACAGAGACAGAAACAGAGAGAGAGAGAGAGAGACAGAGACAGAGAGAGACAGAGAGAGACAGAGACAGAGACAGAGAGACAGAGACATATAGAGACAGAGGGTGCGCGAACGCGCGCGCGCGTTTGTTATGAAACTGTCCTATCTTTTTCTAAAAGAAAAAAAAAAGAAAAAAAAAAGAAATCTCCCTCTCTCTGTCACTTTTTTTTCTTACACAGTATGTCTCCACTGCGTCTCTGTCTGTCTTCTGTCTGTCTGTCTGTCTGTCTGTCTTTCTTGTCTCTGTCTCTCTCTTCCTGTTTTTTCTGAGCATCTCCTCTTCGTCTCTCTTTCTCTTTCTCTGTCTCTGACTCTGTGCCTTCCATCCTCCCTTCCCCTCTCTCTCTTTCTTTTCTTCTGTCGCTTTTCTCTGCTGAAAGTGTGGGGTTATGATAGTCAACATCTGTGTCTTTGGATAACAGAATTATTCCTCAGGCGCTTGCACAAACAACGAATATTTGACAGGAATACCTCTCCCCCTCGCCCCGTGCAGCTTCTGTAGATCAACGAAGGATATTCAGACCAATCACCAGGTTAGTGCAACGGTCTGACGCCTGAGAGGTCGTGGATTCCAACCTCTGTCAGTCCAAATCATTATAGAATATGTCCCTAACCAGCTGCCTTGCTGGTCCATTCGCCTGTGTGTGTTCCATGCAGTCTTGCGTGCTTTCTCTTGGGGTTGATAGTTGGGTGCATGTGTTGGGTGCGTTTCTGGCTCTAGGGAAGTGAGATATGCGGAAGGAATTTTAGGTATTTTGGGCCCGTTCTCATATATGTTTTAGTGTACTTATTAAGGTTTAAATTTGTATTCAGGTTTTTTTTTTTAAAAACCCCCAATGCGATAAGTTGGACGGAGTGGTTAACGCCAGGGACATCTCTTTAGATTATGTGCGCGAATGCATTGATATGTGTACTTAATTGTCTTTCCTTTTTGTCCTTGTTGAAGTATTGTGTATGTTCGAAACAGTTATAGCCCTGCTATGTCTCTATGCAGTCAACTGGGCTTTAAACTTTGACTCCCGCACCCTGTCCACCAACTGCAAAAACTTAAACCCTTTGACTCCCTCATCCTATCCTGAAGAGGTTAAGTTTTTGCAGCTGGTGGATAGGGTGCAAGAGTGAAAAGGTTAAGTTTTTGCTTTGCTAGCATGGTTGACAACGCAGGATGCTGGTGGACAGGTTGCGGGAGTCTAAAGGTTAATTAAACAAAAATAACAGTTAATGTACAACTGCTGTCGTCCACATGTGAATGAGGTTTGGGCTCCTTGGAGGAACTGGGATTACCCCCAGTCAAGCGTCATCCATTTTTTGGACACGTTAGCGATGGTATTGTTGATATATTCTGACCAACACTGCAGGTGTCTGTATATCTGAAGCTTGGTTAATGAACGTCAAATTATATTAGACAGGAATCGCCGAGTACAGCCCTGTCAGACAGCTTCTGCCTGAAACAGATGGCATCATCACAATTGTCTGCATCTTTATGAATCGCCAGCTAGCTTGCCACAGATTGTGTGAATATCCAATGTTCCTACTCGCATGCTGACTTAGGTTTCAGGTGTTTTGTGTCGGGGGCTAGCGGGGCCGGGTGTGATGATGGTGGTCTTTGTTGGCGAGACGTCATGGGGTTCTGTTTACCAGGAGGACGTTCAGCAATCTACATGTAGCTCTGCAGTTGAGCGATTATATTCGTTAACAAGCAGCTTATTCAGCCACAGCCCACGCTGGTCTGCATCCAACTGAGTCCTTTACCTGGCACCATCATCATCATCATGTGCCCTGCCGCATGGCGTTGGCGATCATGGCCCTCCATATGCATCTATCCTTTGTCGCTGCAAATACATAGTCCACCCTCTCTGTCCTTAGCCACCCTGCAAGTCCGTCCAATATTTTCTCTCTGGGTCTACCTGGTGCTCTCTTTCCCTCCAGCTTTCCTGTATGACCAGGTGCTCTAATTCCCCTTTCCTCATAAAATGGCCTATAAATGTTGCTTGTCTTTTCATAATCTTCTTTAACAATGATGTTCTTGTGTTTGCCTCCATTAAGACTGTCTCGTTTGTTTTCTTTGTTGTCCATGGAACTCTGAACATTCTTCATAGAAACCACATTTCGGCTGTCTCTATCTTGTTCTGGCTTTGCGTGTTGACTGTCCACGCCTTACAACCGTATAACATTATCGGTTCTATATAACATTCAAGAACTCTCTTCCTGATGTTAATTGATAGATATGTGTGTTGGTAAGAACTATTTTCATCTTCTTGAATGCTGTTTTGGTTTGGCCGATCCTGCTAGCTATTTGTGATGCGCATCTGCTTGTCTGGTGAGATGACCATTCCCAGATATTTAAACTTATCAACTTGTCTCAAAATTGTGCCATTTGCTGTTATTTAGCATGAAGGGATTTCATGTTTTATTTAACTGATTATCATGACTTCAGTCTTCTTGCTATTTAGCTCCAGCCTTTTATTTTTGCTATTTCTATTATATTCACAAGGTTTTGTAGGTCTTCTTCATGTTCTGCAATTAGCACAGTGTCATCTGTGTAAAGAATGTTGTTTATCATTTTTCCTCCATCCTTTATCCCATAACCTGCCACATCCATTGTCTAATCAGATAGATGGAACCATCGAAGGGAGCTTATTAGCTAGTGTCCGACCTAAGTCTGGCTGGATCAGAAAAGAGACAATTGGAAACTTAACGAAGCACCAAGCAAAAATGCAGATCATCCTCTGGGAAGTAGCCTTACGGTGCCTTCGTATGGGTTGCTCCTGCACATTTCAGGAACGTGGGACTTGGACTTATTCTTATTCTTATTGTTGCTTAAAGCCCAGCCGACTGCGTAGAGCCATATCAGGGCTATAACCGTTTCAATACACACACAGTACTTCGACAGGGAAAAATAAGTACACGTATCACTGCATTCCCTTACATAATCCAAGGAGATGCCCCTGGCGTTGAACGCTCCGTCCAATCCATTGCACAGGGGACATAAAAAACATACCTGATACAAACTTAAACATACCTAAGGACACTAAAACATGCACAAAACGGGCCAAAATCACCCAAAACTGCCTCCGCATATCCCACCTCCCCAGAGCCAAAAATACACTAGATAGATGCACCCAGTTATCAATTCTAAGAGAAAGTATTATCATGTGCCCTGAAGCATGGCGTTGGCGAAAGTATGTAAGACTTTACTGAACACATACAGGTGAACTTGGACAAAATGG
>CM060308.1:58525955-58528455 GCA_030674185.1 Monoplex corrugatus
AACATATTTCTCGGAATGTAAAAAATAGCTGAAAATACCACCACAGGATAGGGAAAAATGAGAAAAAACAAAACAAAACAAACAAACAAAAATCGAGACTGTCAGCTCTAAAGGTTTTGCCGGAGACAAATCCCCACTCCACCTTTTCCAAAAAAACGACAACAACAACAACAGCAGCAGCAGCAGTAGCAGTACCACCACCATCACCACCACCACCACCGTCACCACCACCAGCACCATCAACATCATCATAACAATAACAGCGACAACAAAAGCAGCAACAACAAAGACAACAACAAAACAACAACAACAACAGCAACAACACCAACACAACAACAATAACAATAGCAACAACGACGACGGCGACAACAACAACAACAACAACAACAATAACAAAGACACAAAAGACAACAAAGATCAAACACACAAACGTAGAAGAAAACCTGATGTTTCGGAGAACAGAAGAAATAAACCACCAAGACTTCCCTGATGCTTCGCTGAGCAAAGGGAAATATCTTTTTTCTTCTGCACAACAGAACATCATAGAAGTGTTGCTAATTGTTTTCTCCCCAACGTTATGTGTGTTTATTCATTGTTGTCTTTTGTGTAGGTATAACAAAAACCAGTTGGACGAAAACTTGGGCCTGTCTTGTTTGTTATTTTGTATCAGATTTGCGTTCCTGTTCTATTTTTGTGTTTCTGTTTGGCCTGCACATCTCGTGGGCATGCAGGATAACAGTCTTCCAAAGCAGTTCTTCTATGACGAACTGACAAAGGGCCATCGACAATGAGGACGGCCAAAACTTCGCTACAAAGACACCCTGAAAAAATATCTCTAGAAATGTGACATTGATGAAGAACAAAGGGAAATCATGGCCACAAACAGGTCTGAATGAAGGCAAGCTATTCACAAGGGGACAGAAGCTTATGAAAAGGAAAGACGAAGCAGCCAAGTGGAAAAACGTGCAGCAATAAAGACCAGAACTAACTCTGCAGAGCGTACCAGTCGCCGTGGTGTATGGTTCACGCAATAGACTACCGACTGGAAGGTTGTGGGTTCGAATCCCCTTCAAAAATCAATGTGGGATTTTTCGGCTCTAACCGGCTTCTACCCAGAGCTGGGCGTGCTATGGACTCAATGGGAAGACTGGAACCACACAGTCGAGTCTCATCCACTTCACGGATGCGCCATTGAGGGTGTTCCTCAAATCTTCTGACCAACACGCTGGTATCTGTATCTCTCGTGCCTGGTTGACTCCAGGATATGTTATGATAGTAAGCGTGGAGTACAACCCTTCACGCAGTCTCAATCCTAGATGGAACTCCATAGTATCATAATTATCATCCACATCGACATCATCACGATGGCATAATAAAACTCTTTCAGCTTCTGTGGCCATTAAAGTGGCGTAGAAAATGGGACGAAAAAAAAAGGTGAGCACAAAGGTAACCCCCCTGAGTGCAATGATCCTAAAAAAAATTTAAAAATAACAACTGCAGAGCCTTCCATTGAGTATCCAGTATGCGGCCGCCTGTGTGCATAAGACTTTGGCCTGATATCCCACATGAAGGTACACAAATCAAGTGCTAGGTTGGACTTTATCGACCACGATAGTCGATCATATATAGCTCTTATTTGCTTGATCGATGGCGGTCATTTTAATTTTTCGTTTTTCTTTAATAGTGGGGATTTAAAAGTTGCCAGGGCTGAAGAGATAGGCTACAGTTTTCATACAAGCGACTGATATCCAGAAGAACTATCTGTCAATGTCAGTGTAATAAGAACTGGACCTGTTAGTGACTGTTTTTCCTGTCTGACTGTCTAGACAACCTACATCTCTTAATCTGTTTTATTCTAGAACACACAGTGCAAGACAGTCACAACATATACCTTAAATGACAGCTGTAGAATTCAATATGTGGGAACTTTCATATTTTCACTTTTTCCGTCCTACCTTTTCTTTCTTTCTCTTTTTCTTTTCTTCGTTTTTGTGTTGCTTAATGTGTTCATTAGTTTTTCGGTTAGTCACTTTCCCAAACTTTCGTCTCCGTCCACTTTTGTTTTTGTTTACTTCGTTGTTCTTTCGTTCGTTTGTTAAATGATCTTCTCAATTTTTTGTTTATTCAGTTTGTCAGTTCGTTAGTTTATTAGTAAGCTACCCACATCCCCTTTTCCCTTTTAACTGTTTACCTAATACTTCGTTCCTTTCTTAGTGTGTTACTTAGTCAGTTACCTAACCTTCGAGAGCCATCAAAGCACACAGGACTATATCAATGACCGCTGCTCCAGTTACTTCCATTCTTCACGGTTGTGGTTGAGTACCTGGGTTGAGGTAAAGTTGTGTCAGGTCCACTGTGCGATCTTATCTGTCTACTTCTCCCTCTGTCTGCCCCTCCTCTATCTATCCATGTGTTGTTCCCTGAAGTACAGTCTTTCATAGTTCACTGGATCTTGTTGCCTGATGACACCATTTCAGCTTTCTCTTCGTTATTGTGGGCA
>CM060308.1:58533455-58535955 GCA_030674185.1 Monoplex corrugatus
GGTTATTTGTGGTCGTAAGCCAAGATGGGATGAAACTGGTTTCGTCTGAGGACGCCATCAACTGACAGCCAACTTAATTAAACTTGATGAGTTCTCTTTGTTGGTATTTTTTATGTTTATCCCTCCAAACGCAAAAGTTCTTTTTACCCCTCATTCCAAGAAGAAGGAAAAAAAAAAAAAACAAGAAAGAAATGTCTGAGCCATGTGGACCTTTTTCTTGTTCCTGTCAATTTCAAAATAATTTTGCAGATTCTTCCTTGGAAATGTCAATTTCTTTCTCCTCCTTTTTTGTTGTTGAATGATTGATTTATCCACTTTCTTTTCTATTTTTTGTGTTCTGATTTTGCTCTGATGCGTGTTGCACGCCGGTTTGACCAGTCTGTGCAGGCGGTATGTTGATGCACAGTCTGCACACTCCGTCTTCAGTAGACGTGTGTGCTAGATGTTTTAGGTTTCCATGAATCAACCATTAAGACAAAGAAACCGGCAAAACGTAGCTGAAGCCTTCAACGGAAGTTCCTTCCACAAGGGAAGCAACTGCCAACTACTAAATCATTAGCATAACAAAAGTAGAGGGAGTTATATACCCTACACCGTCTGTTACTATGATCGAAGTAGCCCGTCCTCAGTGAGAGCTCAGCTGTTACTTCGATCGAAGTAGCCCGTCGTCAAAGAGTTAATTACAGGATCTTTAACGTGCACATTTGATATTCTGCGATTATATACACACAAAGGTTTAGTTGTTTTTTTGGCACTGGCAAGTCTGGACACATGTTGACCTAGAAGATCGGAGAACTCTCTCCACTCTTTACCCACAAGGCAGAGAGGTCTCTCAACGGATCGAATCCAGGATCTTCCAAATGAAATTCCCACGTTTACCGACTTGACTTTCGGATTGTTAGGTTTGTCATGAGTTACTTCCCCTCGGCTTCATTTGTTGAATTTCTCCTGTTTCCGCTTCCAACGACGAAAAGGGGGGAGAATGAACACAGAACTAAGCAGCTTGGTCGTTTGACCAGAATGCAGCCCTACCAGACACACATGAGGAGGATATCCGATTTACCAGTCGCCGCGGTGTAGCGATTAGCGCAAAGGACTACCGACTAGATTTTTTTCAACCCTTTGACTCCCGTACCCTATACACCAACTGTAAAAACTTAACCCTTTGACTCCCTCACCCTATCCTTCGACACCCTCAACTATCCACCAACTGCAAAAGCTTAACCCTTTGACGCCCTCACCCTATCCACCAGCTTCCTATCCATCTGGTGGATAGGGTGAGGGCGTCAAAGGGTTAAGTTTTTGCTGTGCCAGCAAGGTTGACAGTTCAGGATACCGGTGGACAGGGTGCAGGAGTCAAAAGATTAACTCTGACTGGACTGCCGACTGGAAGGTTGTGGGTGCAAATCCCCATAAGTTTTCTCAAAATCACTGTGAAATTTCTCGGCTCCAACTAGCGCTTGCCCGGAGTTGAGCGCGCTATAGGCTCATTCAGAAGACTGTGACCACATAGTGGAGACTGATCCATTTCATGGATACGTCTCTGAGGGTGTTGTTTAAATCTTCCAAACAACATCACAGGTGTCTGTATCTCTCGTGGCTGGTTGACGCCATGACATATCATGATAGTAAGCAAAGGATACAACCTTGTCACGTAGTCTCAATCATGGATGGAACTCCATGGCATCGTAATTATCCTACTCTTCACAGCACTGTAAAAAAAAAAACTTTCCCAGATTCTTTCTGTAACCATTAAGGTGGCGTAGAAAATAAGCCAAAGACAAATGGTGAAAGCAAAGGACACTGCTTGATACGATGATACAAAAACAAAACAAAACGAAGCAAACCAAAGACGAAACCAACCAACCAACCAACCAACCAACCAACAACAACCAACCAACCAACCAACCAACCAACCAACCAACCAACCAACCAACCAAACGAACCAACCAACCAACCAACCAACCAACCAACCAACCAACCAACAGCCAGCCAGCCAACCAACCACCAACCAACCAACCAACCAACCAACCAACCGACCGACCAACCGACCAACCAACCAACCGACCAACCTACCAACCAACCTACCAACCAACCTACCAACCAACCTACCAACCAACCAACCAACCAACCAACCAACCAACCAACCTATCAACCAACCAACCAACCAACCGACACCAACCAACCAACCAACCTACCAACCAACCTACCAACCAACCTACCAGCCAACCTACCAACCAACCTACCAAGCAAGCAAGCAACGAACGAACGAACGAACGAACGAACGAACGAACGAACGAACGAACGAACGAACGAACGAACGAACGAACAACCAAACAAACAAACAGCCAAACAAACAAAACAACCCTCCAGAATGTCCTGTGTTTCAAAAAGCAACAAGACATACGAAGGAAAAAAGGTGGATCGATAACATAAAGAAGACCTCAGCGTCATATGGCTTATCTCCTGTTCAGGCCTTTCAGCTTGCTGTGGACAGTCA
>CM060308.1:58543455-58548455 GCA_030674185.1 Monoplex corrugatus
CTCCGGTCCTGGACCGATGGAGGTCTGACAGTTTTCTGCGATACCATGGCAAGGGTAACAGTTCATATCATAGACATGCTACCAAGGGACAATTGATTGTCTGTTTTTTTCCCCGTAAGGGTAATGGCACGTGTGCAAAGTTTACTCTGTATGACGATTCGCCTGAGAGAAAAAAAAATAACGTTAGCGTAGAAAAAGGAAGGTCCTCACACACACACATACACACACACACACACACACACACGCACACACACACACACACACACACACACACACACACACACACACACACACACACACACACACACATATATATATACACACACACACACATACATACACATACACATACACACACGCACGCACACACACACAGCACACACACACACATACACATACACACACACACATACACACACGCATGCACACACAAACACAACACACATACGCACACACACACACACACGTATACACACACACACACACTCTCACACACACACACATACAATCTATCATCACCACTACCACAAAAAAAAAAAAAAAACAGAGAGAGAGAGAGAGAGAGAGAGAACGGCACACACACATGTTATAAGACACAAGAGAGAGATAGAGAGAGAGAGAGATAGAAATAGAGAGAGAGAGAGAGAGAGAGAGAGAACGGCACACACACATGTTATAAGACACAAGAGGAGAGAGAGGAGAGAGAGAGAGAGAGAGAGAGAGAGAGAGAGAGAGAACGGCACACACATGTTATGAGACACTGCTTTAAGGTCCTTAGCAGTTTCATGCGACGGAGGAGCATATATTCAACAAAGAACTGCGCAACAAAGTCACGCAAATCGCCAGAACCTTTGAAGATCTTGTCTGCAGAGAAAAGATGAAAGTTGAGTTGATAAGGGCATAGCAGTAATTGCCCATCGATATCAACAAAAGCAGAATGTACAGTCTCCCTTCAGTTGAACTGTATGTTTTATAGTTTATCTGATTTCATCATAGCGTTAGACTTGCCGTGTCTCTGCGCTTCTCTCCCTTATTTCTTTTATTTTCAGTACTTCTTTTACTTTCTTCTTCTCCTTTGTATGCTTTTAATTTACGTTCTTTTTTATTTGTTCATTGTAATTATTATATTCATTTTCATGAAATCCAAAACAAGTGCGACCGCCCGCATTCAAGCAAAAAGGAACCAGAAAAACACGAAAATGGAATCAGAACGCGTATTTAATACAAGACAAGACAGGCTGAAATCTTCGGCCAACTGGCCTTTGTCAAGCGTGAATGTAAGATCACAAACAAAGACCAAATACACAAATTATGAGAAAAAGACTGAAACTGCCCTGCTGCTTCGTCCAGTGGGAGAAGAGGACTCATTTTTATGTTTCTGTGTTCATGTTGTATGTATGTGTAGAATATCAAGAACTAGTTGTAAGACACACCCAATGAATCCTGATGCCATTTATCTTGAATAACAAAGTGTTTGAAACCAGAAAAACACGAACATTGAATAAGAACAAGGGCTTAATATAACAACGCAAGACAGGCCCTTAAAGTGTTTAGAAAATTGGAATTTGGAGAGAAAAGACTCACGGAAGCTACGTGTGAAACAGGTTAAGACGAAAAGGCTGTTGCACAAAAACAACCCATATTTTAGCTTTAAAATTGTAATGGAGTTGTATATTATGGATATATGGCGTACTCACCAGGCCTACAAACATCAACCGACCTTCTAAGAAACAATGAGAAGATCCAGAACACGGGAAAGACGTCAAAGAGTGAACTGGACTAAATTAGACTCGCTCCAGACGCGTGATACAAAACAGAACAGACAAACAAAATGGTGACAAACCTCCTGGGAATTTGTCAACGTTGCCAGTGAAAGCGTATTTTTCTGTTGATGTATCTCTGTACGGTAGAATTCTGTCCGTTTGTATGTCAGTGTTTTCTTTTTTCAGTTTATCTTTACACTGCAGAAGTCTGTCTGTTCGTATGTCTGAATCTGCTTCTGAATGTGTCTGGTTCCGTCTGGGCTGAGTTTGAACAGTGAGAATACTGGTGATATCTTATCACAGCCAATGACTTCTTTCCATGACTACAACTTTTTGCCACAAACAACTTACTTCTTACCACAACCTATATCTTTTTATCGCGGCAAGTGACTTCCTGCAGCAGCTGATGACTTCTTATAGCTTAACACAACCAACTGACTTCGTGTTACGATCTGACTGACTTCTTACCGCAACCAATGACTTTTTACTTCTTAAGCAGCTATTGACTTCTTACCATGTTGATGACTTTTTACCTTGCTGATGACTTCTTGCCACTTCTGATGACTTTTTTTTTACTATAACCGATGACTTCTTGCTAAGACGGATGACTGCTTGCTACAGGTAATGACTTATTGCCAAAGCCAATGACTTCTTGCCACAACCAGTGACTTCTTGGTACAACTGATGACTTCTTGCCACGGCTGACAACTTCTTGCCACAACATGTAACTTACTGCCACAGCCAGTTGACTTCACGCTACAACCAATATTTTCTTACTACAACCAATGACTTGCTGGCAATCATCAGTCCACGGAGAGTGTGCATATGCATGTGTATGTACGTTTGTTTGTTTGTGTGTGTGTATGTATGTATGTGTGTGTGTGTGTGTGTGTGTGTGTGTGTGTGTGTGTGTGTTTGTATATATACATACATATGTATATGTATGTGTGTTTGTGTTTGTGTATGCATGTGTATATGTATGTGTTCATTGTTTCTTTGAATGTCTACTTACATGTGTGCTTTTATGTGTATTTGTATGTATGTGTGTACGTATATGTGTGCATGTGTGTGTTTTGTGTGTGTGTGTGTGTGTGTGTGTGTGTGTGTGTGTGTGTTTCTGTGTGTTTCTGTGTGTGTGTGTGTTTTCTGTGTGTGCACGTGTGTGTGTGTGTTTCTGTGTGTGCACGTGTTTATGTGTGTGTGTGTGTGTGTGAATGTATGTGTGTGTATGTCTGTGTGTGAGTATGTTAAATTAAGCCATAAACCACCTGGTGCAGTGTCATCCCCAGTGTGAATGAAGCCCATCAGTCCATATTAATCAGGTCCTATTTGTCTTCAAAGACGGGCTGTGTTGGCTGAAGACATCAGGGCTGCCCTTTGGGAACACCGGACAAATAGCATCACGCATCATGCTGGAATGATGAAGAAGAAGAGGAACTGTGTTTGTGTGTGTGTGTGTGTGTGTGTGTGTGTGTGTGTGTGTGTGTGTGTGTGTGTGTGTGTGTGTGTGGTGGTGTGTTGGTGTGTGTTGAGTGTGTGGTGTGTGTGTGTGTGTGTGTGTTGCAGGGTGTGTGTGTTTGTGTGTTTGTGTGTGTGTGTGTGTAGTGTGTGTGTTGTGTGTGTTGTGTGTGTGTGTGTGTGTGTGTGCGTGTGTTTGTGTGTTTGTGTGTTTGTGTGTGTGTGCATGTGTTGTTGTGTTGTGTCGTGTTTGTTGTGTTGTGTATTGTGTTGTGTGTGTTGTGTTGTGTTGTGTGTTATGTCTGTGTGTTGTGTTGTGTTTGTCTGTGTGTTATGCTGTCTGTTTATATTGGGTGTCTGTGTTTGTGTTATGTGCATATGTGATTTGTAGTGTTGTTATTATGTGTTGTGTGTTGTGATTGTGTGTGTGATGCTGATATGTATGTGTTGTGTATGCGCTGTGTAGTGTGCTGTTGTGTATGACTGTGTGCATATGTATTTGTAGCACTGGTGGAACCTGTGGCGCATTGTTTGTGCACACGTACACGGGTGTGTACGTAAGATGTCTGAAATCGTGAAATCGTGTGCACGTCTGAGAGAAAGAGAGAGAGAGAGAGAGAGAGAGAGAAGAGAGAGTGAGAGAGTGAGAGAGTGAGAGAGTGAGAGAGAGAGAGAAAGAGAGAAAGAGACAGAGACAGTCAGGCAGACAGAAAGACACACAGAGAGACAGATAAACGCGAAACTTGAAAACACTTTATAATTGAAAGAATAGGTACATTAAGTCCTACTAGATCTGCCCTGTCCTTTCCAAATTACACCTACATAAACATACAATCACAAAGCGATATTACCTCCATATTTTATGACAGTGCTCTCTTCTCTCTCTCTCTCTCTCCCCCTCTGTCACCTTCTCTTTCTCTCTGTGAACAGAAGAAGGGGGGGGGGGAGGGACGCGGAGAACGAGGATTGGGGTTGCATTTGTAAAGTATTGTGTATGTCCATGGACAGCAAAGAAAACAAATGAGACAGTCTTGATGGAGGCAGACACAAGTAGATCATTCATAAGGAAGATTAGGAAAAGACAGGCAATATTCATAGGCCATTTCATGAGGAAAGGGGATTTGGAGCACATGGCCACAACGGGAAAGCTGGATGGAAAGAGAGCACCAGGTAGACCCAGGGAGAAAATACTAGACGGGCTTGCAGAGTGGCTGGGGACAGGGAAGGTGAAGGAGATGCTTGAGGCAACAAGAGATAGAGACAGATGGAAGTCCATGATCGCCAACGCCATGCGGCAAGGCACCTGATGATGATGATGATGATGTGTATGTCATAATTATTGGTAGCTGTGTTTCGTAGGTCATTTGATATGTTGATGTGCTTTTTATCGTTATGTGATTTATGACATATTTGCGTTTGACTTTCAAGCAGATGTAAGAACGATGTACGTGGGATGTGAGTCCAGTGTGTGCACATTTTAATTTCTGAATGTAGATTAATATTGGAGTACTGTATGTTACAATACACTGCTTGAGTTGACCTGAATTGAAAAATAGGAAGAAAGACAAACAGAAAGCAAGAGAGAGAGAGAGAGAGGGAGACAGACGACAGACAGACAGACAGAGACAGAGAGAGAAAGACAGAGAGAAAGACAGACAGACAGACAGAGAGACAGAGACAGACAGAGACAGAGGGAGAAAGAGAGAGAGGGAGGGAGGAAGGGAGAGACAGACAGAGAGAGACAAGAAACAAAGAGAGAGAGAGAGACAGAAAGACGGA
>CM060308.1:58560955-58570955 GCA_030674185.1 Monoplex corrugatus
GCAACAAGCGTAACTAACTTGATCACTGCACGTGCCAAATGTCAACCATGTGATTCCTCTCGAACGAGTAATGGTCAGAGTCCGCTTTAAGGACGCGAAAGAGACGCTGCATGCTGTCGATTGAAAAGGTCAAGCTGTATTTTGATGAGCCCTGTTTTCTTTTAATTAATCGGCTGGAAGGAAGAATGTACAGGGGGTGGGGTGGGGTGGGGGGCTGAATACAGAGGGGAGGAAAAAGTGGGTGACACCGTGCTGCAGCTATCGCCAGTATTAGCTGTGACTAAAAAAAGTGAGGATTGTGAGTTTTGGGAGCGGAGAAACAAATAAATCAAAGCAGCAAGAAAGTTAACAAAGAAAAGGATAACGATGCCAAGGAAAGAACAAAGGATTAAGAAATGTCATCCCTCCCAAAAAAAAACAACAAAACAAAAAATAGCAGGAAAATCATTGTGATCGATCCATTCTAAAAACAACTTTCTATTTTAACAATTTATCTTTTTCATAGGAAAAACAAAAAAGAAATATGTAAAATCTGCGTTCCCATAACTTCTCTAGAAAGAGACAGATAGAGAGAAACACCACTTTTCTTATTTATACAAAATAATCCCCAATTTTAACAAAGGAAGTTAAAAAGGAGACAAAAGCATGAATGAAAAGATAGATATCCTCCCCCTAATCCCCCCTAAACAACAACAAGAACAACAACAAAAATCCAATAAAACAAAACCACATATACTCACACAAACAAACACACACACAACCCCCCCCCTCCAAATCAAAACAAAACAATACCCAACCGCAACAACAACAGGGGCAAACACACACACACACACACACACACACACACACACACACACATACACACACACACACACACACACACATACACACACACACGAGCATTCACACACACACACAAGCATTCACACACACACACACACACACACACACACACACACACACACACACACACACACACACACACACACACACACACACACACACACTCGCACGCACAAACAAACAAACAACAACAACAACCAGGAACACATGAAAGTAGAAAAGAATGCGTCTTTGATACATAGTTCGCAAAACAGAAATGTTCAGACAACCAGTTGGCATTTATGGAGCATACTGACACAACAGCAAAGAAACTAAACACACAAAACTCACAACAAAAACAACAGGACAAGTTTGTTGGTGTTTGACTGAAGTGGAGAAAATGACTGAACCAGTCTCTTGGTGTCGTTTTTGTCCTAAGTTTTGTGTATTTGTTTCTTTGTTGTCATTTGTGTACGCTTGATAAAGTCCAAATGGCCAAAACTTTGCGCCTGTCTCGTTTTAAATATTCATATTCATTTTCATATTCATATTATATCCATCACTTTTGTCACAATGGATTTATTATGTGAAACTTGTGCTACTCTCCTCATCGAGAGAGAGTCGCCGCAGTGCAGCGCCACCCATTGTATTTTTACCAAGACTTCAGAAAGACAAGAAGATTAATTGGCCTTCAAGGGGAGGGATCTGGGAAATCGACCCATCTCTCCAATGTTTTATACCACAGCAGCCGGGCAACAACCATGTTTTTCATTAGTTTCAACTGCCGTGGGATCTTAAGTGTGTGCAGGCCAGAAGGCACACGGGTCTGATTCGTTTTTCATCCCCTTCCGAAGGACAAGATTTCAGTTCGATTTTCCGGTCAAACTGATGAGAAAAGTCGAGGCCTTAACGAGGAGCGAACCTTGGAACCTTGAGTTTAGTTACTGGCAGGCGAACGTTTGACTCATTCTGCCACTCTTCTCCTTAAATTTTAATACGAGTTCTCGTTCTATTTTCGTGTGTTCCTGATTTCTCTTTGTGTGAACGCTGGCAGCTACTTTGATCCAAGCAGCAGCAGCAGCAGCAGCAGCAGCAGCAGCAGCAGCAGCATCAAACCAAGCAAGGATTTACCACCTCCTCGCTACCGCCAAATTGGTAATATTACAGTTTGGTTACTATCTTCTTCAGTACATATCGGCTAGTGAGCTGATTGATGGATCGTCCGATGATTGCCTTAGTTTCTGATCTGGTTGGCTGTTTTTGTTGTTGTTGTGTGTGTTAATCTGTTTGTTGTCGCTTCTTTCGCTTTTTCTGTCGTAAATATGACCTCTAGACCTTGTCAAGGCATCGGCATATGTTCAGGCTTATTCCTTAAGCCATGATCATTTAGGATCTTCATCACAGGGCGTTCATGGCGTCAGTGCATGTGGAATTAAGCCCAGGCGCGAAGATACTATCTTGAGAAACTGAAACTGAGACTGAATATGAAACTTTCAACTTTCATAATTATTTCTCTCTTCTTTTCAATTTTGCTTTCTTTACTGTTGGTTGTGAAAAATGTGTTTTTCATAATCATGAGACACTCTTCGTCATTGGCTGTTAAGCTTAGAAATTAGCATCGAAAGGGAGATGATCTCTATGGTGTCAGGCTATCTGTAGGTCACTTAGGTATGTCATGTCTCTCTCTCTATCTGTCTGTGTGGATGATGGCTAGATGGATCTATACATATTCACACATATTTGTATTTGTATGACGCGTGTTTCTGGCTTACGTATGTAAATAATCTAAAAGCATTGTGAGTATTTCGGGCTCTGCCAAATTAGGCGTATTAGAAATGGATTCTATCATCATCATAATTGTCTTTTTTGGCTAAATAATCTCCCTTTTTAGATTCAAAAGTAGTTAGATAATGATTGTCCCTTAACCATGAAGTTATACGGGAAGTGAAGTGGCAGAGACTTCAAGTTTACTCGTGGTCAGTCTTAATGAAGGTACTGTCCATTTCTTTCTTCTCGCCGCTTTACCTTCCGTAATTCCAAAACAGGGTCAGGAACCCACTCACAACAGGGTGGATCAGTTGAAGCCGGCATGCACCATGTTTTTTCCCGAGTCAGGCTCGAACTCGAACAGTTCGATTGGAAGATGAAAACTGTACCTCTGCGCCAACAGGGATCTGGTGGATAAAATACCAGCTGTTCATTCACTGAAGACGAAGAAAATTTAATTAGTTCATCAGAAATGTGGCTCTATCAACGACTTCTCAGAGTCAAATGGACAGACAGAAGAACAAACGATAGCATTTAAATGAAACTGAATGTTACGCGCCAACTGCTGACAGAGATCAACAAAAGAAAGCTGAAATACGTAGGCCATGCGATCAGAAACACCAAAACAGATCTGATATCAACGGTCCTACATCGGGAAGTTGAGATGAGGAGAAGAAAGGGACGTCCGTGCACATCCTGCTTTAACAACTTCGCTGATGTCTGTGGTCTGGGGATCCAGGAAGTCGCCCACAAGATGTCTCAAATCGTGTGACCTGGAGAAGATTTGTGATGTGGAGCATGGCTTCTACCACCGATCCCGGCGAGGGAGAGCGAGCAGAAAAGTGAAGGTACATTCACCGAAGTGCTAATTGAAAGCAAAATCCGTCAGTCACACTTCGTGAATCTTATGTCTCCTGTTGATTGGAGCGGCTGGCGGATATTCTTTTGTTTTGTTTTACTTGTATACATTATCTACCAGTAGTATTGTCTGCATATTTGCTTTCCAATGGGAAGATAAAATTTTGCATCATTTTTTTAACACATTGACAATATCTGCTAGTAGTATTGTCTGCATGTTTGTTTTTCAATGGGCAGTATAAAAAATTTTCCATCTTTGTATTTTTTACACATTGACAATATCTACTAGTAGTATTGTCTGTATGTTTGTTTTTCAATAGGCAGATAAAATTTTCGTCATTTTTTCACACTGTCTCAGTGTGCGTGGTTTTCCTGTCACCTAGTGTACATATGAATGTGTGTGTATCGGCTGTTGTATGGAAATACAGATACGTAAGTAAATATTTGGCGCAACCAAGTTTTACCAAATATCCTACCTACACGCATTCTAGAGTGTGTTTGTCTAAATCATCATCATCACTATAATCGCCATCAATATCATATCATTAATCATAATCATCATCATCATTATCATCATCATCATATCATCATCATCATCATCGTCGTCGTCGTCATCGTCGTCGTCGTTATCATCATCATCACCATCTATCATGTTCATCATCATCGACATCGTCGTCGTCGTCGTCATCATCATCATCATTTTACTGATTAGTGTTGTGATTATTGACGTTGTTGTGGTGGTGGTTTTGATTATCATCATCATCATACTCATCATCATCATACTCATCATCATCATACTCATCATCTTACTCACACTCGTCATACTCATACTCTACTCCTCCTCCTCATCATCATACTCATCATCATCATCATCATCATCACCATCATCATCATCATTATCATTGTTAGTGTTATAATTATTGTTCTTGTTGTTGCTGTTGCTGTTGTTTTGTTGTTGTTATTTTTGTTGCTGGTCTTGTTGTTGTTGCTACTGCCGCTGCTTCTGTTGTTGTGCTGCTGTTGTTGTTGTTGCCAAGTTGAGAAACAGCCCTCCCGTGAACTTCCTACAGTGATGGATTAGTATTATATATATCATGTGAACTGAAGTCTTATCAGGGCTAAGGTATTATTGATTTCACGTTATTTTAACCATGACTCATGCTGGTGACGTGGTCTGCTCTTTGTTTCTTTTCAAAGTTTTGCCGCCTGATCGACTGAACTTTACTGTTGAAAGGCTTAGGAGATATACTTCGAAAGAGAGAGAGAATGGGGAAGAGAGAGAGAGAGAGAGAGAGAGAGAGAGAGAGAGAGAGAAGAGAGAAGAGAGAGAGAAGAGAGAGAGAGATAGAGCAGAACAGCAGAAGATAGAGAGAGAGAGAGAGAGAGAGAGAGAGAGAGAGACTGAGAGACAGAGAGACAGAGAGACAGAGAGAGACAGAGAGAGACAGACAGACAGAGAGAGTGACAGAGAGACAGAGAGACAGAGACACACAAGACACAGAGGGTGTATGAGAGAGACAGAGGGACAGAAAGAAAGAAAGAGAGACGGTCAGACAGAATCACAGAGAGAGAGAGAGAGAGAGAGAGAGAGAGCGAGAGAGCGAGAGAGAGAGAGAGAGGGTGGGGAAAGAGAGAGAAAGAGGGAGAGAGAGAGAGACAGACAGACAGACAGACGGACAGACAGACAGAGAGACAGAGACAGAGAGACAGAGACCAAGACAAGGGACAGCACACAGATAGAGACACAGCTAGAGAGAGAGTGTGTGAGAGTGATAGGAACAAAAAGGAGAAAGAGAGACGGACGGGCAGAAAAACACAGAGAGAGAGAGAATGAGCGAGTAAGCGAGTGAGCGAGCGAGCGAGCGAGAGAGAGAGAGAGAGAGAGAGAGAGAGAGAGAGAGAGAGAAAGAGAGAGAGACAGAGAGAGATATTGGGTAGAGTCCAGACGATAAAAGAGTAAGGAGTGTAATGGTGGTGGTGGAATGAGATGGCAGAAAAAGAAAAATGCTGACCTCGTTTGGCTCTTTGGTAGCTTGTCCCTGTGTCTTTACTTCCTGGATCAAAGAACTAAAAAAACAAAACAAAAATTTTTAAATGTCACAATGGATTTACCGTGTGACATTCAGGCTGCTCTCTCTGGGGAGAGCACATCGCTGCAATGCAGTGCCAGCCACCCATTTGATCCTTTTTCTTTTCTGTACGCGTCTAATTCTGTTTACCTATGGAAGTGGATTAGGTTTTAGAAATTTTGCTAGTTACACTCCCTTTGTTGTAGCGAGAATTGTAACGTGTGTTGAGAGCATGCTACACACGGGACCGTGGCTTCGTCTTATTAAAAAAACCCTTGTGCCTGAACCACTATTTTACATGTATATCTAATGGAAAAATGGGGTGAATAGTCCCTGTCAGTCCTGTGACCCTAACGCGGATTTCTCGCCTCCTTTGATGGTGCATTGACTTACTAGGACACACATTCCATATGGTGACACCCTGTCTCGCTTTTTCTATTATGTCATTTCAGTTAAAATACCTGATTTGGGGGCTGTACACTTATGCACTTATACCAGTTCGCCTTATTTGCGTCCTAAATGCACAAATCAAAGCATTTAAGGCAAAATGGGACTAAGTTAAAACAACGACGTATCAAAAGAGAAAAATGGACAAGGCGGAACGGGAAAAGGCAAAACAGGAATAGGCAGAAAGAAAACAGAAATGCAAAACTGAAAAAGACAAAACAGGAAAATGGCAAAACGGAAAAAAAAGGCAAAAAAGAGAAAATAGAAAAGGAAGAAAGATAAAGCAGAGATAGGTGACACCAATAATTTGTATCTCCAAAAATCGATTTGTGAAAAACGGTCAAGTTAACAAGGAGCACCAGAACCCGCTGGATGGGACCCAGAGCAACAGTGCGTCACCACCGGCCCAACATTCACCTCCAGTATGCCGATGCCACACGAAAATCATCTTGGCAAGCAAAGGTATGTGTGTGTGTGGGGGGGGGGGGAGGGGAGCTGTCCATGTACTGCGTGACCATTTGGACCTAGTTATCAGTCACTTTGTTCACAAGCTGGATGGCAAGGTGGGATGGGTAGTGGAGATGACAGACCCTGACGCAGCGCCACATCCCATGCCCCTGAGATTTGTGAGGAACAGTTACGGTTATTGTATTATGGCCTGCCTTGCTGGGTCTGGCTGTGTCTCTGGCTATATTTTCCCTCTCTTCCTTCTCACTCAGAGAGGAACGTTGATAACCCTTTGACTTCCGCATCCTGTCCACCAGCATCCTGCACTGTCAACCATACCAGCAAAGCAAAATCTTAACTTCTTGATTCCCTCACCCTATCCACCAACTTCCTGCAGGAAGCTGGTGGATAGGGTGAGGGAGTCAAAGGGTTAATTTTTTTCAGTTGGCGGATAGGAAACGGGAGTCAAAGGGTTACGGAGTGTGGACAATGAAAGGGACAGGGAAGATGGGATGGAGGGAAAGATAGGATCAGGATGATGGAGTTGGGGATGGTGATGGTGATGGTGGTCAATGACAGATGATGGAGAGGAGCAGAGGGGTAGGGTGGAAAGAGAGTGGAACTGGGTGTGAAATATGGAAATGAAAGTAATGGCAGTTTGAGTTGGGTGAATAAAACAGTTTCTTATTTTGCTTTGTTTCATGTTTAGTTTCCTTTCTGTTGAGTTTTTCCTGTCGTAAATATCTTTTGCTTGTTTCAGTTTGGTTCCTTTCTGTTGAGTTTTTGCTGTCGTAAATATTTTTGCTTCGTTTCATGTTGTTTCCTTTCTATTGAATTTTTGCTGTCCTAGTAAATGTCCTTTATTTTGTTTCATGTTTGGTTTCCTAAATGTCTTTTATTTTGTTTCATGTTAGTTCCTAAATGTCTTTGTTTTGTTCCATGTTGCTCTTAAATGTCTTTCATTGTGTTCATCTTTGTTTCCTAAATGTCTTTTATTTTGTTTCATGTTCATTTCCTTTTCGTTGAGTGTTTACAGAGGACGTCGCCAACTAAACCATCTATTTACGGCAGTAATTGTAACTAGAGACCGAGTGAAAGGAGACCACCAGCACGGCCCTTCAACGACAGACTCCACGAACCACTGACACCAAAGAACCCAAACTTGGTTTCACCTCAGTCATGGGAACAGCAGAGGAAACCAAAAGTGAGGTCACCAAGAGATCAGGGCATGATGTGCCACAGAATCTATGGACAATTTTCAGGATGCTATGATAACTGATGATTTCTTAATAATGAAGATGGTAATGATGATGATAGTTTGGTCTGTAAGGGCTGAGTTTGCGTGACAGGGCTATGCTCCACAGATGATGATGATAATGATGATTTTTTCCACAAGGTCTGAGACTACACGACAGAGCTATACTCCATAGATGATGATGATAAAGATCTGAGACTGCATGGCAGAGCTATACTCTATGTTTACTGTCTTAATTTATCCTGGCGTCAGCCAGGCCTGTGAGATACAGACACTGCACTGTAGGTCAGGCAGGAACTTTGATCAACACTCACAACGACGCAACTGTGAAATTGATCAAACTCGACTGTATGGTCCCAGCTTTCTCAGTGAGCTGACAGCACGCTTAAGTTTTAAGAAGAAGACTCTCAGGAAAAAAAAACAACCCTAAAATATCATTTTTGGAATGATGTGCAATCATATCCAAGACTCCCAGTCGGTAGTTGTTGTGGTCGTAACCATTTCTCCACGTTGACTTGTGAATAAAGTAGACTGACCTAGTTGTGTCCAGCTGTATCTCTAGAGAAATTCCTTTTCCTCAGTCAAAACAGGAATTGAGTATAAAACTGCCACACTCTACTATCAATGTCTAAATTTGAAATCCATGCCAATGTATGTATATCAGCACTCCTACTGCCCTACAAACCTTTCTAAGCTCTCAGGTCTCCAGGGGCTTCTTTCAAGTGTGGATGCCAGGGGATATAAATAGTATTCCCACCTTCTCGAAATTCTGTTCTAGAAATTTCCTCTTTTCTCTCACTCTCTTTGTTTCTTCCTCGTTCCTTTGCTTTCTCTCATTTCTTCCTATCATTTTTTGCCTTGCAATTCTATTCATCTGTATGTTTTCCATAAAGTCTTACGTACTTTTTCTTAGGACTGATAATTGGTACATGTATTAAGTGCATTTTTGGCTCTCGGAAAATGAGATATACGGAAGCAATTTTAGGTAATTTAGACCCGTTTTTGTGCATGTTTTAGAATCCTTAGTTATGTTTAAATTTGTATTCATGTTTTTTTTAGTTCCGCTGCGTGACTAGTTGGACGGAGTGGTCAGCGCCAGGTACATCCCCTTAGATTATGTGCTCGAATGCATTCATATGTGTACTTACTTTTTTCTTATCCTTTTTTCCTGTCGAAGTATTGTGTATGTTTTGATACAGTTATAGCCCTGATATGGCTCGATGCAGTCGGCTGGGCTTTAAACAAATATCAACCTTATACTAAGGGGCTTCTCTCATAACTCTACCTCGGTTCTCTTTGACTGCTTGCGGAAAGAAATCCTTCTCTGTTTTTGGCCTCACAACATGGAATGGAACCCCCTCCCAGTGTTTTTAAGACATTACAGATGTCTGCTTATTATCAGACGTCAGACTGCAATCAGAAAGTGATAGCAGGCTCCAGAGAGAGGATACCAAGTATTTTTCAGATCGTTTTCAAAACATGAACTGATGTTTTGGAATTTATGTGAGATATATCTTCTGTTATCATTCCCTTCGTTTCTGTATATTTTATATCGCCATTGAAAAGGGAAATTTCTCTTCTCTTTCCGTATTTCTTTTTCCTTCTTTTTGTTGTTGTTGTTGTTGTTGAGATTTTAATTCTTCCATTGGACTGAAATGTGTTCGATGTTATATTTCAAATGATATTGTAAAGTGAAAATGCAAAAGAATTTTAAGGAAAAAATGGGCGAATAATGTCTGTCTGTCGGTCGGTCTGTCTGTCTGTCTTTATATGTGTCTATCTATTTATCCATGCATCTGTCTGTCCGTCTATCAATCTATCGATCTATCTATCTATCTATCTATCTATCTATCTATCTATCTATCTATCTATCTATCTATCTATCTACCTCTCTATTTGTCTGTCTGTCTATCTATCTATTATCTATCTATCTATCGATATGTATCTCTCTGTCTGTCTCTCCGTCTCTCTCTCTCTCTCTCTGTGCGCGCTTGAGTGCTTGTGTGTGTGTGTGTGTGTGTGTGTGTATGTGTGTGTGTGTTAGTGTGTGTGTGTTAGTGTGTGTGTTAGTGTGTGTGTGTATGTTAGTGTGTGTGTGCGTGTGTATGTGTGCGTGTGTGTGTGTGTGTGTGTTTGTGTGTGTGTCTGTCTGTCATTCTGTCTGTCTGTCTCTCTCTCTATGTATGTGTGCGGTTGCTTGCTTGAGTGCTTGTATGTGTGTGTGTGTGTGTGTTGTGTGTGTATGTGTGTGTTGTGTGTGTGTGTGTGTGTGTGTGTGTGTGTGTGTGTGTGTGTGTGTGTGTGTGTGTGTGTGTGTGTGTGTGTATAAGACCAT
>CM060308.1:58583455-58718455 GCA_030674185.1 Monoplex corrugatus
ATATTTTGAATGAAGATAAAAACAGAAAAATTCTAATTCATATACAGGAAAAACATTATAACTTCAGTATTACAGCATTAACACCTTGACAATCAAAAGTACCTCACAAATTATAAACTATTCGTATATCATACATCACAATTTACATACAAACAAAGATTTAAAAAAATTAATTCTTAAAGTATTTCAGTCTCTTTCCCACTCAATTTCTCCCCTATCCCCTCCTCAGCTGTACACATACAGTGATACACACACATGCTCACTCATGCACACACACACACACACGCGCGCGCGCGCACACACACACACATACACACATGCACGCACACACACACCTCGCTCTATAGGCCCTTATACAAAATACTGTTATACAGGCAGGAGAGATTAGTCTGATGACAGACTTGCAAACTAAGGCTCTTCAGGTTAGATGAGTTTGAAAGAGGTGGGTTTTCAGGTGCCGTTTGAAGGTTGAGAAACACTTAGTTTTTTCTGAGAGACAGTGGTAGAGAGTTCCATACATTTGGGCCAAAGACAGAGAAAGACTTTTTACCAAAGGTGTCTAGAGAGAAGCGAGGAACAGTCAACAGTGAGGTGTCAGAAGAGCGGAGCGTTCGAGAAGGTTTGTAACCCTGCAGGAGGTTCGCAAGATAGGATAGCATGTTCTCGTGACAGATACACTGAAAGCAGAGACAGGCAACTTTATATTGAATCCTAGCCTTTACCGGGAGCCAATGAAGTGTTCTAAGCAGAGATTTTGCACTCTCACGCCTGGGCTTGCGGAGAATAAGGCGAGCCGCGTGGTTCTGTATGCGCTGAAAGTAAATAGTTGATTGTCATGGAGACCCGCGAATAGAGAGTTACAATAGTCCAGTCTAGATAGTATGAAAGAGACAGCAAGCTTGTTGGCAGCATTAGTGGAAAGGAAGGAGCGAATCTTACCTATTCTGCGTAGCTGATAGTACAGAGTACGGCACAACTGTTTGACATGGGCTTCCATAGACAGTGTTTCATCCAGGTAGAAGCCAAGGTTTCTAACAGTTTGTGAGAAAGATACATCACAACCAGAGATAGACATGGGGGCATGAGTAACCTGATTGACCTTTGACTTAGTACCAGTAACAATAAGCTCAGTTTTATCATCATTCATCTTCAGCTTGTTTTCACTCATCCACCTGGAGACATCCTCTATACAATCTCTCAGACTGCACGCAAGAGCGTCAAAATCTGATGGGGCAGAGGAGCTATGCAGCTGTGAGTCATCCGCAAAGAAGTGGTATGAGTGACCTGACTGATGAATGATAGTGCTGAGAGGTTGTGTATATATAGTGAACAGGACAGGTCCCAAGACAGAACCTTGTGGGACACCACATTTCAGCACAGATGGATTTGATTTGTGGCCAATGACAACAGACTGGGTACGGCCAGTCAAATAGGAGGTAAACCAGTCCAGAACCGTTCCAGAACAGCCAAAAGTGGTACGCAACCGCATTATAATAATTACAATAATTTATAATAATTACAATATTTATATAGCGCAAAATCTTGATAAAATCAAATCTAAGCGCTGAAGCAGACACACACGCAAGCACGCACGCACGCACACACACACACACACACACACACACACACACACACACACACACACACACACACACACACACACACACACACACGCATGGCTATAAATGGGGAGAAAGAATAAAAGCAATAAAAGCAAGAATAAAAGCAATGGAAAATTATAGAGAGCATAGCATATACAATTATATATTATAACCATGTGATTCCCTCCGAGCGGAGACAGGCTGCAGAGGGGGGGGGGGGGGGGTTGAGTGAAGTTAGGATTTTATGCGGAGGAGAAAAGGTGAGTTTTGAGAGCGGACTTGAAGGAGACAAAAGTAGGTTGCTGACGAACTGAGAGAGGAAGTTTGTTCCAGGAGAGTGGACCAGAAACAGAGAAGGCTCGTGGACCATAGGGATTGAGCTTAGTGCGTGGAAAGCGAAAAGTCAGAGGATCGGAGGCAGAGCGGAGGGTACGTGAGGGAACATAGATCTCAAGTAGGCTTGACAGGTAATCGGGGGCTGCGTTATTGAGGCTTTTGTAGCACATGGCGTCTAGTTTGTACTGTATGCGCTTTGATACAGGGAGCCAGTGAAGTTGTGCCAGGAGAGGAGATATGTGGTCAGCTTTTTTCTTTTTGAGTACAAGGCGTACAGCATTGTTTTGAATGCGCTGTAGGATGTGAATGGTGGAGGCAGGAAGACCAGACAGGAGTGAATTGCAATAGTCAATGCGAGACATTATGAAGGAGAGAACGAGTTTTGCAGTTGTTTCGACAGAGAGATACTTCCTGATCAGCCTTATACGATGGAGATGATAGTAGCAGGATCTGGCAGTTTGAGAAACAAAGTTGTTCATGGAGAGGGTAGAGTCAATGCAGACACCAAGGTTTTTAGCTGAATCAGAAATTGGGACTGATGTGTTACATAATGGGAGAGAAAGAGGAGGCAGCTGAGAAAGTTTCTGACGGGTACCAATGAGGATAGCTTCTGTTTTGTCGTCATTAAGCTGAAGTCTATTGTGTGTCATCCAGTTCTTAATGTCCGAGTAACACTCAGTGGTGCGAGTCAACAGGCGCTGTATATTATCAGGTGAGTCACTGTCTTGAAGTTGGGTGTCATCAGCATAGAAATGGTGTTTTATAGAGTGGGAGTTGATGATGGTGGACAGGGGGAGGTGTAAAGAGTGAAAAGAACAGGGCCAAGGACAGATCCTTGTGGAACACCACAGGTCAGGTATGCAGGTTGAGAGTAAGTGCCATTGATGAGAACGGTTTGTTTTCTGTTTGATAGGTATGAAGTGAACCAAGACAGAGCAATGTCAGAGAATGCTATGAGGATGCTATGGTCTATGGTGTCAAATGCTGCTGACAAGTCAAGCAGTGACAAGATAGACACACTCCCATTGTCTGAAGCCTGAAGGAGGTCATTGACCACACGCAATAGAGCGGTTTCTGTGCTATGGCACTTACTGTAGGCTGACTGGAATGGCTCTAGCAGGTTGTGAGATTCCAGATGCTGCAGAAGCTGTTCTAGTACAATACGTTCCAACATCTTTGATAGGATGGTAGATTGGAAACTGGACGATAATTCTTCAAGCAGTCTGAGTCGAGATTTGCCTTCTTCAGAAGTGGCTTGACAAGAGCGTGCTTAAAGCACTGAGGCACAACACCAGATGACAAGGACTTATTCATAATATCTGTGACAATTGGAGTAATTTCATCTAGACAATCAAATAGGATAGAGGCAAGGATAGGGTCAAGGTCACAGGACTTCTTTGGCATTTTCTTCAGTATCTCTCTCACACAAATGAATGAATGAATGAATAAATAAATAAATAAATAAAAAAAAATAAAAAAAACCGTAACCATCTTACATTTAGGTATTTTCAGACTTGCTTGGCTGAAGACAAAGAGGGTGGAAGAGGTGCTTGAGGCAACAAGGGACAGAAACAAATGGAAGGCCATGATCGCCAACACCATGTGGCAAGGCACTTGACGATGCTGTGAAGACTTGCTTTTTAATGTGTAGTTGTAATTACTTGTGTTTATTTCTACATCGTGACATTTTTACATTTACGTATTTCAAGACTTGCTTTTGTGTTTGTAGATGTAATTAATTGTGGAATTTCTTTTCGTCACAATAGATCTTCGATTTGAAATTTAGGGCTACTCTCTCCGGGGAGCGCGTGTTGCCACAGCACAGTGCCATCCATTCCCCCCACCCCCTTTTTTCTTTTTCTCTCTGTATGTGTATGTGTTGATGTTTATCCTACGTGAATTTTTTTCAACATGATTTTGCCATGGACAAATCCTTTGATGCGTGGGATATCTAATGAGCATTCTTATACTTAAGTTTCTAATTTGGTAGACGCCCATCCATAGACATCTGAGACATTGTATATTGTGCACAAATAGATAAACAATCACACACAAAGACAGAGCGGTGGAACACACACTCACAATCGCGTACACACACACTCACACACAGGCACACACAGGCACACACAGGCACACAGGCACACACACACACACACACACACACACACACACACACACACACACACACACACACACACACACACACACACACACACACACACAATCCACTGAGCTTGCTTTTGTCGTGATAAATCAGGATGGATGTCTTTGTTTTTCTTTGAGCGCACCAACCAACCACCCACCAACCAACCAACCAACCACCAAACAACCAACCACCCACCCATCCACCCAACCAACCAACAACCAACCAACCAACCAACAACCCACCCACCCACCTAACTGACCAACTAACCAATGAACACAAACAAACAAACGAACGAAGAAAGAAAGAAAGAAACAAACAAACAGCAAATGCAAATCTCAAACGTAAAGCAAGTACATGGAAAGAAACAAACGAACATAAAAATTATGTCAAAAACAAAACAATAAAAACAAACCAAAAACCAAAACAACAACAAACAAAAAAAAACAAACAAAACAAACAAAACTAAGCAAGAAGACAAGAAAACAAATACACTCACACAAAAACACTTCATCTTTGAAAAAATGCCCTGGTAGGTTTTACATCAAAGTTAAAACGCATTTGAGGAAAAAAAATTCCAAGAAAAACTGCATCTCGAAAACAACAAACAAACAACAAACAAACAAACAAACAAACAAACAAACAAACAAAAATAACAAAAATAACAAAAAATAACAAACAAACAAACAAACAAAAAAACACACACACACAAACAAACAAACAAAAACAAAAAACAAACAAAACAAAACAAAACAAAAAGTATCAGCCAAATAGGAGAACAGACGAGGAAAGCACAAAGCCAGCAACGTAATCTCCCGTTATCGATTAAGCTACTAAGGGAGAGAAAAAGACGTCTACATAGCCGTCTGCCGGAAGAGAGAGTAATGTCCCCTGAGACAGGCCAATAACTTGCAACCCAGTTGTAGTGCAGAGAAGATAAGACTTTCGTCTTGGACTTTTGTCTTCTGTTGACTTTTGTCTTCTGTAGACTTTTGTCTTCTGTGTTTCTTGCATTTTTTCTATTTTTTTTTCTTTGCGAGTTAAAAGTTAAACCGCCCTGTTACTCTTGTTTGTTTGTTCGTTTGTCCATTTGTATCAAAGACTCTTTTCTTTCTTTCTTTTCTTTCTTTTCTCCTTCTTTCTTTCTTTTGTTCTTTCGTTTTGTTTGTTTGTTTGTTTGTTGTTTGCTCAGTCGTATTGAAGAGTATTTTTTTCTTTCTTTTCTACATGTTGTGGACTTAAGATAGTAAGATAAATGAGTTTTGTGTATTCACTAAGAATTTTGGAATACACCACGTCTTCTGTAACCTGAGCATTGAGGCATTACGGGGCAAGATCAAGAGACCCTAACCATAGACATTAAGTGTGGTCTGTGCCTATGACCTTAACTTTACATCTCTCAAAAAAAAGGTATTGCCTATCTCATCTCCCAACCCCTCTACTTTTTCAAGTCTGTCTGGGTGGCTTTTTTGCAAGAATTATAAGCAATGATTTTCAAACTCGATCCCATAGATTGAAAAACTAACGAACAAGCAAACAACAAACCAACCATCAGCCAACCAACCAACCAACCAACCAACCAACCAAAACCAACCAACCAACAAACCAACAACCAACCAACCAACCAACCAACCAACAACAACCAACCAACCAACCAACCAACAACAACCAACCAACCAACCACTTACTGACCAAACAAGAATGAATGAATGAAATAAAGGAAAGAAACAAAGGAACAAACAGCAAAAGCAGATATCAAACTTACAGCAAGTACTTGGAAAATATCAAACATACGTCAAAAACAGAACACATACGAATGAAAACAAACCGAAAACCTAAACAAACAAACAAACAAAAACAACACAAAAAAACCTCAAACCCAACAAATAAAACTAAGCAAGGAGACAAGAAAACAAACATACTCACACAAGAACACTTCATTTTTGAAAAGAAAACAACACACACAAAAAAGCCCTGGCAGGTTTTACGTCAAAGTAAAAACGCACTTGAGGAAAGCAAAATTCCAAGAACAGTTGCAGCTCGAAAACAAACAAACAAACAAAGGCAAAAAACAAAGAAACAAAACAAAACAAATAGTATCAGCCGAATAGGAGAACAGACTAGGAAAGCGCAAAGCCAGCGAGGTAATCTCCCGTTATCGATAAAGCCACTAAGGGAGAGAAAAAGACGTCTACATAGCCGTCTGCCGGAAGAGAGAGTAATGTCCCCTGAGACAGGACAATAACTTGCAACCCAGTTGCAGTGCAGAGAAGATAAGACTTTCGTCTTCTGTTGACTTTTGTCTTCTGTGTTCTTTGCATTTTCTTGCTTTTTTTTTTCTTTGCGAGTTAAAAGTTAAACTGCCCTGTTACTTATGTTTGTTCGTTTGTGTGTGTTTGTCCCATTGTATTAAAGATTCTTTTCTTTCTTTCTTTCTTTCTTTCTTTTTTGTTTGTTTGTTTGTTTGTTGTTTGTTCAATAGTATTGAAGAGCCTATTTTTTCTTTCTTTTCTACATGTTGTGTTTGTGTATTCACTAAAACTTTTGGAATACACCACCGTTATCTGTAACCTGAGCACTGAGGCATTAGGGGGCAAGATCAAGAGACCCAAAACATGGATATTAACTGTGGTCTGTGCCTATGACCTTAACTTTACATCTCTCAGAACAAGCTATTACCTATCTCATCTCCCAACCCTGCTGCTTCGTCAAGTTTGTATGGCTGCCTCCCCTTTTTTTCACAAGAATTATTAGCACTAGTTTTCAAACTTGACCCCATGGATTGAGAAAATGAACGAACGATTACGAACAAACCAACGAACCAACGAACCAACGAAAGAACCAACCAACCCAACAACCAACCAAACAACCAGCCAACCAACCAACCAACCAGCCAACCAACCAACCAACCAAAACCAACCAACGAACGAACGAACAAACTAACGAACGAATGTAAGAACGAACGAACGAACGAACGAACGAACCAACCAACCAACCAACCAACCAACCAACCAACCAACCAACCACCAACCAACCAACCAACCAACCAACCAACCAACAACCCTAACTGACTGACTGACTAACTAACTTACTGACTTGTCTAACTAATTGACTGACTGACTGACTAACTAACTAACTATTATGTACTTAACTAATTAACTAACTAACTATTAAAAAGAACTTTTCTTGGGGTACAGAGAGCTAACCAAGTCAAAAGATTTCTGACACAGTCTTCAGCAAACTGAGTCTTTGCGGTTTCCATAGCAAAATTCCGGCTCAGGGGAACGACGTCATCACCAATCGCCAATACTTGGCACAGGGACTCACACTGGGCCCACAGCAGATAATGCTATCAGTTTCACTTTCACTTTTTCGTTTCAGCTTTTGGAGATAACGTCTACACGCTCAGAAGGAATTCCATTAGCACTGATGACACTAGTGCTATGAGGTGGAGAAGATCCAAAAGGATTATGGCCCAAGCCTTAGCCTGCACATAAGCTCCATGAATTGGCAAGGTACAGGGGTCCTATGTAGCATATGGGTTCTGTGTCTTATATTTGTATCAGTCTCTCATTGGAGTAACCTGAGCTACATCATAATGACGTGTGTATTTGTGTATCTCTACTGTTTAAAAAAGAAAGAAACGGACCCGAATGAGAACACAACCAGTCACATCAAGTATGGATTATGTTACTGACGTGTTATTTAACCGCATCACACGAAAGCACTCTCAATTTATATAACACATATATGCAACACCAGCGAAACGTGCTGTCTTGTTATTGTTGTTTAAAACCCTGCCGACTCCGTAGAGCCATATCACGGCTATAACCAGTTCAAAACATACACAATACTTCAACAGGACAAAAGAGGAAAAGAAAATTAAGGCACGTATCAATGCATTCGTGTACGTAGTCTAAGGACGTGCCCCTGGCGGTGACACTCCGTCCAATTTATCTCACAGAGGATTTAAAAAACACACCTGAATACAAATTTAAGCATACATCAGGACACCAAAACATAAATATAAAATCAGGCATAAATTACCTAACATTGCTTGCACACATCTCACCTCTCTAGGGCCAAAAACGTACTTGATACATGTACCCAATTATCAATCCTAAGAAAAAGTACGTAAGACTTTATCGAACACATACAGGTGAATGGACGAGCAAGGCAGAAAATGATCGGAAGAAATGACAGAAAGCAAAGTAACAAGGCAGAAACAAAGAGAGTGACAGAAAAGAGGAAATTTCTAGCACAGAATTTCCAGAAGGTGGGGATACTATTTATACTGGAAGAGCCCCTGACATCCCCACGGAGGGATCAGCGAAACTGACTTTGATGAGTAGACTGGCATCTTATTTGGAAGTTAAATATTTAATAGATACATATATGTATGTTTTAGTGATTGATGTATTTGTCCTACGCTGAAGTGATGTCTGTAGTTTGCCTAAAGCATTCCGAGTCCAAACTCCTGAGTCAGCACCGACTTGTATGGCTGGTCGCTAATTGTCAAAAGTGCTTGTATGTAATTAGCAGCGCAACTGAATTCATTGTACTTTCTCTCTGTCTCTCTCTCTGTCCCTCTCTCTTTCTGTCTCTCTCTGTGTCTCTCTCTGTCCTGTCTCTCCTCTCTCTCTCTCTGTTTTATCGGTCCATTTCACTCTAAGAAGCCACCTTTAGAACCACATCTTGGCTTCTTCGATCGTATTTTCAGCTGCTTTTCTGCATGTCCAGACTTCACAGTCATATAGTATTACTGGCCAGACCAAATATTTCAGAATTTTGATTTAAGGGATGCTGATATTCCTCTATCTTTCCAATCGTTATTGAGTTGGACCATTTTCTGTTTTGCCATTCCATTGTTTGTCATTGTTGTCCATCAGTACTAGTAGCTTGGAGCAAATATTCAATATCATTATCCTGATGCTATTATCCATGAGAAGTAAAGTTTTCTGAAGTATGCTCTGTCTGTCTGTCTCTGACTCTCTCACTCTCACTCTCTCTCTTTCTTTGCAGAAAGTGTTTCTCTCTCTCTCTCTCTTTCTCTCTCTCTCTCTCTCTCTCTCTCTCTCTCTCTCTCTCTCTCTCTCTCCCTCTCTCTCTGCTGGGTAGGACCTCAAGACCTTGCCAGCATATAGGACTTATGTGCAGGTGTGCTGGCATCAGTGACGTCAGTGCATATGGAACTTATTCTGAGCTCCAAAAAGATTACCTTGAGACACTGTGACTGAAACTAACCTGAAATTCTGTCTCTGTCTGTCTATCTGTCTGTCAATATGTCTGCCTGTCTGCCTTTGTGTGTCTGTGTCTGTGTCTCTCTGTCTTTCTGTCTCTGGCTCTGTCTCTGCCTCTGTCTGTCTATCTCTGCCTCTGTCTGTCCGTCTGTCTGTGTGTAGGTCTGTCTCTCTTTCTCTCTCGATCGCATTGATCGGGAAACAAACAAACAAACAGACAGACATACAAACAAACAAACAAAGAAACATACAGACAAACAAATAAACATAAGAATAGAATGCTTCAACCTGTCAAACAAACAGAGCCCTAGAAAACATCAACAACATAAACAACAAATAAACAAACAACAAATCAAACGAAAACACAAGAATAACATGTTTTAAACTTTCAAAGAAACACAGAGCAAGAAACTGAACAAACAAAACTTACACAAGACTTCTTCAAACTAAACAAACCGCCCCCCCTCCCCACAAAGAGAGAGAGAGAGAGAGAGGAGAGAGAGAGAGAGAGAGAGAGAGAGAGAGAGAGAGAGAGAGAGAGAGGAGAGAAGAAAAACCCCTCCAGAAATCACCAAAACAGTTTGCTAAAGAATTCCCCATCCGGCTGAAAACTAAAAAGAAAAAAGAAAGAAAGAACTGACAAGAAAGAAACAAAGAAATATAGAAAGAAAAAAGTACAAAATCCTAGATTGAAGCAAGCAACCAACCAACTAACCAACCAACCAGCCAAAAAATGAAAAGAAAGAAAGAAAGGAAGGAAAGAAGAAAGAGAGAAAGAAAGAAAACAAGAAAGAAAAAGACAGAAATACAGAAAAGAAAGAAAAAGAAGAAAATGCAGACAAATGTGAGAACGTAGACGTCGGGGGCTGGAAGCCAACAATGTAATCTCCCTTCATCAATTAAGCGACTCGTCTGCCGGAAGAGAGAGTAATGTCCCTTGAGACGGGACGCTAAATTGCAACCCAATTGTCTTCCAGTAGTTAAGATAGCCTTCTTCTTCTGTAGTCCTTTTTCTTTTATTCGTTGCAGGATAAAAAATATGACCATCCTGACTTTTTTATTTATCAGTTATTATTTTTGTTTTGTTTTGTTTTAACCCTTGTAATGAAAGTTCTATTCTTTCAAAATAGCCCTCTTCTTTTGTAGTTCTTTTTATTATTCGTTGCAGGATAAAATATCACCATCCTCATTTTCTTTCTTATCAAGCAGTTATCAGTTATTTATTTTTTGTTTGCATTCTTGTAATGAAAGTTTTGTTCTTTCAAAAGAATTAACCATCCCACAACACTAGTGCAGAATTAAACACAAAGCCATATTGCGGATTGAATAAATCATGCATTTTTTTAGATTTATGAAAATATTACCCTCGGGTAAAACTATCGGTGATGATAGTATTATTTGTACACATTGTATAACGATCTTTTTTTAAATAGTGTCTTTAGCTTCTACTAACATAAGTTGCAACCCATCAGTACGATAAAATAAGAGAGAAAATAAGACAGCACGTTATTTTAACCCCGTCTCAATCGACATTTCTCTATTGTTCCTTTGCGTGCATGAAAGATCGAAAAGACACACCACACACACACACACACACGCACACACACACACGCACACACATACACACACACACACACACACACACACACACACACACACGCACGCGCACACACACACACACACACACACACACACATACACATACACGCGCACACACACATACACGCAAGAAAGAAGAAGAAAAAGAAGAAGAAGAAGAAGAAGAACAAGAACAAGAAGAACAAGAAGAACAAGAACAAGAACAAGAACAAGAAGAAGAAGAAGAAGAAGAAGAAGAAGAAGAAGAAGAAGCACGACAATGTGCGAAGAAGTCAGATGGGTAAAACGTCAGACTTCAATTCGTAAGACTCGGGTTTGATTCTACCTGGGTGCCTGCCTCCTGGTGGGTAAAAGATGGAGATCTTGCCGGGCCTCCAAGGTCAACATTTGCTCAGACATGCCAGTGCCTAAGCCCATTTGGTATGTATATGCGCGCAGAACATTAATCATTAATCATGTTAGCAGTCCTGTGGCATTTAGAAACATGGAAACACCCATCGTGCACGCCGACCAACCGCAGGTTATGCAGACTGTGCAGCAACACACCGCATGCGCAGTGTGGACAAAACAACGTGTATAGATAATCCTGCTGTGCTTACTTAACTAAAGAGATAGACACAATGAAATTATAGAGACAGACATTGCCTTGTGTGTTTGTTTTTCTAGGACTATTTCTAAATCAGTGGGGTCATCATCATCATCATCATGTGCCCTGCCGCATGGCGTTGGCGACCTTGGTCCTCCTTATGAATGTATATCCCTCGTCGCTGCAAAAACATCTCCCACCCTGTCTGTCTTCATCCACGGCGCAACTCCGTCCAATATTTTCTCCCTGGGTCTACCTGATGCTCTTTTTCGCTCCAAATTTCCTGTTGATGTTGTGACTAGATGCTCTAATTTCTCTTGCCTCATACAATGTCCTATAAATGTTGCTTGTCTTTCGCAAATCTTTTTCAGTGGGGTATATTCACTAAACAAGAGACAGACACACTAAAAGTATAGAGACAGACACACTAAACCTATAGAGACAGGCGCAGTAAGTACAATAGTGATACGCACACTAAATCGATAGAGACAGACACACTAAACCTATAGAGACAGGCGCAGTAGGTACAATAGTGATACGCACACTAAATCAACAGAGACAGACACACTAAACCTATAGAGACAGGCGCAGTAGGTACAATAGTGATACGCACACTAAATCAACAGAGACAGACACACTAAACCAATAGAGACAGGCGAAGTAAGTACAATAGAGATACGCACACTAAATCAACAGAGACAAACACACTAAAACAATAGAGATAGACATCATCTTGTGTGTTTGTTGCCTATGGCTATGGCCAGCACAGTGTGATGTGGCAGCAGATGACGCCATCTTGTGTGTTTGGTGAAGAAGCAGACGTCCATCTTTCAATCTTCTGTCTGGTGTAAAGGTATCGTATCACATCAACTGAACAAACATTACCAGACTTTTATCTCATAAATATTCATTGACAGCTAAATGACGATGTCGGCGCTCACATCTACTGGATAATCAAATTTGAAAAAAACTGATATTTCGATGAGCTCACTCTTTCTCTCTCTTTCTCTGTGGGGTGTATATACGCACACTCACACACGCGCACACACACGCACGCACACACACACACACACACACACACACACACACACATATATTATATATATATATATACATATATATATATGTATACATACATATATATTTACATACATACATATATATATACATATATACATATATATATATATATACATATGTGTGTGTGTGTTTGTGTGTGTGTGTGTGTGTGTGTGTGTGCGTGCGTGTGTGTGTGTGTGTGTGTGTGTGTGTGTGTGTGTGCGTGCGTGCGTGTGTGTGTGTGTGTGTGTGTGTGTGTGTGTGTGTGTGTGTCTGCGCATGCGATTTCAAGTTGCCATGGGGAGATAACCTGTAGCAGAGGAAAACACTCCTGCTAGTGTCAGAGATTGTACTTGGCAACCCAGAATCGATAGCAGTGGAAAAATGAATGAAAGTATACTATCAACATGAATCGACAATATAGATTGAGCGTAGAGGGAGTACAAGGGGTTGCAGTGGTGATAAATCATGACACAAATCTGTTCATTTCATAGTGGAAGCCCCTTGACAACAATTAAAAACAGAACATACTCTGACAACAACCATGGTACGCATGGGCTAATAAAATATTCTCTTTCTCTGCTGATGCTAACAATGATGTGATGTGTCGATTTTGCTATAACCCTATCGACACTGATGTTTTGCATACATTTTGTTTTATACTCATTATTTTTCTTTTCCAGAACTATATAAACACCAACAATCCACTTTGCATACATATGAAACTATCTACAATGCAGCATTTGTTTAGCTTATTAATAACGTTTCAGTTCTTTCCAATGAAATTCATAGATTATTGCACACATCAAAAGTTGCTTCCCTTTATCTCGCGTTAATTGATTCGAAAATACGCATAAACACACACACACACACACACACACACACTCTCTCTCTCTTTCTTTCTCTCTCGCTCGCTCACACACACACACACACTCACACACACACACACACAATCTCTCTCTCTCTCTCTCTCTCGCTCGCTCACACACACACACACATTCTCTCTCTCTCTCTCTCGCTCGCTCACACACACAACACACACACACACTCTCTCTCTCGCTCGCTCACACACACACACACTCACACACACACACACACACACTCTCTCTCTCTCTCTCTCGCTCGCTCACACACACACACACACTCTCTCTCTCTCTCTCCCTCTTCTCTCGCTCGCTCACACACACACACACACACACACACACACACACACACACACTCTCTCTCTTCTCTCTCTCGCTCGCTCACACACACACACACACACACACACACACACACACACACACACACCACACACACACACACACTTGCCGACAACTGAAGGGCATCCAGAAGTCATGATATGGATGAGCTGAGTCCCTTTAGAGTGCAAGGAGTGTAGGGTCGAAACAATTGCTTTAGGGGACGGGGATTGGAAAAGGAGAACTTATCCTTTGAGATCTTCTGCAGCTCAGCTCTCCCCAGATTTTTTTCTGTTGCTACTTATTTTTCTGGAATAGATTGGATTACATGAACTTTTAAAACGGGCAACCCAGAACACTGAATGTGGAATTTTTCTATCCAAATGTTGATGGTGAAAAGGTTAAGCTGATGATTAATTGTTTTCACTGGGTCAGAATTGTGTTTCCAAATTGGTAAAAATGTGTCCTTGAACAACTGGCAAAATTTGCTCACGATCTTTGTGCACGCACACACACGCAAGCACACACATACATAATATATACAATATACAATATACAATATATATATATATATATATATGTACATGTGTATGTGTGTGTGTGTGTGTGTGTGTGTGTGTGTGTGTGTGTGTGTGTGTGTGTGTGTGTGTGCGTATGTTATAAACATGAACTATTCTCACACAGCATATAGGTACACATACACATGCACAGACAACAAGCTCACAGGATCCTTCGAATCCTATTGAAACAACCACTTCTCTTCGCTTTCATGCTTTTTGTTTGAGAAAACAGACAAAAGAAGAAACCACAACAACGAAACAGAGCAGAACTAGCCAAGGGAAACAAAACACCACCACTGCCACCATCATCAACAACAATAATACAATAAAACCAACAAAACTGTGTGGAAATAAACAATAATACAGAAATCATCAAGCTTTGAAAAATATACTTAAAAACAAATGCTTCAAACAGTTTTTATATCGAAGGAAAAGCATACATTAGAAAAACCCCCAGTAAATGCACAGGGAGATGCATTAACATAACTTTAAAAAGATGAAAAGACATGTCAAGAGCAACGACTGCAGATGATCATGTAACGCGGAAAGAGAAAAAGACATCTATCAGCGACTGAAGAGAGAGTAATGTCCCTTGAGACGGGACTATGAATTGCAGCCAGTTTTCACCCCGAAGAACAAAGCTTCACAGAGAATCCGACATGTGCCTGCATGCCACTGAGACACGAGTACAGAAAAAAACCCATACACGCACATATACACACACATTCACAGTTACATACTTCAAGTAATAATGACAGTGTCTCAGCACTTTATTGGGAAAAGCTAAAATCAGCTCAGTGATCCTTTCTGTAATGTGTGCGTCGCTTCTTTTTCTGGTTCCAAGATGTTCACTTTGTTATAAACAAACATAACTCACAAATACAGGTAAAAAACATACAATAACCTTACCACATCAACAATGTGTATTATTTCACCCTACAAATTGGCAGAACACAATATTCTGAAGTAACTCATAGATAACTCGTAAACAGCGGGAATTTACGACAGTTTGCTCTTGATTCATACAAAAGAATGTAGCTTAGAATGTTTCAAAATAACTTAAGCATGTAAAAAGTGGTTTTGTTTTAGCATCTTGCAGAAAAATACAGGTAAGCTTGACATGTGAACAGCATAAATCGTTTCTTTCAAGCACAACACGTGTATCAGCTCATTCAAGTTTAACAAATGAATCATTTCATTCTAGTTTAACATGTGAATCACTTCATTCTAGAAGTCTAGGGATATGGACACTGATGAGAACAGAACGCATTGAACCAAATCTAACACGAAAAGTGCATGGATTTACTTTATTTCATGCTAAAACACAAAGACCATTATAGAAACATGCATGCCATCCGGAAAAAAAGGAGAAGTCCAAAATTAAAGAATATGCAATGCTCTCCTTTTTTGAAACTTAACAAGTTAAAACTTCTGCTTGGATTTATTGTATAACAGACTCAGGCTTGGTTTCCATTCTCTGAGATATCAAGCAGTGTGCAGGTTTCACAGTGATGTTTATGTACTCATATCTCCTGAAGCAGATAGAAAAGCAACAACAAAAAAACTGGATGACAAAAGAAATTTTAGGCTTGATGGAGCAACGGAGGAAGGCAAAGAGAAACAAGGAGATGTACAGGAAGATAAACAAAGAAATCAGCAATAGGTGCAATGAAGCTAAGGAAGCTTGGCTGAAAACAAAATGCAAAGAACTAGAAGATCGACACAAAACGGACCCTCAAGGTATGTACAGACGAATTGAAGAAATTGTCCACAGGAAAAATACATGTACATCAACTGGTTGCTTAAAATCGAAAGATGGTACGCTTATCATGAAAAAATATTAGACATACGGGGACAGTACATTAAAAGCCTTTTTGAAGATGACAGAAACGAAGAACACATTATAAGAAAGAACTTTGAAGGACCACCCATAATGAAAGATGAAGTTAGAGCAGCACTGAAAAAGATGAAACCAGGACAAGCCCCAGGACCAGACAACATTACTACAGAGATGATTGAAGCCGCGGAGGAATTGAGTATAAAAAAAATAGCAGTCCTCCTAAATGAAATTTACGACACTGGAAAAATCCCCAAAGATATGTCAAAATCAATTTTCATTGCACTTCCAAAGAAGACAGGGGCTATAGAATGCGAACTCCATCGCACAATCGGTTTGATGAGTCATGTAACAAAAATCCTGTTAAGAATAATCATGAGGACAAGGAATAGAATCAAAAGAGAAATAGCAGATGAACAGTGTGGATTTGTGGAAGGGAAAGGAACTATCAATGCCATATACATCCAAAGAATTATCATTGAGAGGTCAATCGAGATTTACATTTATCCCGGGTTGATATCTCTGATCCACAGTGCCTCCAGAGTCATGCGATAATCTTCGCCCCTTGTGGTTGAAGCCAAAATCTCAACATCTTCTGACCGCATTTGTAACCTTACATTGTGCGAGATGCTTTTCTTTTTCACAGGCCCAGTGTTGTTGATGTGCTCACGGAAACGGGTTTGTAAATATCGGACAGTCTGTCCAACGTAGCACGCCTTACAGCGTGGACAAGTCAGTTGTAAACCACTCCACTCCTGATCAACTTTAGCACTTGTGCCTTCAAGGGCGGCAAAACAGTCCTTAGTTTTCGCAAGGTCATAACGATTGTACAGGGGGCATTACATTTATGTAGAGCACGGGCATATTCATCAGAAACTTTTCCCCTATATTGTACGAGAAAACCGACTTTGTAACTCTTTTTATCCCTCTCTTCGTCCTTTCCCTCTGCACTTTCGCTTGGCACCATTATCTTTCATAATGTCGACTCTATTATCGGAGCGTAAAAATCAGGCGGATATTGATTTTGTTCCAGTACACTCTTCGCCCTCTCCAAGCTTTCGTGGAAGTGTTCCCAGGAGCTGCATGCTCGATGAATTCGATGGATGAAATCTGAGACCACTGAACGCTTGTATCGCTTTGGAGTAAGCGCATGGAAGTTCATTATCAGGCCCGTATCTGTTGGTTTATTTAACCACGTAGATGATAGCGAGCCCTCTTGATTGATAATTTTCATGTCCACAAATGGGATTGTACGATTGTAACTTCTCTTTCTACTGTGAACTTAAGGGACGGATGTAATTTGTTTATTTCGTTTATTTATTTATACATACTCGCACAGATCACACACCACATGCGCACCACACACACACACACACACACACACACACACACACACACACACACACACACACACACACACATACACACACACACACACACACACAGAGAGAGAAAATAAACACATACACATATATAAAAGGACACACGCGCGCACGCACGCACACAAACTCATGCACACACACACCTTGAAATAAAATTTATAATAGATCAATTCTCTCCGGCGTGTGCGCACTTTGAGACTAGGTAATTAGCAGGCAGATGAAATATTTGAAAATATATATAATAACTCAGTGTGCGTAATTATAACAGGACAAAGACCTGTTCGTTCGATGATTACAGAATTTGTTGATCTGATTATTACAGAGAACTTGTGGGTCAAAACGATAAACAAACACACCAAAGCCAAGCATGCGTTATTATTGAAGTTTCAAAACGCTTTATCATTCAAGATTTTTAACATTAGGTCCTGTTGCACTGGTCATATAGCTAATCGTTGTTACTTTATGCATGTAACATACGCATAAAAACAAACATTAGGTCCTGTTGCACTGGTCATATAGCTAATCGTTGTTACTTTAGGCATGTAACATACGCATAAAAACAAACATTAGGTCCTGTTGCACTGGTCATATAGCTAATCGTTGTTACTTTATGCATGTAACATACGCATAAAAACAAACATTAGGTCCTGTTGCACTGGTCATATAGCTAATCGTTGTTACTTTATGCATGTAACATACGCATAAAAACAAACATTAGGTCCTGTTGCACTGGTCATATAGCTAATCGTTGTTACTTTATGCATGTAACATACGCATAAAAACAAACATTAGGTCCTGTTGCACTGGTCATATAGCTAATCGTTGTTACTTTATGCATGTAACATACGCATAAAAACAAACATTAGGTCCTGTTGCACTGGTCATATAGCTAATCGTTGTTACTTTATGCATGTAACATACGCATAAAAACAAACATTAGGTCCTGTTGCACTGGTCATATAGCTAATCGTTGTTACTTTATGCATGTAACATACGCATAAAAACAAACATTAGGTCCTGTTGCACTGGTCATATAGCTAATCGTTGTTACTTTATGCATGTAACATACGCATAAAAACAAACATTAGGTCCTGTTGCACTGGTCATATAGCTAATCGTTGTTACTTTATGCATGTAACATACGCATAAAAACAAACATTAGGTCCTGTTGCACTGGTCATATAGCTAATCGTTGTTACTTTATGCATGTAACATACGCATAAAAACAAACATTAGGTCCTGTTGCACTGGTCATATAGCTAATCGTTGTTACTTTATGCATGTAACATACGCATAAAAACAAACATTAGGTCCTGTTGCACTGGTCATATAGCTAATCGTTGTTACTTTATGCATGTAACATACGCATAAAAACAAACATTAGGTCCTGTTGCACTGGTCATATAGCTAATCGTTGTTACTTTAGGCATGTAACATACGCATAAAAACAAACATTAGGTCCTGTTGCACTGGTCATATAGCTAATCGTTGTTACTTTATGCATGTAACATACGCATAAAAACAAACATTAGGTCCTGTTGCACTGGTCATATAGCTAATCGTTGTTACTTTATGCATGTAACATACGCATAAAAACAAACATTAGGTCCTGTTGCACTGGTCATATAGCTAATCGTTGTTACTTTATGCATGTAACATACGCATAAAAACAAACATTAGGTCCTGTTGCACTGGTCATATAGCTAATCGTTGTTACTTTATGCAAGTAACATACGCATAAAAACAAACATTAGGTCCTGTTGCACTGGTCATATAGCTAATCGTTGTTACTTTAGGCATGTAACATACGCATAAAAACAAACATTAGGTCCTGCTGCACTGGTCATATAGCTAATCGTTGTTACTTTATGCATGTAACATACGCATAAAAACAAACATTAGGTCCTGCTGCACTGGTCATATAGCTAATCGTTGTTACTTTATGCATGTAACATACGCATAAAAACAAACATTAGGTCCTGTTGCACTGGTCATATAGCTAATCGTTGTTACTTTAGGCATGTAACATACGCATAAAAACAAACATTAGGTCCTGTTGCACTGGTCATATAGCTAATCGTTGTTACTTTAGGCATGTAACATACGCATAAAAACAAACATTAGGTCCTGTTGCACTGGTCATATAGCTAATCGTTGTTACTTTATGCATGTAACATACGCATAAAAACAAACATTAGGTCCTGTTGCACTGGTCATATAGCTAATCGTTGTTACTTTAGGCATGTAACATACGCATAAAAACAAACATTAGGTCCTGTTGCACTGGTCATATAGCTAATCGTTGTTACTTTATGCATGTAACATACGCATAAAAACAAACATTAGGTCCTGTTGCACTGGTCATATAGCTAATCGTTGTTACTTTATGCATGTAACATACGCATAAAAACAAACATTAGGTCCTGTTGCACTGGTCATATAGCTAATCGTTGTTACTTTAGGCATGTAACATACGCATAAAAACAAAAGTGAAGTACGTTGTTTGTCATCCGTCTCTCATTATTAGTAAGTATTCACGGGCTTTTGAATTTGACTCAGTCTGCTCTTGGGTATATTTATTACAATGTATTTGACGGTAAAATGGATACTGAGAAAGTATTTATCACTTTCGTGCAAAGACTACATTATAAATTGGGGATGTCAAACTGAGTCTGACTGTGTGACTGAGCAATGGCTGAAGATAGTATGGATCTCAGTAGTCATCGTTCTTAGTAAGTACAGTCGGAGCACACACTGTTAAGCTCCACTGAATTCGCCTGGCAATATAGCAGTCTTCTTTGGCGGCTGACCTCAGGCCGGCTTGACATCACTGGTTCTGACATTTTTCTTGGCACTGAGACTTTGACTGAAAGAATGTAGGGCTGATGGTGTGTTGATGAACTGCAGTGAGTAGCGTATGATCAAATGAGGCATTTTAGAATCTAGTAAAGAAAAAATATTAACATTTGTGTATAACAGGCCATCCATAAATTCAGGCAATATATGCAACGCCTGAAGAGTAACTGTTCTAGCCAATAATTATGTGAACTGGCTGCGACCATCAGAAAATACAAATACAAATATTGACCGAAAACAGTAATAGTATGGAGCGTGGAGAATCCAAACGATGCACGGCTTGGTTCAGTTTCTTAAAAGAAGGCAGTAATTTCATGTAAAACAAATTCATTGTTTACTGGTACATGTATATTCTGGAAATTCAAAACTGTTTCTAACAAACGATCTGCACATGGTGCACCAAACGACGGTAATTCAAGGTGGCTGGAATTTATGTTCTTTCAACTGAAAAACTTCAAAACAATAAGATTGAATAATTTTTGTGTTGTCTTGGGAAATGGTTTTGTGGTAAACTGTTCATTGAAATCATGAGTTTAGTTTTATTTGAAAAGGTTTGCCATTGACATTATTTATTTGTTAGCTGATTTACTGTCTTCCTTATAGATCTGAAGTTTGATTTGATGAAGCAAGGCCATGAAATACGTCTTTCTATACATCTTTCTTATTGAGCTAACGTTCCTTCATTGCTTTTTGAGAGCGTCAATTTCTCTTCTGCGCAAGATATTGTCACGTTTGTAAATAGCAGCATTGAAACTCGGTTGGGTGGTGTGCTATATTTTGGTTTGTAAGGCGCATTATTATCATAGACTGAATCGAATATACTGAGCCAGAGCTTTACAGCTTTTTCGAAGTTATGAAGTTATAGACACACAAAAAAGGGTAACACCATCTAGTCAGCTTGGAAATTGCTTTTATTGACGTTGAATCAAAGTGATTGCTAGCTCCAAGCAAGTACAGAAAAAGAGACTGTCGGAAAATTTCGGGCAACTGGCCTTTGTCAAGTGTATACAACAAACAACAAAGAAAAAGTGTACAAACCTAACACCTAGCAGACGAAAATACATTTAGTAGACAAATTCCCTGACGTGGCGTTGAGCACTAAGGAATGGAATCTGCCATTTTCTCCTCCCCGCTCTGCTTCTGCTACTAGTTGTTTACAAATTTCTCGATACAGATGTTCCACAGTTGGCTACCGCTCTTTTTACTGTGTCTGGTCTACACAACAACAACGTCTTCCTCTGTCTATTGGACAGTCACATATGCCGTTTTCATTCAAATCTATCTTAAAGACATAGCTTTTTGTCCAGCAATGATTTCCCCCTCTACTTGTCAACCTTTTTGACCCACTTCCCTCCTGTCCTACCCTTTCTGGTTTGCATGTGCTTTGTACCCTGGAGTTTTGGCCGTTGTTGAGTGATTGCTATGATGAATGATGAGCGTGGGCGCGTTAATTTGATACTTGTATCAAGATTTGGCTCCTTGTAGATATCAATATAATCTTTTTGTCATTGTTTGACAGGTCATACACACAAAATAAATGTGAATGGTATGTACTCTGATATATCTGCCCTGAAGTGTGGTGTGCCACAGGGGTTCGAACTGGGTCCGCCTCTTTCTGTGCTGTATACGTCTCCTAACCACCATCGTATTCTCCCCAGGATATTCATGGATGGACAGACAGTGAACTCCATCGCACAATCAGTTTGATGAGTCATGTAACAAAAATCCTATTGAGAATAATCATGTGGAGGACAAGGAATATAATCAAAAGAGAAAAAGCAGATGAACAGTGTGGATTTGTGGAAGGGAAAGGAACTAGTAATGCCATATACATCCTAAGAACTATCATACAGAGGTCAATGAGATGAACAAGGATTTATATCTATGCTTCGTTGATTATACCACGGCTTTCTATCGGGTAAGACATGAAGAATTGATCAACCAACTAGAAAGACTCAATATTGTTGGAAGAGATCTACGAATAATCAGGAATATGTATCGGGAACAAACAGCTGCAATGAGAATAGAAAACAATATAAGCTCTTTCCAAAACATCAAAAGAGAAGTCAGACAGGACTGTGTTTTGTCATGTATCTTTTTTCACTTTACAGCGAAAACATTATGAGAAACCTAGAAGAAGACCCTGGATTAAAGGTTTGAGGAAAAATGATAAACACATTCGAAACGCAGATGACACCGTGGTAATTGCAGAAAATGAAAGGGACCTACAAAACCTTGTGTGAATATACTAGAAATAGAAGGCAAAGGTAAAGGGATGTAACTGAACAGCAGGAAGACTGAAGTCATGGTGATCAGTAAAAAGCACGAAATCCCCTCATGCAAAATAACAGCATTGATAGGTTTAAACACCTGGGAACGATCATTTCACCAAACAGCAGATGCACATCAGAAATAGCCAGCAGAATCGGCCAAGCCAAAACAGCATTGAAGAAGATGAAAAGCAATCTTACCAACAAATGCCTATCAGTTAACATCAGGAAGAGAGTTCTTGAATGTTACATATAGTACATAGAACCAATACTGTTATACGGTTGTGAGACGTGGACAGTGAACAAGTAAAGCCAGAACAAGATTGAGGCCACCGGGATGTGGTTTCAAAGAAGAATGTTGAGAGTTCCATGGACAGCAAGGAAAACAAACGAGACAGTCTTGATGGAGGCAGACACAAGAAAAGCATTCATAAGGAAGATTAGGAAAAGAAAGGAAACATTTGTAGGCCACTTTATGAGGAGGGGTGAATTGGAGCACCTGGTCACGACGGGAAAGCTGGAGGGCAAGAGAGCACCAGGTAGACCCAGGGAGAAGGTATTGGACGGACTTGCAGAGTGGCTGAGGACGAAGAGGGTGGAAGAGATGCCTGGGTAAAACAAGAGATAGAGACAGATGGAAGTCCATGATCGCCAAAGCCATGCGGCAAGGCACCTGATGATGATGATGATGATGATACGCCTCCTGTGTCTGCTGTTATTGGTCGGCATGCACGGTTGTGTGAGAGCTTTGCTGATGACACTCAACTTCATAAGCTGGTCTCCATAACTAAAAGTGATGCACCAACGTCTAGAACACAGGAATGCATTGCAAACTTAAAGTACTGGATGACTTTTAGTAAGCTGCAACTTAATGATGACATGACTGATCTTATGCTATCCTGCCCAAAACAAAATTCTACATCTTTCTCTTCCTGACTATGATTTTTTTAAATTCTGACTAGTAACACATCTGATGCTGTTTCGTCTTCTGTTCAGTCTTAGTGCAACTCCTGACGGGTCTCTTTTCTTTTAACAACACATTTAAAAGATTTGTAAAGTTTTATAATCTGAAATTGCGTAAGATCAATGCTACCCGTCACTGTATCTTAAACAATGCAGCCAAAAGACTCGTAGTAGTAGTAGTAGTAGCAGCAGCAGCAGTAGTAGTAATAATAGTAGAAGTGGTAGTAGTAGTAGTAGCAGTAGTGTAGTAGTAGGAATCACTCACAATACTCATTTCATTTAAAATTTTTCCTTCTTTGATACCGATGTGATTGAGAAGGACTTTGATGATGGGGTATTAGATGTTTTTTTTCAAGGATCTGGGAAACGTTGTACAAGGAAACTGTCAGACCGTATTCCTTGATTGCTGGATTTTGCGTTAGATCAATACTAAAACACCCATCTATAGCATTTCTACCTCATGAAGTGATACTACATCCACCATAAAAGTGAGTCTGTCCATCCAGTTCATTCTTTCCGATGAATTCTTGCATAGGAAGGCAACATTTATCTCTTCACTTCTGTTTAGTTTAATTTCTTGCCAGTCTGTATTCATTTTGTCAAATCTAAGTTATGTAAACGTCTGATATTTAGAAATTCATTGACAGAAGTAAACCCATGGATTTTGAGGAAAGTGCAATCTTTACGAACTATTTCATATCAAGGAATCATGATCTCACTGCAAGGGTAATGTTTAATGTCTTATTTCTGTAAGATCATGTACGTGAAATAGTTTATCTTAATTTATAGTATGAATGATACTACATGTAGTTTGTTCTGAAAATGGTTGATATTGTCAATAAACGAATCATTGTGTAAGCTGTAACGAACTACACAGAGTAATACTAAAATGTCAAATTTGTATAAGACCAAGTAAATGAAATGATTTGTCTGTATTATTTATTTAGAATGACAGGTCAGATGCTTTGCTCTATAAACGATTGATATTTTCATGAATGAGTCATTGTGTAAATGGTAATAAACAAGAAAGAGAAATACACATTTTTAAATTAAATAACAGTAACAATAATGAATTTTTCAAACAAAGCATACCTTGTTTAAAGAACTCATTCTTTCTTCTTCTTCTTCTTTTTCTTCTTCTTATATCATCATCATCATCGTTATTAAATATTATTGTTATGTTATAATTATTATTATTATTATCATTATTATTATTATTTTATTTACAAAAATATCATACATATACGCAACGAAACACACAGAATTAAACAAGATAATATACAGTTACTAACTGGAGTTACAATACCACACATTGTCCATAGAGTTCACAAATGTATATGAGCACTGGCACACTTACACGAGACACGCACACATGATAAGCACATTGCTACATAGTATCATTTTCATGTAATCTCTCGCAGCATGAACTTAATTGCTGGGGTGATTGTAGTATGAGAAAGCTGCCATGATGTGATGATTCCATTATCTCCCATTGATCCGATGGATGAGTAGACATACTGATATTTTATAGCCTGGTATATAGTTCTTTATGTGTGATACAAGACTGATCCTGGAGGTGCGTGTTCTTTCCACTGGTGTTGCCACATAGTACTATGGCCAATGCATTGGCTGTGCAGTGTGAAGACATAAAGAAAAGTAAAACATAGAAAGGTTCATTGGGAGTTAACTAAAGGTGGAACTGGCCCACATGAAGTTGCAACCTGTTTGCTGTCTGAAGTGGCCTTGAGGAAGGATGGGATGGGATGGGATGGGTGGGATCTGGGTGGGGCGTTTTGTTTAGATGGTGTTGACAGCATATTGTTGTTCTTTGTGGAATGAGACTGATGACAATTCAGTAAAGAATGAGTGCTGTTTGGATTTTGGGATCTCGGGATAGAATTTATTTTATGACAAAAAGGAAGTTACAAGGCTGTGGATGACTGGATACCAGACAGACTGTTTGGGATTAGGATGATAGGTTATAGCTAAAGTTTAGATGGGCTTACAGATTTTTGTGTCGTCTCGCCTGTGTTCGGTTTTTGCAGATGTATTGTTGTTTAGAATCGGCTAAGCCAAAACAGCATTCAAGAAGATGAAAAGCATTCTTACCAACAAATGCCTATCAGTTAACATCAGGAAGAGAGTTCTTGATTGTTACATAGAACCAATACTGTTATACGGTTGTGAGGCGTGGACAGTCAACAAGCAAAGCCAGAACAAGATTGCGGCAGCAGAGATGTGGTTTCTTTGAAGAATGTTGAGAGTTCCATGGACCGCAAGGAAAACAAACGAGACAGTCTTGATGGAGGCAGACACAAGAAGATCACTCATAAGGAAGATTAGGAAAAGACAGGCAACATTTATAGGCCATTTTATGAGGAAAGGGGAATTGGAGCACCTGGTCACAACGGGAAAGCTGTAGGGAAAGTGAGCACCAGGTAGACCAGGGAGAAGATATTGGACGGACTTGTTGAGTGGCTGAAGACAAAGAGGGTGGAAGAGGTGCTTGAGGCAACAAGAGATAGAAACAGATGGAAGGCCATGATCGCCAATGGCATGTGGCAAGGCACCTGATGATGATGATGATGATGATGATGATGATGATGATGATGATTGTTGTTTAGAAGATATAGGGAAACATGTTTTCTTCCAGGTGTACTCTTTCTTTTCTGATGGGATAGCTGCAGTCTTTGTACACTGCCAGTTTTGGTGTTGTGAAACTGGTTGTGTCATCAGCAAATTTAACTCCTATCACAAACTGAAGACTTTTTGTTGCGAGGCCATATGATTGATCTGAGTGGGTTATGATTCTTGGCAACATACATTATGTGGAGGCTTGGATTGTTGCCCTTGGAAAGACACAATGACACTCAAATAGGTCTCTCCACTTTTCAGTTATTGATGACACCATTCTGTATTGATGACGTGACGTGTGAGCTGTTTTCGATACTCACACGTACAATCGCCTGTTTCATAGCATTGGTGAGTGTTCGATGTATCAACCAGCCTGTAAGTTCAGCGACTGTAAGATCACACACACACACACACACACACACACACACACACACACAGAGACACAGACACACACACACACACACACACACACGCACACACACACACACACACCTTTTGTATGGAGCCATGTGGGAAGGTGGTGTTATAAGACGAGTCTGTATCCTTGCTGACAGAGTGAAGTAGGAGAATGGCGTAGTCATCGGAACATACTGAAGAGGATGCACGAATGTCGGAGTACGTTTGCTCATGTCAGGTCATTGGGAATAGTAATATTTGAGTTGATGTTGTCTGTGATACAGAGAAACAGTTGAAGAAAACTCAATGTTTCTGTATCTATGATACAGAGAAACGGATGAAGAAAACCTCAGGTATGAAGAGGGACTTAGATATTTCCAATGGAGGAAGTATTGAGTGGATGACTGTTTTGTTATTTTCTTTAGGATTAGAACATGTGGGTGGTTGTGAGGTATATTATTTATTCAAATTCTGTTAAGAATAATGTTTGGTACATTTTGAAAATGATGCACTTGTGTAGTAAGAGTGTCTATTTCAATTGATAGTTCGTGTAGGGCTGAGCACAGGGAATAGATATCTGCTGTAGACTTTCAGTGGTTGCCCCTATCTATGCTCTAGACTCATGGTTTTCATATCAATGGGCACAGCCAGTAGAGTTGCTTATCACTGTGAGATTATCAGTGACAGCACTGTCATTTTCATTGTCAGTTATCCTGCATCTGTTACAACTGTGCATTAGTTGTTGTTTTTATATCAATTTTTCACTATCAGCAATGCAGTAAATGATATTGTGAGCATTGTCTGTCATTACATGAGTTGGAGACCCAGTCTGCTCTGTGTTTTGTGTGTCAGAGAAATGGAATTGGAAGAACTCTGCGCCTAGCTCGTGGGCATAGGTTTTTAAGGGAAAGAGGAAGGATAGCGACAAGAAAATTAAAAGTGCAGGGAACTAAGAAATATTGCAGTCACTGGTCAGAGGGGTGGGTGTTGAGGCAGGTGAGTAGGGATTTACAGAAGTAATTCAGGTTGGAGATTTGGCGTGGTTATCGTGTGTTGACCTGTTGCCAAGTGGTATAAGTGTGTTTACGGCACATGTCAGCAGATGTCACCACGATAATTACTTTATTGTCATATTCCGCTACGTGTTTCAGGTGGCTAGAATCAATCAAATGTAGGAAAGTTCAGGAGGGATCATACAGATCAGCTGGTGCACGGTGGTGTGGATTTGACATTGCTGTTATCAGTGTGTATAGACAATGGTCCCTGGTTTTGGAAATATAGCAATTGTTCACAAGCTTTTCATGGACGAGCATTTTTAATGCAGTGTAATACACGTGTAGTTGTAGCAGTTTTATTTACTGCCTGCGTACAATTCCATAGTGCAGGTTCACTGGTCTGTCATTGTTTAATTAGATATTACACTTTGGAAGTTTGGCTCTTTGCCAAAGGGCGTAGTTTATCCATTTAGTACTTATACTTTTGATGTAAACTTTTCCCACACTGCATTTGTAGATAGCGTGCAGCCAGTGGGGAACGTACGTCTATGAAATTAAAATGTTTTCTGTTCTTCATCCTCAACTGATTCACACAAAAGCCCATCCCAAAATATGACAACCCCTTAACCACAGGAGCGACTATAAAATCAAGTTCTCATCATAATCAAGCATCTTCACCAGAACACTTGCATACTTGTTTCAAGTCTGTTTCAGCTTGTTCCTCCTTTCTTATTTCCTTGTCAAAATCACTGGCCCATAAAGAGCAGGAAACTTGTGTTTGTACTGTTGATGACAAAAAGGAAAGAGAGGTGGTGGGAAAGACAGAAAGATTTAGTACTTCATGGAGAAACAAACTAGCTAAGAACAAATACAAAATGGACCTGTATGCATTAATGATAGAGACTATATGTTTTGTTGCTACAGGGTGTATAGAATATACTTTTGATTAGAAATATATGGTCCTAGCATTTCAAGGAAATATTATAAAATTTTGGTTTAAAGTTGTTGATGTGCATGATTTTGATACTTGCTGATAAAGTTCCAGAAATGTCCTCCAAAAACAAAAACAAAAAGAGATGCTAGCTTCAAATTTATCTTAATTTGTCTGTAAAGAGTAAAACTGTTTCTTGGAGTTGTTAGGTGCTTTACATGGGACAAATGGTAATGACAGAAATAAAAGGAATATTTATATTTCCCAATGCTATAGTTATTAGCACATAGACCAGATTACGTGTGTGCCATTACTAGTCTGTTTATATTAAAAAAAGAAAATAGGGCATTGTGAAAGAGGCAAGAGAGAGAGAGAGAGAGAGACAGAGAGACGGAGAGAGACAAAGAGACAGAGACAGAGAGACGAAGAGATAGACACACACACACACACACACACACACACACACACACACACACACACACATACACTTCCTACACCAAGATGGCGCTTTATACTGGACAACATCAGAGAGGAATAAGCTGGACTGAAAATGACACGCTCAAAATGTTGCCTCACCAAAGAGAAAGCGAAGAACACAGTCACCAAGAAAGACAACACCAAATCAGAGACACCATCATCTTCCAACACCGCAGTTGACGACAATCATTCAGACAACGCTAGCTCCGCACAGACAGGTTTGCCGTCAACGAATCAGCCACCAGTTTTCCAACCACAGCCAGTAACATCATGTGGCTGTCAAGAGGCGGTAAGGCAAATAGACATTTTAAAAAACACGATCAATCAAATGTCTATCCAAATCAGCAGCCTCACGAACATGATCCAATCTGATAGAAAATTTCTGCATGAAAACAACAAAGCGTTACAAGAGCTGCGCGCAGTCAAAAAGTGCACAATACTTACAACCACCACAGCGTGCCAGACTGATTCCGCAGTCCTCGGTGATCATACCACCACTTCACCGATGGACAAATTTTCATCTTACGCGGAATGTGCAGCTCAACCACCCAAAACAGAACATCGTAACCTTGATCCGGGACAGAAAAATATCAAGCACAAATCTGACGTCTCTACCAAAACTAAACGTGACGTCAAAACTGCTGCATCTACACATTCCAGATCTAAGACCAATGTACCCCCACGTGTCCTCATCATCCATGACTCCGTCGTAAATAAAGTGGACGGCAAGAGATTAGGCTCGTCCTACGATTTCCAGGTGGCGACGAGGAAGATACGTACCATCGAAGAGTGTAAAAGAGCTATTGAAAAATCTAAAGAAGAGCTGACACCTGAACCTGATTGCGTTGTTCTACACGTGGGGATAACAGATATAAAAACAAAGGAGCCAAAAGAATGTAGTTCAAATCTAGACGTCTGTGTAAAAACTGTTAACACCCAATACCCAAAAGCCAAGGTCGTGTTAAGTCAGGTCGCTCCTGTAAGAAACGAGCATCTCAATGTGAAAAGGGAGCTCCTTAATGCCCTGACGAAAGAGAGACTCCTAAATGCACCGAATGTAGACTACATCAGCCACAATAATCTGCAAACTAGCAGCTACAACCAAGTCAGCCAGGACGACGTACATCCAACCACCAGAGGGGCGAGTGTCCTGGCTAGAAACATAGGGAGGCATATCCATCAACTTTTTTTGGAAAAACCGAGGAGGAAATCAACCCATCAACACCATCAATCAAGACCCGGCTTTAATCTCCGTTTTTCTTCCCGCCTTTATCATTTTAGATTCAGCCCAGATCCAGTTCCTCTCTGTTCAGTACTCAACAACATAGTTTTTACTTTTTTATTATTATTTGTTTATTAAAATGTTTTTTTTAATGATTTTTGCTTGTTTGCTTACTTACGATATGTATAAATTTTACTTGTTCGTTAAATGAATATCTAAATGTACGATACTGTTCCAAACTTATTCAACCGTTCTTCATGAAGAAGTGTGTAGTCAGTGATATTAACGTTGTTCAGTGGAACACACGTTCCATTGTTAAAAACTTTTCCTATTTGAGTAACTATCTATCTTCTAGAAACATCCAAGTCTTGCTTCTACAATCGCTGAATACCACCAAAACCAATATACCTAAAATATCGGGTTTTATTATCCACCAGTATATGACTCTAACAATGACGGTGGCCGGATACAAACAGCTATATATGTTCGTGTAGGATTAAATTACTGCGAAAGAACATCACCAGTACCAAAGTCGTCTGCATCTATTTCATCATGTGCAATCATCATAAAATTTTCCTCATCACTAATTCTGAATATGGCCTCTATTTATCTACCAAGAGGTCCCGATTCTGTGAATACCGACTGGCTGAAACAGTTTCAAGATCAAGGAGACAAGTGGATTATTGGTGGTGATTTTTATGCACATGCCCCATTTTGGGACAAGAAGTGTAAAATCATAACCAGCAACAGGCTAATTGACAATATTGTAGATTCCAGTTTATACTTACTTAACAACGGACACGTTACCCGTGTCCCTGATATACCAACCCACAGACCCACAGCTATCGACCTCACTTTAATATCTCCATCGCTAGTACCAAATGCCATATGGCAAACAGAGGATGACTTGTTAGGATCAGATCATATCCCCATACTTCTTACCCTAAAGCTTACTACTGAAATAGACGCCATGCCACAAGATAGTTTACCCAAGTTTAATTATAGATATGCAGACTGGGCCATGTTTAAAGCTGTCCTACAAAAGACAAGAACAGATCTATCTAAACAATGACCTTAAACGACATGTATGCAGATTTCTGTAACTCACTTCTAAGGGCTGCAAAAATTTCAATTCCAGAGCTTAAAGTGTCAAAAACAGGAAAACATTATGGAAACTTCTGGTGGAATAAAGAGTGTGAAAATGCGGTCAATGAAAAGAAAGAAAAATACAAAAAATATCTAGCAAACAGGTCACCTGAAAATCATGCAGCGATGAAAAATGCCAATATAAACTGTAACAGAATTATTGAACAAGCTAAAGAACAATATTGGACATCTTTTTGTACATGTGAAGTAAGTGACCACAAAGATATGCAAAAGATTTGGGAAAAACTGAAAACAATGAAAAATGGGATCAAGTTGCCATCAATTCCAGTAAAGCTAAAAAATAACCCTTTACCTAGCTCACAGGAAAAAGCAGAAGCTTTCGCAGACATGTTTGCTGAGGTCTGTCGAGAAGACGGACTTCCTGCCTCTAGCTGAAATCATAGGATACAGGAAGAAAAAACCGACGTATATAAGGATCCTACCCCAGATAATACGCACTACGTAAATGCACCAATCACACTCCAAGAATTAAAAGATGCCATTAAATCAATTCCAAATAAAAAGACATCAGTAGGATTCAATGGAATTTCAAATGAGATGCTGAAACATTTACCAGAAAATTTTTTAATCTTGCTATACAATATGTTTAAAAAATGCTGGAATAGCGGCAAACTTCCTAACCATTGGAAACAAACAATAGTGGTTCCTGTTCTAAAAACAGGTAAATGTAATACTGACTTGAAAAACTATAGGCCAATTGCAATAACATCTCACGTATGTAAACTGATGGAGAAAATAATTTTAAAGAGATTGATACATTATTGTGAAAAGAATGAAATATTACCAGTGAATCAGGCAGGATTTAGAAAAGGCAGGTCACCAGTTGAACTCCTAACAAAGTTAACCACAAATATAAAACAACAATTTGCCAGACGTCAATGTGTTTTAGCTACATTTTTTGATATAACTAAAGCGTATGACCAAGTATGGCACTCCCGATTATTACTCAAATTGTAAAATATTGGGCTGACAGGTCACATTTGTGACTATATCAAAAGTTTCTTAGAAAACCGAGACAAGAATTGAAAATGTATATTCCGCAAAACGAATTCTTCAAATGGGTATCCCTCAGGGATCAGTTATTGCCCCCTTCTCTTCATGATATTACTGCATGACTTACCCAGTAAAATTTCTAAACATGTAGTTTTAGCTCAATATGCTGACGATTCATGCATGTGGATGCCGGTTAACATGAGAAGAAAAACTCCTTTGCGCTGTATTAATTATACGCGTAAATGTTATGAATTAGAGCTTGATAAAATAGCACGATACATGGTAGAAAATGGACTGCATCTATCCGTGGAAAAAACAAAGATAGTTTTGTTTAACAGTGGAGCTAACCCATCAAATATTCCCACTTTCAAACTGGGAGATACTCTTCTTCAGTATAACGAGTCGATTAAATTCTTAGGAGTCTTCCTTACCGCGAAATTATCTTGGAATCAGCATATTGAATACTTATTAACAAAAGCTCAAAAAAGTTTGAATTTCTTAAAAATAGTTCACAAACAGACATGGGGACAAGATACATCAACACTTGTTCATCTTTGTAAATCGCTAATAAGATCTAAATTAACCTATGCCCAAGAAGTCTTCTTCAGTGCCCCGAAACATTTACTTACAAAACTGCAGAGCTTAGATTGTAAAGGTTTCAAACTTGCGCTGGGTCTTCCAATGCATGCTTCTTGTCTTCGCACATACGATGCAATCAAATTGTTGCCACTTGATGAACAAAGGAAAGTCGCTTCTACTAAATTTTTGTTAAGAACCACCACTACAGAAAACATAATAGAAAAAGAATCAAAATTAAGATCAGACACCGACTTTCCAAAAAGAGCTAAATCAATATCTTCACATGTCACTGTTGCGACATATACATCTGACGTTATGAAAGGCTCTGGAATCGATCTCAAAGCGGATCCTGTATCTATAAGACCTTCCTTTTCACCAGTACCCAGCTGGGAACTCCAAAGAGCCCGATTTGACATATACCACACAGATTTGAAAAAAAAAGATAATATCAACTTACTGGCAAGTCAAGTTAAATGTCACACAGAAGACTGTTATTCTGATCACTTGAAAATTTACACTGATGGATCAATAATTGAAAGGCAAGCAGGCTCAGCGTTTTCAATACCTGCTCTCAAAATTGAGAAATCTTTCTATATTGGGCTCAATAAATCTATCTTTACCGCTGAACTCTTTGCAATATTAATGGCTTTGAATTATTGCTAAGTCTTCCTAGGACAATTCTTCAGATACTTTTTTGCGTTGATTCAAAATCTGTACTTCAAGCTCTTGAATCATCAAAATTACAAACAAGATCTGAAATGATATTGGAAATTAGTCACTTGATTCATAGTTTATTCTTAAGAGGCACTGATATTACTTTCTGCTGGATACCATCTCATAGTTCTTTTCATTATAACAATATGGTTGATAGGGCTGCCAAACGGGGGCAAAGAGCTCACCAGATTCAAATAATATACAGCTTTCTCTCTCATTGCATGAGTGTTATACCTTAGTGGACACCTACGTATGGAAGCAGTTCCAAGATAAACAGAAAAAGTATAAAAAATGTTACATGAACTTTGAAATTAGCAAATCACCTAAGCCGTTTCCTGCCGGCAAAATTATACAATCCCTTATGTATAGGTGGAAACTTGATGCATTCAAAACAAAATACACCAGGAATATAGTGTGTTTGTGTGGAAAGAAGATAACGCATAGTCATATACTTTCATGTGTTCGGGTAACACGACGTATTCCTATACTCTCTACAAAGACAATTTCTGACATATTTGCCTCACCATCATTAATATATGAATTTTTTGTTAGCCTGTCAAAAAGTCCTATAGCGAATTACCTTTAACATGTTATTTTACTTGTTCACTGTTGTGATTAATCGATTCTTAGTTTTTACTTTTATTCAGTTATTCTAGATGTTTATTAATTTTGTTTATTAAATTGATTGTTAAAATCTTTAATTGTGATAACATTATTTGTTAGTCTAACCTTCCCCTCCTCAAAAGTTTTTTTGTTTTTTTTTACGATCAAAATTGACAATTTTCAAAAAATCCTCTTCACTCCTCCTGTATCCCCCCCCCCCCTTTTAAAAAAAATTTTTAAGTCTAAAATCACTTTAGTGAATAGACATTAAATCGAAGACCACCACAGAGAGAGAGAGAGAGAGAGAGAGAGAGAGAGAGAGAGAGAGAGAGAAAGAGAGAGAGAGAGAAAGAAGAGAGAGAGAGAGAGAGAGAGAAGAGAGAGAGAGAGGAGAGAGAGAGAGAGAGAGAGAGATTTTCATTTATAGCATTTTTTCTGGAAAGCTGAGGGATTGTCTTCTCGTGAAGAAGATGCATTTATCTATAAAATCACAAGAATAGTGGAGGCTGTAAGACTCCTGTGACAATGTGTACTGGACTGTAATGGATATGTGATAGAAACACTTTATATGAAAATATTGGTAACACATAACAGATGATTTGCAACTTTGAAAAGGGAAGACCACAGCTTAGTGGTAGAAAAAGTAATAAAAGAAGAAATAATCAAATGAAAGCAACAACTAAAAAATCAGTTCGTCATCTGTAAAAACTGAAAGTTAAAGTCATACAATAGTGTGAAACACACTAAGCCAGTTCTTCATGGTGACGTGGTAAAGTAATGAGGGGCTGTCTACGTCTTCAATCTCTCTCTATCTCTCTGTCTCTGTCTCTCTCTTCTACGTCTGTCTGTCTCAGTCTCTCTATCTCTCTGTCTGTCTCTGTCTTTTTGTATGTCTCTCTCTCTCTCTCTCTCTATCTCTCTCTCTCTCTCTCTTCTACGTCTTGAGTTATCACGTTGAAGAAAGCTTGTCAAGATTCTCTCTCTCTCTCTGTCGTCTCTCTCTCTCTCTCTCTCTCTCTCTCTCTCTCTCTCTCTCTCTCTTTCTCTCTCTCCATATTGCAAATCCACGTGAGGTGACAACATGACATCATCTGAAAATAGTGTCTCTCAAGAACAATTCACATGTCTTCATTTTTGTTTTCGATTAAAGAGATAAGCAGCTGTCTGTCCAAACTTGTATTAAGATATATTCATGTACGATCAGAACAGGACCCAAAAGTTTTCTTTATCAGGACAGCTTAGACAAAATAATGGGAACAATGACTGGTGTTCCAGTCTGGCATTATGCTCTCACTGAATCTTCTCCATGTAGAGATCACCCCAAATTTCACATGAAAAATCTATGGTTGAATAGAACAGAATAAAACAGAACAGAATACAATAGTACATGATAGAATACAAGACAATGCAGTTAAAATCATAAGAACCAAGATACAATAATTCCTTCATCCGATTGTCAGAGATGATGAAGTGTTTACTGCTGTTATTGTTGTCATTTAAATAAGACCAGTTTATTATTATGGCATTGTTCAAGTGCTTCAAATAACTGTCTTTTTTCCTTTGTGCAATAGACCACCATTGCAGTTGTAGGAGGGATTTTGTGATCTCTTTCTTTTAGCATTTGTTTTCTGGAGACATGACGAGACTTCCTCCAGTAGATCGACTAAATGTTGCACTATTTCAGAGCTGCACATTTTGGAGTTTTCTGTTGAAAGGTTTTACTCTATTTTGTTTGGTCACTGAGATAGAGATAATGGTGAAAGAAATATATCGACTATAATAATACAGCAAATTGCAGCAGTATGCCTGATATGGAGGGTTATTTAGGTAACAGCTGGTATGTGTGAAAGTGGATTGTGTTGGTAGAGTACTTGTTTTCTTCTTCTTTTGTTTGCAGTCTACATGCTCAGGCACATCTGTAGGTGATTGCAGCCATTGTTGATCTTCTTTTATATGTATTCATTAATCGTATGTTCGAGGTAGGATATGGAAAATAGTTTCCTTTACTCAGGCTCTTGGTCTTTGTCTCAACTCTTACGATCAATACATGGAGAGAAATGAAAGGCCTGCTGATTGAAATTAAGGTAAGGAGACACGATGTTACAAATAATTTCATTTCAAATTCATTCAACAGCAAAACACCAGCTAATTCAGATATACAATAGCCATATATGACTGTGCCTCATTACTGTGTATTTTCTAATATTCATGTTGTCCCTTTGTTTCTCAACCCCAAAGATGCTTGCTGTATGTAAGCCAGCACGACTTTCTCAAATCTCACCGAATACAGAAAAGCATACAAAGAGTTCATCTCGTTAACAACGTGTTTAATTTTGCCATACAATTTTGCAGAAGAACGCAGACTAACAGCGTGAATTTGCAACAATTCGCCTTCAGAGTCTTCCAAAAGACTATAGCTAAGAACATACTGAATTAACCTAAGCACGTAAACAGCGTGTGACTAGATTGTTTCATCTGGACGCTCACATAAAAATATGGAACTCTGACGTATGAAAATCGTGAACCATTTCATTCACGTTTACACTTGAATCACTTCATTCAAGTTTAACACGTGAATCACTTCGTTCACTTTTAACACGAGAATCATTTCAGTTTAGAATCTCATAGGCTGACATAGATGACAACAGAAGGCGCTGGACCAAATCTTACACGTAAAAATCATGAATTTATCGTTTATTTCATTCTAAAACACCAAATATTCTACAGACATATGAGACCTACATGGGAGAAACCTGAAAAACCCGAAATAAGGAAAACTGCAGTGCTTTTCCATTTTGAAACTGTCAAGTTAAAAGTTCTCATTTATTTTATTATGATCTCAAGGCTTGATTTCCCGTCTCTGAATCAGCAAGCAGTGCCTAACTAGAAGAAGATAAAGATTACGAGTAACTTGTATCGTCTGTACTTGGTCGTGAGGCTGATACTGCTGTTTGTCCAGGTTCAGTTCATTGCCATCATTGCTGTAATAGCTACTGCAATCTTAGTGCGTATTTCTGATGTGCTACTGTGATATTTGGTCAGGGTAACTCCCAGCTACTCACAATGGTTGACCTCTTCTAGTTTCTATGTACTTTTGTACTGGTATGGGTTATGCTACTGGTCATGACCTTGTTTCTCTCATTGCTGAATTACATTCTATATGCATTTGCACTGTAAACACGTCTGTTGGTGGGATCTTCAAATTCAATGCTACTGCCCACCAGTAAGTACAAATTGCAGATGCGCACACCACCATTGCAGACATGATGACAATTGACGGTTTTCTGCGTGATTTTTTTCCTGGATGATGATGAACAAGACTGGTGATTACAATATACTGTAGTTTGGAAGAAATCTACTTTATTGCCGAGAAGCACAGCGCTGCTTCAATTTTCGGACATGCTTCGGTGACTTCAATTAGAACCTCTTCTTTATAGAAGCTTGTCATGACTTGCCCAAATCCAACGGGCCAAACTTTGTTGAATGCTGTCTTGACGTCGATTAAGTTTTAACAGATATCCCTTTGGTGTTGTAAAATGTTCTCTATCAGATATGAAAAACAGTTGAACAGCTACTCTACTGTGCCCCCATGAGGTCTGAAACCAGTTGACAGTTGGACAGCAGTTCTTTGAACAGTGGTAACAACAGCAAAATGCTGCTTTTCTTTTCTGTAGAAACGCTTTACGCTAAAACATTTTAGAAACAAACATTCATCTTTACAGCAACCAGATAGCTTTTTTACCATCATCATCGTCGTCATCGTTGATTTTGTTACAACTGGTGATGATTAGAAGATAATGTTCAAGATAATGATGATGATGATGAAGTCAAATTTTTGTATGGTTGTTTTTTTTCTTTTTTTTTTTCTTCCTTCTTTTGCAGTGTTTCTTCTCTTTGTTTTGTTTATTTTGCCCACACAAATGTGTATTGTCTCTAAAGCGTCATTTAGTTCAAGCTGTCTTGTTTAATAATTACGATGTTGATTTTTACATATTCTTGGGAAAAGAGAACTTCAGTCTCATCAGACGATCATTATGACAATCAACGCGACTGATTACACACCCAATGCTACAGTGATTCCTTCAGACTGTCTGGTTCTGCAAGCCAGAGACTTTATACCCTGGAATAACTCAGACAACATCGTCAGTATGGAGACAAGACAAACGGTGAGACATGTGAGGGAACTGGTGATTATGCCCATCACCTTTCTCATTGGTGTACCTGCCAACATCATCAACATGGCGGTGTTCTACAAGCAAGGGTTGAAGGAACGCATCAACGTCTGTCTGTTCGCCTTGTCACTGTCTGATGGACTCCATCTTACCTCTTATATGGTGACACATGGAGAGCAAATTTACCTCTACATAACTGGCAGTAACGAAATGTGAGTTTGAGCGTGAGCATTGTTCTCTGTGTGTATGTCTCTCTGTATACAGACGATCATACACATGTCGAATTTCCCTCTTGAATCACCACTATTGACAAATCTTTCAAGCAGGCAACTATCGTCTTAAGAAACTAAATTTACATCTAAATGATTTAAGTACTACACAGAGACGTATCTATATATGTACATACATGCACACACAGTCACACATGCATATGAATGTTTAAAATGCAGGATAGGTGAAGCAGTTTCTTTAGTCATATGATCAGGGTTGAAGGTACTAAAAACTAAGCTGTTGACCTCTTCCAATTTCCGGCTATTCATGTTGACTTTTGTACTGCTCTTGGTTATGTTGCTGATCATGGTTTTGCTATTTTTTTATTGCTGCCTTCCATTCCATACACTTCTGTTCTGTTGATGGGTCTGTGGATAAGATGTTGCACTTTTTGCTATTTTTAATTGCTGAATTCCATTCCATACACTTCTGTTCTGTTGATGGGTCTGTGCATAAGATGTTGCACTTCAGTTTAATGCTCTCCATGAAATCACTGTCACGGAAAATAACCCATAGAACTCAGATATGCATGCCACTAATGGAGATGGTGGCAGTGGAAGATTTTGTGATTGACCTTCACCAGTAGAATGTTGAACAAAACCAATCAAATCAGACATTCCTTGCATACTCCTCTGTTGCAATTCATAAAAGTGCTTCTACTCCATAGTTGAGAAGTGCAGTGCCGCTGGAGTTTTACAGCACCTCAATGATTGATTGGACCCTTTTCTATGCTGAAGCTTGTAATGGCTTGCCACAGGTTTTCAACCAGACTGTGTCCTTTACTTTCTTGAAATCAATAAAATCGTGTTTTTAGCGTTTTGCTGTCACGATGTAGTGGTCTAAAATCTACTCAACTGGTTTTGTGCTAGGGCTGAAGATAACCTGTAACTTAGACTACAGTTTCTCTTCAATGGTCTCAAAATGGTTGAAAAATATTCTGAGCATGGTTTTGGTGGCATGGCTAATCAACTTTCATTGCTATCACAGACACACGTTCTCGACACGATTTGAAGCATGTTCACTTTTTGCAGGTTGGTTCTACAGCAGTTGAACCACAATTGCTCCTTTTTTTCCACTGCGCATGAGCCTTGCAGGCCCGCTCTCTTTTACGTGCCTCACCCCCCACCCCCTCCTCAAAAAATCCACATGCAAATTCTGCCTTGGCCCTGTGTAAACCACGTGTATATGTCTGCAGTGTGGATTGCTGTACGTGTTTGTGTGTTTATAGTTATATGAATTCATGCACATCTGTGCGTGTTTAACACCTTCATAGGAGTTCATGTATCCCCTGTTCATGTTCCGTGTGTTCAGTGGATACCTCGTCTAACATATACTTTGTGTTGAGTTTGTTGTGTATCTAAGTCAGCACTGGTACAAACAGGATATTGCAGCACCAGTGCCAAGTGAGGATTGGACTACTTGCGCGCGATCGATCACAAAGTGGGTTTCGTTGGGTCAGTTAGTCTGACGAGAAGACCAGCTTCGTAGTTGGGCCTGGTGCCCTAGGATGTTTAGGAAAGGAAGAAATCATCGTGTCGATGTTGTCCTATCCAATGGTCGTAAACGTTTAGACGAAGGCACAAACCCAGCTGTCCTGTTCATTGAAGTCGTCGTCACATTCTTATGGCCATCAACGTCTGAAGAAAAGAAGGAATGGAGTGCCAATCTGTCCTTTGATCTTGGGTTCCAGTCCCGTTTTTGTTTTGCCTTCATATGTCTATGATGTACGCCAAAGTTGATTTATTAGGTGTTACTACATACATTTAGGGTGCGTAATGTGTTGATAACGCAGTGGATGTTTCGTGTGTCATGTTTTATGTACTGAGAACTGTCGTGACCGTATAGAGTCTAATCTTTCGTATCACACAGTTGCGCAGGTGTGTTATGTTTGTCAGGTATTGTCACATACTTAGAAAACATATTGGTTCAAAGCCAGGTGTTAGCTGTTGTCCATATGCATCATTACTTATGTCATGTGGTCAGCTTAGGCAGTCCATTGGATTTGTTGAAATGGAAATTTCAAATCTAAGCATGAAATCTGTATGTGTCATGCTCTTTACAATCCAGTACTACTGTGACCTCTGTAAACGTGAACATGGTTACAGAAACAACATTATGGAATATCTAGCAGAACCTGTGTTATTCTTTTATTTTCGTCCCTTAAGTCACAGCAGTAACATTTGGTTATTCGAATGTTAAAGGAGCAGCAAAAGAAAGCATACTCTTAACAGTAAAATTGATGAGTTTTAAATATGAAAATCATAAGAGAAATAAGTATATACATTTGAAATGTGTAGGCTACGTGTTTCTAGTCATGTTTAATATCGCCTTCTACAGTGTTGATAATTATGATACCACTGTGTGTTGTAGAAACGGCCCTATATTCACGTGGATGACAAATAATATCATCTTTGGATTTCATTCTTTTACCTGGGTGTCTCAAGTCTTGACAGCCATCGTAGCCAGTGAGAGATGTTTCTGTGTTCTGCAGCCATTCAAGTCACAGACCATTCTTCACACGCCCACGATGACAGCAATAATTGTCACAGTATTCATAGTAGTGATTGGTCTCCGGTTCTTGGTGGTAACACGCTACTACATTGTCTGTGCTTACGATCCTGTGACTGACAGAACCATCATGGTTGGTGGAGTACGTGAGTTTTACAGAAAGCACCAGAAGCTTGTGGATTTTTTGGATGTTTTCGTGTACGGCCTGGGTCTTTCTTGGGTGGTGATAGTGGTGATAGTAACTGCAACGGTCATCACGGTGATCAGATTACGTCAGGCTGCCGAATGGAGGACTGACATGTCGTCTAACAGTGGGCGTATGTCTGCACGAGACATTGGTGTGACCCGCATGCTGGTGGGGAACTCCACCTTTTTTGTTGTCTGTACTTTTCCTTTTGGTTTGTACAGGTCAGTATGCCCGGCCATATGTTCATACTGCTATTTATTCTGTCACAGTATTTGTTTACAATGTTCATGAAATCACCTATGTAAGTAATCAATTCTTCTCAAGGAAGGAAATATACCACTCACAATCATTATAATGTATCATAACATATATTGAAAAAACTGTTGTATAAAGACTGATTACTGACCTCGCTAATGAAACAATACATAGTTTTTCAGCTTCAAGATCGAGATTATGGTGAATCAGTCACACACTTTCATTTTCTTTGGGAGAAATATTTTTGCATCATGTGTTATTCTATATATCATTGATTTGGGGGCAGTCATTTTGAAGGATATGAAAATATGAAAATTGTGCTGGTAGTTGTGAAAAACATTTTGGGATAAATACATTGTGTGTATCCTAAGGCAAAATAAACAAATAAATACATGTCCAGTTGACTAATTTCATCGCTGAATTGTCAGGGATTAGGTTACCAGCAAAAAAGGAAAGATGTGATTGTTTGCAAGAAACACAGTTTGATAAAAGATTTGAAAGTATGTGCATAATCTGAATGGAGTTATAAAGTATATTTGTTTCATACAAAGCAAGCTCCAGGTGTGTCGCACACTGTATAGCATTAATTTTCAATTAAGATAAAAGATGTTAAAAGGGACCTTAATGGAAATTTGACTAGTATATCCTGTTTTGCTATGGAGAACGATGTGATACTGGCTGACGTATATCGTCCACATAGTGATAACACTCGATTTTTATTTAGATCTTATACAAACTATAAAAGAGTATGATAACCACAATACAATTGCAGGAGGTAACTGGAAAGTTGTTATGGATCCAGTTTATGGTCATGAGAACTATAAACATGTCAACATCCCAAAAGCTGGGGAAGCAGTAGAAACAACGGTGTTGTATTATAACTTAACTGATATCTGAAGGGAAAATAATCTAGAATGCAAAAGGTTTTACTTGGCCCACAGCACTGTAGCGAAGTAAGCTTGCCTTTTTTTCGAAAGTCAGATTACCTGTATTGGTAGTCTCAAGATTCTGATATTATTCAGATTATCGATCAGACATTTCTATGGTAGCAATACATTTCCCATTTGGCACAGAAACAAAGCATACATTTTTGGGGGGGAAAATCTGACTTTCCCTTTTGAAGGGCTTAAGATTATGTCAAAAAAATGCAGACAGAACTGAGTAACGATATAAAGGAATATGCAGCAGATGATCAAGGCAGTGATACAATCAAAATATCTCTAAATCTCGGATTGATATTAAAGTATCTGAAAAATCATTTTAAAGACTTTCTGTTGATGAAAATAATGATTTAAAGCTCTAGCATATGCTACGGAGAACAAGAAGAAAAGAAGAGAAAAGGAAGACGCATTTATCAAACTTATCAAAGATATACACATTATTGAAAAGAAACAACATAAAACAAACATCGATGTAAACTCAATGAAAAACGAAACAAAAACAAAACGAAACAAAACAAACAAACAAAAACCCCAAAGAAACAACCCCCCCCCCCCCCAAATAAGAAAACAACACCCCCCTCCCCCAATTTGTTTATTTACGTGAAAAAAGTGAGAATGTGTTTTGATTCTCTCTTGGGCTGGGTGGGTTGCAGAGAAAAAATATTACAAACTAATTTCGTAGCCTTGAAAAAATACATCAGCAAAATGTAACGAAGTTTATGACAAAAGATGGAAACATAACAGAAGACCCAGAAGAAAAAAATGAAATGAACACTCTTATAGGCAACTTTATAAACGAAAAGAAAACACTGACGACTGTGACAGTAGCAAGGAACTCTGCAAAGAGCTGGACAGTCGATTGTCCTTGGAGGAGAAACCCCCGTCAAACAAATGTCTTGGCCCTTAACTGGTGACACTTCAAGGGGGCTGGGCCGCAATTAGGTCATGACTCCTGAATGCCCCTCTGCTGTTGCCATTTTTTAAAAATATAAATAACTTTGTAAATGAACAAATTAAATTTTCTGTGGATGACAGGATATCCCTATAGGATGAAATTGCTTTAGAAGAATCAGACTTTGGATTAAAACATATGAAGAATATAAAAGGCACAGGCAAAAACGGATTCAGATACGCATTCTTTTAATTCATTTGGATTCAGCTTAGCCCTTTCGTGGTTAGAACACTGAATGAATCAGCAAGACATGGTGAACTTTCCAGACCAGAGAAAAAAAGGTTTGATAACGTGTGTTCCGACAGGAGACAAGCCAAAGCAGTTTGTAAAAAAAAGGTGTGAATGTGATACATAAAATCAGATCTTCTCGTGTGGCAAACAGGATTAAAGTGGTATTATCAAAACTCATTAACAAAGACCGAAACAGGATTCATTGCCACCAGACACATAAACATATCAGGCTGATATATGATTTCATGCACTGCCTAGATACATTCAATAATCAAGTATGCTTAGGCTTTATAAAGGCTTTCAATTCTGTTGACTGGCATTTCATGTTTAAAGGGCATTTGGATTTGGTGATAATATATGCAGATGGAGAGAGACCTTTTTATGGAACAATAAGTCCACAGTAATGACTAATGGTCAAAGCATATAGCGGTTCAAAGTAGAACAAGGCTGTAGGGAAGGTGATCATATATCACTGTGCATCTTCATTTTGTGTGCAGCAACACTGGAGATACTGATTAGAAGAGAAAAAGGATATTAAAGGAACTTATGGTAATGATGTCGAACATAAAAAATTTGTCAGTTCGCTGATGTACACAATTAATAAACACTGGTGACAAAGTATCTCCTGAGAAGTCAATTCAATTAATCAATACATGTAGTAAATCTTCTGGTCTGGTTTGAATGCCATGACAACACAAGTAGTGTCGCTCTGAAATAAAAAATATACTTAATGGATAAATACATGTCAAATCTAGATTTACGCTAGAATTAAAAGAAATTGAAGATATTAGGAGTTTTATTTACACTAGAGCAAAAAGAATGTGAGAATGCCAGTTACTCTGAAAAATTTTCAGAAGTCAAAAACATTGTTTGTAATTTGGATCGAAAAATAAGATCACTTTTTGAACAATAGCTGTAATAAAATCTCTAATTTTGTCTAAACGTGCACGTGGATGTTGCTGCCAGATCCACTTGATGTTTTTATTTCAAAACTTCAAAGGATTCATAGGAGGACAGTAGTCAAGACTTAAAAAAGGGAAGACCTGGATAAGGAAGATTAGAAATACAAGCCACAAATGAAAAAAACAACTCTTGTCTAACCATGTACTTTGTGTAAAACATATAGAACGTTGTGAATGAATTTTGATATACACAAAGAAAAAGGAAAAGTCTATTTTGGACACAAGAGTTAAAAGCGTGTGAACATTTTTGCCATTAAACAGAACAACGATGTTCTCCTGTGCTGCTTGCTGAAGCAGTGCTATTCAATGAGAATCTGTTAGTTGGTGACAAAATTAAAGCATTTGCAAGCCAGATTGGAAATGGTATTTATCGTACTGCCCACTTCATGAAGGACAGTGAAGTCGTCGAACAAACGGAATCTAATGCAAAATATGGTATAAATGTAGACTTTATTACCTTTGCTGGATGTGTATCATCTATTAAAGACTATGTACAAAAATGCAACAAAAAGATAAAAGACAACACATCACTTCAGACAGCCCTTGCACTGAAAACATTCTACACGGTGCAAAAAGGTACTATATATTGTTATGATATTTTGACATCAGAAGATGGCAACTCCAAATCTTGCTCAAAATGGAATAGAAACCTTAACTACACAATTGTATGGAAAATTGTCTGTTGATTATGCACAAAATTAGACTAACGAAGCTGAAATGGTTTAAAATTCAAATTATACACATACTTATTGCAACAGATGTTTTCAAGGAAATAAGAATTGTCAACAATGATCTGTTTAGTTTCTGTAGAGAACATAAAGAAAGTATTGGACATCTCTTGATGGCAGTGTCGCCATATGATACAATTTTAGCAAAATGTTGAAAAAGTGTTAACGAAAGCTGTCTTCTATCGTATAGCATGAAACTCAATAAAAAATATTTTGTTTTTGTGTGGAGGAGATGTTGGATTCAGGTTAGACACAGTGCTTGACTTCATAATATTGTTTGCTAAAATATGTTTGTAAATGTAAGTTAGAAAACATCTTAACAAACATTACTGCTTTCCAAAGAGATCTGAAATACATGCACAGAATTGAAGAATACAAAGCCAAAGTCAAAGGTAATTGTATTACATTTCAAGCAGATTACTTATTTTATTCTTCAATTATTGATTCCTCCATTGTAAATGTATCAGTGACGACTCTTCACTGCATATAATGTCGGATGTGTTGGTGGCAATGATGATATAAGGTTTGTATTTGTATTGTATGCCTTACTCTGAGAGCTAGGGCCTATCATGTTGTTGACTTTGGAAATGTTGCACCTGACCAGTTACTCTGCGATTTTCCCCTTGGCATGTTTCACTTCGTATCTCTTTGTTCCTTGTTTTGCAGATTTTGATTCTTCCTTTGAAATGGAAGGTTTTTGATGTTATAATTATTGTAAAGGACATTGTGCGTTATAAAAATACAAAAAAATCCCCCACCAAGATTAAGGAAAAAATCGTGCGTTTCGACATAGGGCTTATGGCCTATGTTATGCATACACCCCTGTATATGTACGGTATTTTGTATCCATGATCTGTGTTCAAAGATGGATTTTATTGATGTCTTGCATTGTACTTTAATGGCCTCACAGTGTGGGACAATTTTCTGACAATGCCATGACGATGCATAATGAGGGTGATAATCCTGATGTTCCATTTTCGATAGAGACTGTATGACAGGGCTGTGCTCTACGTTTCCTTTAGTTTATTCTGATGTCAACCAGGTCTAGGAATACAACAGAAGCAGTGTTGGTTACGATATTTAAACAAACCCTCAGTGAAGAATCTGAGGAGTGGTAGAGACTAGGCTGTGTCTTTCCAGCCTTTAAACTGAGTTCTCAGTATATTCAACTTTGGATAGGAGCCAGTTAGGAAAAATACCACAATGATTTTAACAGGTGAGATGGCAATTGCACCCACAAACAATCTTCAACACATATAACTAGCATTTGAATGTGAAATGTTGTAAATCTTTATGGATTCATGTCTTTTAAACTAGTCACATTTTATTTGAATTGTTCTTCTGTGATGATTTCATTTTCAGTTATATTCGTGAGTTTGTGAAAAACATTATGGAAGTTACCCTGACCAGGTAAAGTATGACAATATTTAGGCAAATATTTCCTTGTTCCTCGTTCATTGTTTCAGACTTGCATTGCTGTTTATGCCTGAATTGAACATAGGACGCCGATATCACAACATGTACGTCACTGGCTTAATGCACGTTTCCATGATCTCCCATATAAACTCCACTTTCAACATCGTTGTTTACTATACCATGGGATCTCGCTACAGACATACCTTCTGGACTCTGTTGCGCACAAGGATTACCAAGCACACCCCCAGTAATACCTCAACCATTAAAAAGACCACCATTCCAGACAACATTTCCTGAAGTGAAAAATACTCTGTTCTGAACGAACAATAGTTCCACGAGAAAGAAAAGCTACACTATTGATTTGATACCCTGTGTGCCAGTCAAACGGTGTATACTTGTGCATTTTGTTCGCAAAATCTTTGATACCCAAACCCATCACAGAACGTGTTTTGTGTTAGTATGTGACAAAAATAATCCTATAAGATAAAACAAAAACACTTGAATTATATCATCAAAATGGGGATATACACTACACCAAAAAGTGGAATAGACATGCACTCATTGAAATCATCATGAAAAAGAAAAAGATGTACGCGCATCAATGCAAGTATGAAAATGTGCAGCTAGTTACTGGACGTTTTATGGTGCATACATGAATGCATGCATACACATATACACGCACAAACACGCACGAGCGCGCGGGTGTATACACATGCAAGCATGCACGTACACACGAACATACACAGACGCTGTCTCTCTCAGAGAAAGAAAAACTTCATACAGGGATTTTTTTCAATGAAAAGGGGAGACAAACGGTCCAACCAACTATTTTTTCTGGCCTTCTTTTGTGTACTCAGCCAGTTAAAAAGACATCTCTTCTTAAAATACACCTCCATCTCAGAGACAAGTTTTCTAGTGAAATCAATTGATCTCACTTTTTCCTTCACTGTTCAGTTCTTGACAACAAATGAGGTTGGGATGGGGGTAGAAGATGGGGCAGGGAAGGGAGAGATAGGAGCAAAGACGGAGGGTGGGTAAGAAAAAGTACAGGAGAGACGTGTACAATGTGTTGTAACTTGCTTGAAATGGCTATCTCCTTGCACAGACAGTAGAGAAGAGTCATCGTCTCACACGATGAAAAAGACAGTAGAGCAGCCCCAAAGTTTAGTCTAGAATTTCATCAAAAGGGATTCATCAGTCTCGAACAAATCCATATGCACTCCGCCCTGATCTCCCAGCAGTTATCTTTTGCAACTCTCTGAAGTGTGTGCAAAACCCTATGTGTTGGCCAGGCCTTGAAGTAGGAAGGGGAATTGTAATTACAAAACGCTGTCAACACTTGAGTGAATGGAGCATACAGATGGGTAGTGAAGAAGCCAACTGCCAACTTTTATGTTGTGGATGGGATTGAGATCAAAACACAAATGACAAAGAGAGAGAGAGAGACAGAGACAGAGACAGAGACAGAGAGAGGAGGAGACAGAGAGAGACAAAGACAGAGTCAGGCAGTCATACAGACAGAGAGACTGGCAGACAGACAGACAGAATGACAGACAGAGAGGGATAATTAATTCTAACATGTAAAATACTGATGCTGAAAACAGATGAGCTCCTTCAAACCATCTAGATAAGGTAACTATAATAATAATAATAATTACAATATTTATATAGCGCAAAATCTTGATAAAATCAAATCTAAGCGCTGAAGCAGACACACACGCAAGCACGCACGCACGCACGCACGCACACGCACGCACACACACACACACACACACACACACACACACACACACACACACACACGCATGGCTATAAATGGGGAGAAAGAATAAAAGCAATAAAAGCAAGAATAAAACCAATGGAAAATTATAGAGAGCATAGCATATACAATTATATATTATAACCATGTGATTCCCTCCGAGCGGAGACAGGCTGCAGAGGGGGGGGGGGGGGGGGGGTTGAGTGAGGTTAGGATTTTATGCGGAGGAGAAAAGGTGAGTTTTGAGAGCGGACTTGAAGGAGACAAAAGTAGGTTGCTGACGGACTGAGAGAGGAAGTTTGTTCCAGGAGAGTGGACCAGAAACAGAGAAGGCTCGTGGACCATAGGTATTGAGCTTAGTGCGTGGAAAGCGAAAAGTCAGAGGATCGGAGGCAGAGCGGAGGGTACGTGAGGGAAGATAGATCTCAAGTAGGCTTGACAGGTAATCGGGGGCTGCGTTATGAGGCTTTTGTAGCACATGGTGTCTAGTTTGTACTGTATGCGCTTTGATACAGGGAGCCAGTGAAGTTGTGCCAGGAGAGGAGATATGTGGTCAGCTTTTTTCTTTTTGAGTACAAGGCGTGCAGCATTGTTTTGAATGCGCTGTAGGATGTGAATGGTGGAGGCAGGAAGACCAGACAGGAGTGAATTGCAATAGTCAATGCGAGACATTATGAAGGAGAGAACGAGTTTTGCAGTTGTTTCGACAGAGAGATACTTCCTGATCAGCCTTATACGATGGAGATGATAGTAGCAGGATCTGGCAGTTTGAGAAACAAAGTTGTTCATGGAGAGGGTAGAGTCAATGCAGACACCAAGGTTTTTAGCTGAATCAGAAATTGGGACTGATGTGTTACATAATGGGAGAGAAAGAGGAGGCAGCTGAGAAAGTTTCTGACGGGTGCCAATGAGGATAGCTTCTGTTTTGTCGTCATTAAGCTGAAGTCTATTGTGTGTCATCCAGTTCTTAATGTCCGAGTAACACTCAGTGGTGCGAGTCAACAGGCGCTGTATATTATCAGGTGAGTCACTGTCTTGAAGTTGGGTGTCATCAGCATAGAAGTGGTGTTTTTATAGAATGGGAGTTGATGATGGTGGACAGGGGGGAGGTGTAAAGAGTGAAAAGAACAGGGCCAAGGACAGATCCTTGTGGAACACCACAGGTCAGGTATGCAGGTTGAGAGTAAGTGCCATTGATGAGAACGGTTTGTTTTCTGTTGGATAGGTATGAAGTGAACCAAGACAGAGCAATGTCAGAGATGCCAAAAGTATGATGAAGTCTAGAAAGGAGAATACCATGATCAATGGTATCAAAGGCTGCAGACAGATCAAGGAGTGTGAGGAGAGAGACTTTGCCAGTATCAGTTGCAAGGAGGAGATTGTTGAGAATGTGTAGTAGGGCAGTTTCAGTGCTATGGCACTGGCGGTAGGCTGACTGGAAAGGATTGAGGAGATTGTTGGCAGACAGGTGAGAGTTCAGCTGGTTGAGGACGACTTTTTCAAGGAGTTTTGACAAGAAAGAGAGATTAGAGATAGGCCGGTAATTTTTCAGTTCATTTGGATCTAAATTGTGTTTCTTGAGGAGAGGGTGAACAATAGCAGACTTGAAAGAATCAGGGACAGTTCCAGTTTGAAGAGAAGTGTTGATGATGTCAGTGATGAATGGGAGGAGAGTAGGGAGACAGTCGGCGTAGAGAGAACCTGGAAGAGGATCCAGCTCGCAGGTTTTGAACGACATGGATCTGATTGTGTTGAGAATTTCTTCTTGTGAGACTGGGTTAAAAGTAGTAAGAGGTGTGCCAGAGAAGGAAGGGTCAGGTGGGCATGGTTGACAGGGTGTCCTGTCAAGCCTGTCACGAAGAGTTTGTATTTTGGTGGTGAAATAGTTGGAGAATACAGATAGGAGTTCTTCATTTGTATGTTTTGTTGGGAGAGGTAAATCTTTTCGTGTGCCAAGGAGATGATTCATGGTTGTAAAGAGTTCTTTTGAAGAAGAGGCATTCAGGATTTTGGTTTGGAAATAACTTGTTTTTGCTGATGCAATGAGGGTGGATACTTTTGTTTTAGAGGCTTGGAAAAGTTGCCTGTGTACAGTGAGTTTGGATTTGCGCCAGCGGCGCTCTGCTCTGCGGCGGGCACGTTTTGCACAGGCGATCTCATGAGTGAGCCAGGGGGTAGGGGGGCGGTCAGGTAAAGGACGGGTTGTGGCTGGAGCATGAGTGTCCAGAAGATGGTGGAGAGTAGTATAGAATTCATCGGCAAGGTTATGTGACTTTTCAGAAAGGAGACGGGAGGCATCAGATGAAAATGTGGAGAGGTCGATAGATTTGAGATTGCGTCGAGTCACTGTGCGCATGGTACGGGAAGGAGGAGAAATGTCGAGAGAACAGAGAATTGCAGAGTGGTCAGATGGAAGGGCTGAAGTTAGACGGGTAGAAAGAACTAAGCAGTTGTCAGTAGCGGAATTGTGGTGATCACGAGAAATGATCCAGTCAAGAATGTGACCTTTTTGATGGGTTTGGTTCAGAAATGTGTTGAGTCATATTGTGATTGGACAGAGAGTTGATGATATGTCTTGTGTCATAACGGTGAGTGTTGTCATAGTGGACATTGATGTCACCGAGAATGATGAGATTTCCAGGTAAGAGACAGTAGTAATCAAGAAGTTGATCAAAGTCAGAGAGAAACATGGATGTGGTGAGCTTGTTGGCAGAGCTAGGTGGAGGTCAATAGACACAGGAGAAGGTGATGGGGTGAGGGGTGGATTGGAAGGATACTTCAACGTGCTCGAAAGAAAAATGGGAGAAAGGCAGAGACTGCGAGAAAGACAGGCGGGAATGGAGTGAGTCGTTGTAGAGGATGGCGATACCACCATCTGCCCTTCCTACCTCTACAGTCTCAGCATACTCATGCATAACTGATACTTACTGGACTGTAATTATACATCACTCATACATATTTGGCCGTCCTTTCTTTCTCCCAATAAGCAAGCATATTTGCAAAATACATAACTTAGTTGATACAAAATGCATAATCGGTGCATGTTTTTATTATACAAGTTTCTTCTTCTCCTCCTCCTCCTCCTTCTTCTTCTTCTCATTCTTTTCATCATCATCATCCTCCCTTCTTCTTCTTGTTCTTTTTCTTCATCCTCTTCTTCTTCTTCTTCTTCTGGTTTTTAAGACCTTAACATCACACAACATTTTCTCTCTTCAGGCCCTCCAACTTGCTGTTGACTGTTAATTCTTTCTACCCATGACAATCATGATGATAATGGCACACATAAATGCATGCATATACTATAATTATATGAATATTCATAAAGACAGAATGAAAATAAGCCCCTAAGGAAATATATTTATGCATAAGCAATGCATATGTAACGTGTTTCTCGTATGGGAATTTGTTCCTTTCCATACGTGCATAATTAATTCATTTGATATATGTTCTCTGTTACACTAATTACATTATGCACAATTATGATCATGCTGACTTTCTCTTTGTCCTCCTTTGCACTGTTTTCGCATTTGGCAAGTGTACTAGGAATCAATATCACTGATGCTTTTCGCTGAAAGAAAATTATATCACTATAAAAAATATATCAGCTCCATATCATTATTTTAAAACTTTTCTTCAATATTAAAGAAAGACCAACTTAATCTGTAACGAAGCAAAAAGAACAACAACAACAGTAGAAACACAGCAAAAGCAAGAAATCAACCCAATAACTATATCAAAGAACCCCAACCAAAATCAAAACAACAACAGCAACGACAACAACAACAACAACAACAACAGCAACAACAACAACACAACAACAACAACAGCAACAACAACAAATGTTGATGAACCTCGATCATTTGATTCCCGCTCTTTTCTATGGCTATTCAGAAACTAACTTCAGATGATTTTCCTTTGAAGAAGAAAGAATGTTTTAATTTCTCAGGCAAACTGACGAGCAAAATTACTTCACGTCAACTTTCTTGTGGCGGTGTTGGTTTTGAAAATAAGAGAGAGAGAGAGAGAGAGAGAGAGAGAGAGAGAGAGAGAGAGACAGAGAGACAGAGAGAGACAGAGAGAGAGAGAGAAGTGGGAGGAGGGAGGAGGGGAGTAAGAGCGGAAGTCAAAAGAGCGATCAAAGAAAACAGGAGAGAGGGATGCTATTGAAGTCTTCTTAATTGATTCCTACCAACGGGACATTCAGCAGCAGTGCAAGTTCTGTAACATCACGTGACAAGATAAGGTGTCCCCACTTTCAGGTTCTGAAGAAGAAGAAGTGTGACTTGCCAAATGCCAGCTTTGTTGGAGAGGATATGTAAACCACATGGAAGATAAAATTCCAGAGACGCTCTTGTATGTGGTTGAAGCAAAACTAAATTGATGTAACTGACACTAAGTCTACACAGGCATGACCTTTGCTGATATCAGAATGGATGTATATACTTGACTTCATTCTGATCAGCCAACGTCAGATGCCTATGTGAGGAGGAAAAAGATACTGACAGTACACACGACTTATCATTTCTGTTGACAGAAAAGAATAATCTCTGTTTCTGTTGTGACTATTCTTTAATGCAGGAAAAGAAAGAACCTAAACGTGGCTTGACTCTTTCATGCCAATCTTAGTCTTCTCAGACATTTCCTTGAAATGATTTTTAATAATAATAATAATGGCTTCTTATATAGCGCTTAAATCAAAATAATTTCTCTAAGCGCTTTACAAAAACATACTGCATTCACCTCTCCTACACACACAACCACACACCTCACAAACAACTACGAATACCACCACTACAGAAACCAACAAATCCTACGAGCACAACACTCACTCATCTCAAACATTGCTACAAAACCAAATCACACAACGTTCAATTATACAACAAACACATACAATAGAAAACACACCCTGAAACAGTATGTCAAAACAAGGCTTAGACGGCTATGACATAGGTGGTACCCCTACGCAGCATTGACTAGTTGTGAAAAAATAGATGGGTTTTAAGTTTAGACTTGAAAGAAGAGAAATAATCTGAATGTCTGAGAGAGTCTGGCAGTCTGTTCCACATCAATGGAGCTTGAAAAGAGAAAGACCTTTCACCAGTAGTAGTTCTGAAGCGAGTCATTCGTAGAAGGCGGTCGTCTGCAGAGGAGCGTAGTTGTCGAGAGGGAGTATAGATTTGAAGGAGATCCGAGAGATAAGAAGGTCCATTTTCAAAGAGAGAAGAGAAAGTGAGAGTTGAGATTTTGTACGAGATACGGTTTGAGACAGATAACCAGTGAAGAGAGTGAAGTAGTGGCGAAATGTGATCATATTTACCTGCTCTACAGACTACCCGGGCTGCATGATTTTGGATTCGCTGTAATCTTTCTATCAGGTATTTCGGAAGGCCGGCCAAAAGTGAGTTGCAGTAATCTATTCTAGATAAAACAAAGGCACAAATGAGAGTTTTTGTAGCATCTGTAGAGAGAAGGTGACGTACGGAACTGATTCTTCTTAGTTCTAAATAAGCAATCTTGCAAATATTTGAAACTTGTTTCTCAAAGGAGAGGGATTGGTCAAGAATGACCCCTAGACTGCGGACAGAGGTGGACACAGAAACAGTACAGTCATTGATAGTGACAGTTGAAGGTAGAGAAGGATGGTTAGGTTGTTTTGTCACGAACATGAGTTCCGTCTTGTCGTCATTTAGTTGTAGTTTGTTGGTAGTCATCCAGTCCTTTAGGTCTGCAATGCAGCCCTGCGCCCGAGAAATCAATGAGTCAATTTTAGCAATGGGAGCCGACTGATGAAGCTGTGTATCATCAGCAAAGCTCTCGTGCAACATGGCGTGACCACCAATGACGTCAGACACAGGACCGGCATACAGCACAAAAAGGACTGGCCCCAGTACAGAACCCTGAGGCACACCGTACCTAAGAGGAGAACTGTCTGAGTATCTGTCCTGTACACACACTGTCTGAGTCCGTCCAGTCAAGTAAGAGATAATCCAGTCGAGGGCTGTGTCTTTGAAACCAAAGGAAGTTTGAAGCCGTGAGAACAAAATATTATGATCGATCGTGTCAAATGCTGCGGAAAGATCCAACAACGCTAACAAGGAAACGTTCCCATCATCAAGCCCACAGAGGAGGTCATTGACTACACGGAGGAGTGCTGTCTCACAGCTATGGCCTTGTCGGTAAGCAGACTGATGAGGATTCAAGAGGTGATTCTTTTGAGGTGTTCTAGAATTTGTTCCAGAACAATCTTTTCCAATAATTTTGATAGAAATGACAAATTTGACACAGGCCGATAATTCTTTAGAACGTTTTTTAGTCTAGTGAAGGTTTCTTGATCAATTGACGTACCACTGCAGACTTGAAGATTTCAGGAACGTGACCAGAGGACAGAGAGGTATTGATAACATGAGTAATATGGGGTAGAACGTCATCGATACACTGGAAGAGCAAGTGAGTAGGAATGGCATCAAGTTCACATGATTTAGGGCTGCATCGCAAACAAAGTTTTTTGACATAGTCTTGGCTAACAGGGCTGAAAGAAGTCAAAGGAGGTCCACAGTAAACTTTGTCATTCAGGGAGTGTACAGGTGCAGTAGAATCTAGGTTTTCACGGATAGTATCAATTTTGCCATTGAAAAACTCTAAGAATTTCTGAGGGAGCTCTTGAGCTTGGAAGATGGTGGGGAGGGTGGAGCAGCTGACTTTACCTAACAGACTATTTGTGACATTGAACAACTGCTTGGCCTTATTACAAGCCAATATCTTTGAAGAATAGAACAAAGTTTTTGCTTGATGAACAATATCAGTAACATGATTTCTAGCGGTTTGATATATTTCCCAGTACACAGTCAGACCCGTGGCGCGCCATCGCCTCTCAGCCCTCCTCCTCTCCTGCTTGGCCTCCGACAACTCAGGACCCACTGTGCTGTGCCATTGACACAATGAGCGATCAGAGATCAAGCGCCTGCTCACTGGAGCATGCTTATCAAGCATGGCACGGAGGGCAGAGGTCAGCTGAAAAGCCGATGGCTCACTCGGTATGGCCGTGATCAGATCAGATTTGAAAGCCTCTATGTCGATAGCAGAAATTTTCCTAACTTCCTTGTACGTCTTTGGAACGGCGGGCCTAATGATGTCTAATTCACACTTCACAGCATAATGATCCGATGCTAAGTTAGTGTCAACAGTTGAAGACTTGAGTAAATGATCACTGTCTCTGTAGACTACCCAGTCTACTGTGTTACCTTGTTTGTTCGTTTTTTCATTCACGGATTGCTGGAGTCCAAAAGTATCTAAAATTTCTAACACCTCAGGTGTGTATCCAACTGTGGGCTTATTGAAGTGGAAATTGAAGTCACCAACCAGTAACAATGTTCCTGGAAGGTCATTTACAAATTCAAGAAAGTCTGGAAGTTCATTGATAAACATGCTGGGAGTAAGATTGTTCTTTTTACTGGGTACTGGTCTGTAAATCCCGAAAATATTGGTGACAAGAAAGCTAGGTAGGGACAGCTTCAGGTGAACAAGTTCAAAGGTCCGGTGCTGAAAAGCAAAAGAAGAGTCAAAAGAGCAATAGGGCAGCAGCTTATCAGAGATGACGAAAGCGATTCCTCCTCCGCAGGTGGTGGTGGGGCGAGGGAAGGACTTGGATGTATAACCAGCCGGAGCCAGGTCTTGTAGCTTTGGTTCATCGCCACTTTCCTTGAACCACGTTTCCGTGACGCAAAGAATGTCAATATCATTGGACAGCATAAAGTCATTCACAGCAGATCGTTTCTTTTTACAGGTAGCACCAAGAGACTGGGCATTAAAGACAGTCAGTGTTATGTTTGTCGTTGTTGTCTGTGTGTGAGGAGCCATAGGCACATGAATCAAGTTGCGGCAGTTTACTGAGTGTGGTTGTGGCGAAAGTAGTGAGAGTGGTGGGAAACATTACCGACTGTAGGTATTGCCCTCCGTTTCCTCCTCCCTCCCCGTGCTGTGCGACAGTGAGGAAGGTCACGGCCAATCCTGAAACGACGCAGTTTCACGTTGAGCGAGGGGTCAAGGGGCGAAGGTCGCTCACTACACTTCAGCAGTTGTTCCCGCGTGTAGACTAGGCGAGAGGTTTGACGAGGGAGAGGGAGGCAGAGGTTGGGTGGTGGTGGAGGCTGGGGCGAGTAGGCATTGGCGAGATAATGAGTCAGCAAGTGTTTCTGCCCGTGCAACACACAGGCCGAACGGAATGGCGCCTGTTGAGAGCATAGCGTGCTGGCAAGGTTGGCCAAGAAGAAAAACCAAATTATCCTCAAGTCCGTGGGAAGAAAGACACAAAAATAAATCCAAAATGACGAACAATTCCTCACATACATCCTGATACAAAACTTTACAGTCTACAATCACAAAAAACAGCCACAAAACGACGAAAAATGCACAGACACCACACTCAGCCTGCTAGGCGATTGACAGTTCAGCAAGATGTACCAAAATGAACCCAATCAACCAACCAACCAACCAACCAACCTACCCACCTACCCTATGTATTTGGATAAATTAATAGAGAATAAAATTTCATTTTAAGTTATGCAACATGGGAAAACCCAAATAAAGATACAGCTAACCAGTCGTAGTTATGGCTGAAAACAGCTGGATTGTGTCAGAGTTATAATGACTGAGATTGTTCCATATTCCAAGTCCTTGATGTCTACATTTGTTTTCAATTTCCCAAAGTTTTATATTAAAAGCACGCTAAAAGACATTTGTTTTCCAAATTTCAGAATCATGGATTTATCATTTGCATCGTCAAAAATAAACCTATCAAGTTTCTACATGCGTCTTAAATGAAAACTATAGTACAAAATCAGTTTTTGTTTTTTAATGTTAATTCATAAGCTTTGAAAATCTAAAGTGACTTATAATCTCAGAAACAAAGCTTTCGCATCGTAATTTGGTTTCCATATGTTGCCTCACCAACTCTCCAAGACCCATCCATAAAGTAGATGAAACTTGACAATGTGGTCACAATTCTTCTCAACTTTGGTTCAGAATCAGCTGAGGCAAAAAAGATAGCAATGGCACTGATTTATAAAGAGCTCTGACCTTGACCCCTGAGATTGTTTCCATTTGGCATCTGAATCTTTCACACACACAAAAAAGTCCAATAATAAAATTGAACTTTTCCTCTCCCCCTCCCTCACTTTCATTGTTGCTGTGTTAATGTGTGCAATGTATCCACATGAAACAAGAAATTATTTTTGAATATAAAAACCAACAGAAATAAAACAGTTCATCAAATATCAACCAAAAAGAGCTAACTGATCTTTGTAGCGTTTTATCGCCCAGTTTCGTACTATCGAATTCATCCACTCACCCTGAAACCCACCCCTCCTTTCTCTTGTGTCTTGTTAAATTTTGCAATTCAAATGACATGGAATATATTCACATTATACGCACGCACATATTATCAACTGCGGTTTCTGCTGCTGCTGCTACTACTACTATAGCTACTTCTAATGCTACTGCTACGACTACTTCTGTTCCTGCTTTTGCTACAACCACTACTACCACTGTTGTTCCTGCTGCTTCTACTAATATCACTACTTTTATTTCAGTTTCAACTATTGTTGCTGCTGCCACTACCGTTGTTTCCGCTACTTCTGCTACTATCATTATTCCTTTTCCTGCTATTCCTGCTACTTCTACTACTTCTGTTCCCTCTATTGCTGCTATTAGTAGTACTATTCTTTCCGGGTATCACTGCTGTTACTACAACTGGTCATGCTATCACTGCATCTACTAGTACTACTATTCATCCTACTGCCACTGTTGCTACTTTTACTACTTCTGTTCTTGCTATTCCTGCAACTACTACTTCTGTTCTTGCTAATTCTGCTACTATTTCATGCTGCTACTACTTCTAGTACTACTGTTCATCCTACTGCTGTTACTACTACTACTACTAGTACTACTACTGCTACTACTACTACTACTGCTACTACTGTTCTTGCTAATTCTGCTATTTCTTGCTGCTGCTACTTCTGGTACTACTGTTCATCATAGTGCTACTACTATTACTACTACTAGTAATACTACTACTATTGTTCATCTAGTGCTGGTACTAATAGTATTACTTCTGTTTATGCTATATTACTTCTACAAGTGCTGCTGTTCATGCTGCAGCTATTATTGCTGCTGCTGTGCTACTATTTCTACTGCTTTTATCACTCATTCTACTACTATTGATTCTACTACTATTGCTGCTGCTGCTGCTGTGCTACTATTTCTACTGCTTTTATCACTCATTCTACTACTATTGATTCTACTACTATTGCTGCTGCTGCTGCTGTGCTACTATTTCTACTGCTTTTATCACTCATTCTACTACTATTGATTCTACTACTATTGCTTCTGCTGCTGCTGTGCTACTATTTCTACTGCTTTTATCACTCATTCTACTACTATTGATTCTACTACTATTGCTGCTGCTGCTGGCACTGTTACTTATACTAAAAACTAATGAAGCCCTCCACATGAATGTATCCCCCGTTGCTGCAAATACATGTCCCACCGTCTCTGTCCTCAGCCACCCTGCCAGACCGTCCAATATTTTCTCCCTGGGTTTACAATGTGTTCTTTTTCCCTCCAGCTTTCCTATTGTGAACAAATGCTCTAATTCCCCTTTCTTCATAAAATGGCCTATAAATGTTGCTTACCTTTTCCTAATCTTCTTTATTAACGATCTTCTTGTGTCTGCCTCTTTCAAGACTGTCTTGTTCGTTTTCTTTTTGTCCATGGACCATTCAACATTCATTTTAGAAACTACATTTCAGTTGCCTCTATAATGGGTGCCCACGCCTCACAACCGCACAACAGCATCGGTTCTATATAACATTCAAGAACACGCTTCCTGATGTTAATTGATAGGCATTTGTTGGGCAGAACACTTTTCATCTTCTTGAATGTTGGTTTTGCTTGGCAGACTCTGTTAGCTATTTCTGATGTGCATCTGTCATCTGATGAGATGACTGTTCCCAGATACTGTATTTATACTTATCAATCTGTCAAAGTAGTGCCATTTGCTGTTATTTTGAATGAAGGAATTTCTTTTTGTTGTTGTTGTTGTTTTTTTTGTGTTTTTTTTTACTGATTATCATGACTTCAGTCTTCTTGCTATTTAGCTCCAGCCCTTTCTTTTTGCTTTCTATTTCTATTATATTCACAAGGTTTTCTAGGTCCCTTTCATTTTCTGCAATTAACACGGTGTCATCTGTGCAGCAAATGTTGTTCATCATTCTTCCTCCTACCTTTATCCCAGGGTCTTCTTTTACGTTTCTCATGATGGTTTCGCTGTAAATTGAAAACAAATATGTGACAGTTTTTGGAAAGAGCTTATATCATTTTCTATTCTCTTTGCTGCTGTTTGTTCCCAATATACATTTCTAATTATTCTTAGATCGTTTCCATCAATATTGAGCCTTTCCATTTGGTTGATCAGTTTTTCGTGTCTTACACAATCAAAGGCCTTAGTGTAATCAACAAAGCATAAAAATAGATCCTTGTTCAACTCTACTGACCTCTCTATGATAGGTCTTAGGATGTACGTACATGGCCTTAAACGTTCCTTTCCTTCGACATGTACACTGTTCTTCTGCTATTTCTCTTTTGATTCTGTTCTTTGTCCTCATCATGATTATTCTTAATAGGAAATTTGTTACATGACTCATCAAGCTGATTGTACGATGGAGTTCATATTCTACAGCCCTTGGAAGTGCAATGACATTTGATTTTGACATATCTTTGGGGATTTTTCTGGTGTCATAAAGTTCATTTAGGAGGACTGTTGTTTTTTTTTTTCAATACCAAATTTGTCTAGGGCTTCAATCATTTCTGTAGTAATGTTGCCTGGTCTTGGGGCTTTTCCCGGTTTCATCTTTTTAAGTGCTGCTCTAACTTCATCTTTCATTTGGATGGTTCTTCAACTTTTCTTTCTTATAATGGGTTCTTCATTTCTGTCATTGCTACTACTATTATTACTTCTATTACTACTACTACTACTGCTACTACAACAACAACAACTACTACTACTACTGTTCATATTGCTTCTGCTATCTGACCACTCTCTTCTTCACACTCGGATTCTCTGTCACTTAATAATAATAAGCTCAACGGTACTGATCATTACATGTAGGCTTTGGCTCATCTTTTGAGAGCATCAAGCGCTTCACGCAAGCGTGACTGTCAGAGGCACACGCACGTGAAGCAAATATGCCCATTGGCTATCATTGTAGTGATAAAAAAACCCTGCAAAATGGACAACGCTATAACAAAATTTCTATTTCCACATCTCAATCAATGTCTCTGACTTTCAAGGATACATAAAACACACGTTGCAAATAAATACCAAAGAAAACCATACATGCATGTATGAAGACACACATAAACATACACACTCACATATTCACTCATTTTAATAAATGATAATCCTGTGATCAGAAAAAGAAACAGTTGTCCCTGTCCCTTAAACGTCTGGCTTAGGAAACAAAATTTCATGTCAGAAAAAGACGCGTGGTTCAGACCCGGAGAGATCACAAACGTGACTAGACTGATCATTTCTTTCTTATTGTTGCTTAAAGCCCAGCCGACTATGTAGAGCCATATCAGGGCTATAACCAATTCAACACACACACACAGTACTTCAACAGAAAAAAAAATGGAACAGAAAATTAAATACACATATCAATTCATTCGCGCACACAGTCCAAGGAGATGCCCCTTGCGTCGATCACTGCATCCAACTCATCACACAGGGGCCTCAAAAACATATCTCTTATACAAATTTCAAACACAACCAAGGACACCAAAACATACACAAAAACGGGCCCTAATTACCTAAAATTGTTCCAAACATCTCACTTCCCCGTGCCAAAAATGCTCATAATAATTGTACCCAATTATCAATCTTAAGAGAATGTAAGTAAGACTTTATCGATCACAGATAGGCGAATGGAGCAGCAGGCAGAAAATGATAGGAAGAAATGACAGGAATCAAGAGAATAAGGCAGAAACAAAGAGAGTGACAGAAAAAAAGAAATTTCTGGCATAGACTCATCAGAAGATGGGGATACTGTCTATAATGAAAAAGCCCCTGGCATCCCCATGGGGGTAATTGAAAACTGAACATGGAAATACCACACACCATATATCTGACAAATGTACTTTTAAACAAGAATTTGGGCCACCATTCATAGAAATAGGTGAAATATAAATCAAAGTGACTGCCAGCATTCAAGCGAATACGAACCATAAATATTAGTACAAGTTCAATCAAAAAGGAACCAAAATACACAAAAATACAACCCCAGAACACATCTGATATAACAAAACAAAACAGGTACACATCTATGGCCACATGGCCTTTATCAGTAGATATCTGCCATTTTCTCCTGCTCAAAATCACGCAAGGGATGTTGTGTCCTGTGTTTTGTTATATCAGTATGTTTGGTGCATTCATTCTTTGTTCATTCTTTGATGCCTTCTGTATATACACGACAAAGGCCAGTTGTCCTCGAATTTGCACCCGCCTTGTTTTGTTATATTAAATACGCGTAAATTACATTATCTACATCTATCTATCTATCTATCTATCTTTATCTATCTATCTATCTATCTATCTATCTATCTATCTATCTATCTATCTGTCTGTCTGTCTGTCTGTCTTCTGTCTGCCTGTCTATCTATCTATCTATCTATCTGTCTGTCTGTCTGTCTATCTATCTATCTATCTATCTATCTATCTATCTATCTGTCTATCTATTTATCTATCTATCCTTACTTTTTTCATCCTTTTCTTGTACACTGATGAAAACATACACAAACCACGAACAACTCATAATAATCCAAAAACATAACACTAATTACAAAACACCAATGAAAAGGTGAAATTGTTCATTGTGTGGATAATCCAATAAAGTGTTATGTTGTTTGTTTCGTTACTTTACGTTGACATAAACACACCTACATCTACACAATTATGCACTAGATCAGAGCAAAACCTGGGCATTTCAAGAGAGTTAAGAACTATTAATGAGAGAAAACACACACACACACACACACACACACACACACACACACACACACACACACACACACACACACACACACATATACACATACATACATACCCAAACACACACACACAGACGTACACATGGACATTATGTATGTATGTATGCATGCATGCATGTATGTATGTATGTATATATGTATGTATGTATGTATGTATGCATGTATATATGTATGATATGTATGTATGTGTGCATGTATGTATGTATGTATGTATGCATGTATGTATGTATCTCTCTATCTAGCTACCTATCGCTCTGTCTATCTATCCATCCATCCATCCATCCATCGATCCATCTATCTATCTATCTATCTATCTATCTATCTACTATCTATCTATCTGTCTGTTTATCTATCTATCTATCTGTCTGTCTGTCTGCCTGTCTGTCTGTCTGTCTGTCTGTCTGTCCATCTATCTCTCTGTCTGTGTATGTGTGTATATATGTGTATGTGTGTGTGTGTGCGTGTGTGTGCGTGTGAGTGTGTGTGTGAGTGTGTGTGTATTGTCAGTGTGTATGCGTGAGTGTGTGTATTTATCAAAGAAGGCACAGCACTTAAAAAAGTAAACAGAGAAATGTGCTCCATGTGCCTGCATGCAATTGAAGTCTACGAGTACACAGAACGCGCGCACACACACACACACACACACACACACACACACACACACACACAACAAAACAACACATGGACGGGAAAGCTGCATCTCGCGTCACATCCAAAAATACACAAAAAGAAAAAGTCAACACTGCTCTACCATCAGTTCTCCTTCTACACGACACAATATTAAATGGTGTTTATGGTCACAAACTTGATAATTCATATGGTTTCACTGTTGAAACAAAGAAAACTTCTTCTATAGACAACATTTCTCAGTTCCTGAAAGAATCCTCTACCGCTCAATTTGATTGTTTTGTCATACATTGTGGACTATTTGATTTGAAGACCAGTGAACCCGGAATTGTCTGTGAAAAACTAATGAAAGCCGTGGACGAGATTATGATAACATATCCCAAGAGCAAAATTATCCTTAGCAAAACAGCCCCAGTGAAAGACAAGGTCCTTCAAATAAAAATAGATCTCCTGAACGCCCTGCTTCACTCTGAGCTGTATGGTCGTAACAACATCTCCTTCTTGGATCATGGCAATTTGAAGTCCAAATTCAACCCTACTTTCAAGGATACTGTACATCCCAATCGACATGGCTCTTTCCATCCTTGCCAGGAACATCGGCAGACATGTCAACAGTGTCCTCTGGGAGTCACAAAAGCCTCGTCATCCAAGCAGGAAGTCTCAAAACTACGCGTTCACCACCTATAACACTAGTTATGATCCATTCTATTATTCAGGAACACCCCATGTCAATCGGTCTCAGTGTCCATGGTGGAATGGTAACATCTCTAGTCATAATTATTTCCATCCTTTGAGAGATTTTTGTGATTGGTGATCCTGTATTTAAGTAGTGAATGCACCAGCGTCAACCTGCATATAGTAGCGACTTTCTTCTATTGGTTTTTACTGTCGCTTATACTATAGGCTAGGTGTTCATAGGTGTGTTTCCTTTCGCCAAAGTTATCTTCATCTTGATTTTATTTTCGTTTAATATTTTTGTTTCTTCATAAATGTAATTATCTACTATTGGTTTTGGGTAGTTATGCAAGTCAAAAATCAACATAACACTGGTTTTTCTGTTCTTCAATGGAACAGTCGATCAGTGAATATTAATCATCCTAATCTTCAACAATATTTATCCGTAAATAAGCATCATATTGTTGCCTTACAGTCACTGAATGTGGCAAATTGTAAATTACCTAAGTTAGAAGATTATCACTTTCCTCCAGTGACACACGTCTGTGACAATAACTCAAAGATTTATGCAGCCGTTTATGTACGCAAAGACGTGGATTATAAGATCATTCCGCCTCCTGTGCCAAAGGGCACTGACGGTGTTTATTGCGTGGCTGTAAAAGTGAAGATTAACTCTGTGTCATCTATAAACATACTTTCTGTGTATTATCCACGTGGGCCTAATAGTGAAAATAGTGACTGGCTACGGACTTTAGACAACAATGCGAAATGGTTGATCACGGGGGATTTTAATGCCCATTCTCCATTTTGGGATAAGGACTGTCACTATGTATCTAACAATCGTTTTGTAGAAAATGTCATTGACTCCGGATTAGTATTGTTAAATGACGGTAGAACAACTAGAATTCCGGATAATCCTCAACATAAGGTTTCTGCCATTGACCTAACTTTGTTATCACCTGACCTTGTCATTAATAGCATGTGGGATGTTACATCTGACTCCCTCGGAAGTGATCACCTGCCAATTGTTACAGTTATAAATGAACCGTTTGATAACACACCAGAACAAGACGACGTTATACCTCGATATATGTACAAACGTGCTAACTGGGTAAAATACCGGAAGATTTTAATGGGAAAAGATTGCACGTTTAATGAATGCGTCAATATTAATGATATGTATTCCCATTTCACCGACATGCTACATGAGGCAGCAAACAATTCCATTCCAAAAAGGAAAAATGTAAACAAAGGTACTCATGTTGGAAATAGTTGGTGGAATCAATTATGTGAAGAAGCAAAGAATGGAAAAAAGAAAATGTATAAACTCTACTTAAAAACTAAATCTCCAGAAGACCATTACAATATGAAAATGGCTAAGATTCACTCAAACAAAGTTATAGCCCAAGCCAAAAAGCGCTATTGGTCAGATTTTTGCTCTGAACAAATTTCCGGGCCTAAAGATCTTCCTAAAATTTGGAATAAGGTCAAAGAAATGAAAAATGGTTTTAATTTACCACAGTTTCCTATTAAGATTAAAGATAAAGACTTTCTTTCGTCATCTGAAGAATTTGTACAGTTCTTTTCAAGAACAAGTAATTCCAGTAGCTTGTCTACTCCATTAAGGGAGGAAAGACGGAAAATTGAAGAGTCCGTCGCATACTCAGATCCTGCCCCTGATAGTCACATGTACATAAATTCAAAAATTACATTAAAAGAACTTAAAGATGCCCTTCTCTCGTTGAACAACAAAAAATCGGTGTAGGACTGGATGGCGTTTCATATACCCTTTTAAATCATTTACCAGAGAAATGGATTGAATACTTACACAATATCATACTAAAATGCTGGGAAAGTGGTCGCTTACCTGACATTTGGAAGACTTCGATTGTGTTACCAATACCAAAACCTAATAAACCCCTTTCAAATCCAGGTAGTTACAGACCTATCTCGCTTACATCCCATGTTTCAAAACTAATGGAAAAAATTATAGTGAATAGACTGAGTTACTTTTGTGAGAAAAATAATATAATGCCTATCAATCAATCTGGGTTTCGAAAAGGTAGATCAACATCAGACCATTTAGTTAAGTTAACAACTCAAATAAAAAATCAGTTTGCTAAAAGGAAAAATGTCTTAGCTACCTTCTTTGATCTTAAAAAAGCATACGATCAAGTCTGGCATGCGAGACTTTTGTTGAAATTTAAACATATTGGTCTCAACGGTAATCTTTATAATTTTATCAAAACATTTATAAATGACCGAAGTATAGTCGCTAAAATAGGTAATACATACTCTGAAAAACGATCTGTAAACATGGGAATTCCTCAGGGTTCCGTAATATCTCCTCTATTATTTAATATTTTGATCTATGACCTACCAACTCAAGTCTCAAACAATGTAAACGTTGCTCAGTACGCTGATGATATAGCGATCTGGATGAATGTTTCGTTAAAAAGGAAGACTTCCTTGAGAGAAATAAAATACATTAAAAAGGTCTATCAACATGAAATTAATAATATTTCCACTTACTTGACAGTTAACGGTCTGGAAACACACATGATGCTTTTTAATAATGGTCTCAGTCCGAAAGAAGTACTGTTGTTTAAAATTGGTGATGAGGAACTGAAATATACCACTCACGTGAAATTTCTGGGAGTACAATTGACTTCTAGTTTACAGTGGAAAGAACATATTGATGCCTTGTTATGTAAAGCTATGAAAAGCTATAATTTAATAAGAATTATTAGTAAACAGTCCTGGGGACAGGACACTAAAACGTTGTTACATCTTGTCACAGCTTTAGTCAGATCTAAGTTGGCTTATGGTCAAGAGGTCTATTTTTCAGCTCCAAAATGCTATTTGAAAAAACTTCAAAGCTTAGATAGTAAAGCTATTAAATGTGCTCTAGGGGTACCGGTGTATACAAAAACACAAGAAGTATATAAAACAGCCGGCATCCTTCCCTTGGAAGATTGGAGGAAGTTATCAACTGCTAAATATATAGTTAGAGCAAATGCAGTAGCTAATTATGCCAGTACGGAACTTAAAATTCGGTCTAACATCCATTTCCCCAAGAGAGCAAGAACAATAAAGTCACAAGAAACAATATCCACTTACACAAATGAGCTCTTCAAACTTTCTCATGTATTACCTAACAAAGTTTCACATAAAATGATATGTTGTCCTCTACCCCCCTGGGAACTGTCCAATGCTATTTTTGATATCAACTACACTGATACTGACCTGACAAAAGATATTAATCCACACTTGTTAGCAAGTGATGTTCTGTCACATCTACACAAAAAAATATTCACATTACTTAAAAATCTTTACAGATGGCTCTGTTCTAGATGATGGTAAAGCAGGTGCTGGCTTTCTAATTCCTAAATTTAAAGTAGAAAAGGCTTACTCTTTAGGACAGGGACATTCAATCTTCACTTCTGAATTAGTTGCCATCCTAATGGCACTGAAATTTATAGGAGATCTACCCATAACTTTGTTTAGTATCCTATTATGTGTAGATTCGAAATCTGCATTACAATCCTTAAAATGTTGCGAACATAAAGTAAATAGTTCGTTAATATTTGAGATAAAATTTCTAATTCATTGTTTAATAACAAATAATACACAGGTTACTTTTTGTTGGATCCCATCACACTGTGATATCCTTTTTAACGATCGGGTCGACAGAATAGCAAAAAATGCAGCAATGAATAGGGCTGGCAGTACTAAACTTGATTTACCACTCTCTGAACATGAAATGAATGCTATGTTAGAAAACAAAGTAAAAGCGCAATGTGACCTTCGCCCCTTCTCGGTAAATTACCAGGGTTTTACAAGACAAGAGATAACTTTAGCTTACAGATTAACTCTCAATTCACTTCGAACTAAATTTAGTAAAACCATCAAATGTATCTGTGGTGATTTTATAACAGTTGATCACTTTTGTGTTGTCAGCGAATGCGACCTTATTTCCCTGCGTCATTTACAAACTTAAAACAGAAACATACTGATTTCACTCTGTATTTACACATTGCTAGACGTTTACTGCACAGTCCTGTAGGTCGTTTCCTTTGATTCAGCCCAACTGTTTTATATCTGTAACTCCCACACAGCCCCGAGAAATCCGATGAAGCCTGACTGATAAAATGTTCTGATTGTTTTTCTTTTGTTCGTTAATTTGTTTGATGTTACATTAATTGTTACCTTAATTGATACAATGCCTTCATGATTACATAGATTCATTCATTCCTTACGCACCTTTTTTTTTTTTTTTTTTTTTTCCCGTCTAAAAGCACATGTGTGAATAGACGTTAAAAGAAATAACGAACGAACACACACACCACACACACACACACACACACACGCACACATACACACACACACACACACACATACACAACACACACACACACACACACACACACACACACACACACACACACACACACACACACAACACAACACACACACACACACACACACACACACACACACACACACACACACACGCTCTCACACACGTACACACACACAGACACAAAGATACACACACACATGCGCGCGCGTGCGCGCGTGCGTTTGCACGCGCTCACAAACTCACGCACACACTTACTTCAAAAAATGATTTATAACAGATCCATTCTCTCCGGTGTTTGTGCAAATTCAGACAGGTAATTAGTTGGCAGATCAAGTAACTGAAAAAGTATATAATAAGGCTGTGTGTGTTCGCATAATAGGTCAGAGACCTGTTCGTTTAACGATTACAGAAATTGTGGGTCTGATCAACAGAGAGAACTTGTTAGTGTAAATGCCAGTGAACACATATATGCCCTGTATGGTGCATACTTCAAGTTTCAAAATATTTCATTCAGCAACAGTGCAGTCTCCTCTGACGGCTGGCCACATGGCAGCTTGACATCACTGTCTCCCTGTTCCCGACACTGGGACGTTGACTGAAAGCACTTGGGGTGATGGTGTGTTGAAGAGACAGATTTAGTGGGATCAACTGAGATGGAGTAAAAGCTGGGACAGAAAAGATTTTAACACTTCTGGTATTACAAGCAAACCACAATTGATTATAGCATTATTCGTAATGCCTGAAGGTTTCGGCATTATTTGTATTGGCCGCGACCATCAGGAAATACGTATATTGACTAAAAATGTTAGTGGCATGTAACGGGAACAATTCCCGTGGTGCGCGATTGGCCCAGTCTCTCGAAGTATGCAAAATATGTATTGAATGTTCGTATATTCTGGAAATGCTAAACACTATTTCTAACAACTGATCTGAAAAAGGTGAACTAAACGATCAACTTGGCTAGAATTTATTTTTTTTCAAAAACAAACAAACCAACCAACCAAACAACAAACAAACAACAACAACAACAACAAACCCAGATTATTTAATTGTGTGTGGTACTGTGAAATGTTTTTTTGTAAAATGTTTATTAAGATTATTTGCAGTATTTTGTTCAAGAGGACAGTCCAAAATTGATATGAATTATTTGTTTGCTGATTTATTGTATTCCAAACAGACTTTGGTTTTTTATTTGGTGTGACGTCATGAAAACTTGTCTTACTTTCAGCGAGTTATAGTCAGTTAATCTTATTCCGTTGCTTCTTGCAAACGTTAAGTTCTCTGTGCGAGATATTGTTATGCTTGTAAATAGCAGCGTGGATTTCTTTCGTCATCCATTTAGGTTGGTTGGTGTGCTTTAGTCTGTTTTTGTATGGCGTATTATTAACACAAACTGAATTGAATATACTATGCCAGTGCTTTAGAATTTTTTGGCGATTTTAAGTTGGATACACCAGACATGTTTTGTTGATCATTCCAAGACTTTCGATTGGTTAAGACACGAAGAATTGATCAACCAGCTGGAAAAGCTCAATATTGATGGAAATGATCAATGAATGATAAGAAATATGTATCGGTAACAAACAGCAACAATGAGAGTAGAAAATGATACAACCTCTTCCCAAAATATCAAAAGAGGGATTAGGCAGAAATGTGTTCTGTCACCAGACTTGCTTTCATTTTACCATGAAACCATCATGAGAAACCTAGAAGAATGCCCTGGGATACAGGTTGGAGGAAACAAATAATAAACAATCATTGTTATGTAGATGACCCTGTTCTAATTGCAGAAAATGAGAGACCTATAAAATTATGTGAATATAATTCACATAGAAAGCAGAAATAAAAGAAAAAAAAAAAGCAAGTAGACTGAAGTCATGGTTATCGATAAAAAACAAGAAATCGGCTCATGTAAAATAACAGCAAGGCACAACACTGAGATGAGCTCATAGGTTTAAATGTCTGGGAACAGTCATCTCATCAGATGACAGATTAGCTTGGAAATACCCGGTAGAATTGGCCAAGCTAAAGCAACATTCAAGAAAACAAAAAGAGTTCTTACCAAGAAGTACCTATCAATTTACATCTGTAAGAGAATTCTTCAGTGTTACATACAATCAATACTGTTGCACGGTTGCGAAGCATGGACAGTCAAGGCACAAAGTCAGAACAAGACTGAGGCAACTGAAGTGTGGTGTCTAAGAAAAATGTTAAGAGTTCCATGGACTGTAAAGAAAAGGCAAACACAAAAAGAACATCAATGAAGAAGTTTTTTTGACATTTTATGAGGGAAAAGAAGTTTGACATTTAGAGCATTTAGTCACAATAGGACAGCTGAGAGGAAACAGTGCAGCAGGTAGACACAGAAAAAAACAACCCACAAAACATTGGACAGATTTGCAGTGTGGATGAAAACAGAAAGGGTATGAGATGCATTTCACACACACACACACACACACACACACACACACACACACACACACACACACACACACACACACACACACACACACACACACACACACACACACACACACACACACACACACACACACACACACACACACACACACACACGCATACAAATCATGATGCTGAACAAGACTGCAGTGGTTTGTGGGAAAATTTCCATGAGCGAAAACATTTCCAAGAATTTGGATAGTTGCTAATACCTTGCTTCGAACCATTACACTTTCCCTAGGTTCTAAATATATGATAAAACAGCAACTGATGAACATCACCTGTGTATCAGTATGACACAAGAAATAGTCGCTACACGGTCACGACTGTTAACCGTAAATGACATACAACATGCAAAACGTCTGGCTTAAATTCAACACACATTACACTGCCAACACGCTATACACACCAGATCAATCCGGTAATTAATAAAAGTTTGGGGAACTTCATACAGACAAAGATGACGAAACGAAGAATTGATTTGAAACCCCAGCCCTAAGGACAGACTGGAAAGCCACTCCCTCCCCTCTCCCATCCACCTTCGATCAGGCGTAGTCAACGAGGGGACAGCAACAATGACACCAACATGTCGGTTGGAACACTGACGGCCAGATGTCGACCTTCTACCATCCATGGACAACCAGGGGACATCATACAACGAAAACGTCGACGTCTTCCTTTCTCATTGCTCTAGGGCACAGGACCGGACTACATCATTGAACTTGTCAGACAAACTGATCAAAAGAAAACTCAACTTGCTCGACTGCCTGCAAGTTGTCAATTCCTCACTTCTTATTGGAGCTGGAATATCTTTCGAAAATATAAGTTCTCAGAGCTGAACTGATTCATAACAGATTTGACAGGACATGTACAACCCAGAAAACAGGACTACACAATCGGGAGAACACATGACAGGTACTAGGAAGGTGTCTACACACGCACAAATACACACAAACGCACCTACGTATAAACCTATTAATACACACAGGTAGCAACACCCGCAACATTTTTACAAGTGGCTTTACACGGAGCAAAGGCTGAATCCATTCTTGATTTAGGAGATAAAAACAGTGAACTGTCTTGTGCAGATGCATGGGTTGAATAAGTAGGAGCAATTGATGATCAACTGTACTAAAACCAGCCTACGGGAGAGGGGAACACAATTCCAATCATATCAAGCACCATGAGAGTCTATGACACCCAATGAGTATCATCATCATCATCAAGTGCCCTGCCACATGGCGTTGGCGATCATGACCCTCCATATGCATCTATCTCTTGTTGCCACAAGCACATCTTTCACCCTCTCTGTCATTAGCCACTCTATAAGTCCGTCCTATATTTTTTCCTGGGTCTACCTGGTGCTCTCTTTCCCTCCACCTTTCATGTGTGACCAGGTGCTCTAATTCCCCTTTTCTCATAAAATGGCCTATAAGTGTTGCCTGTCTTTTCCTAATCTTCCTTATGAATGATCTTCTTGTCTGCCTTCATCAAGACTGTCTCGTTTGTTTTCTTTGCTGTCCATGGAACATTCTTCTTAAAAATCACAACTCGGCTGCCTCAATCTTGTTCTAGCTTTGCTTATTGACTGTCCATGCCTCACAACCATATAACATTATTGGTTCTATGTAACATTCAAAAACTCTCTTCCTGATATTAACTGATAGGCATTTGTTGGTAAGAATGCTTTTCGTTTACTTGAATGCTGTTTTGGCTTGGCCGATTCTGCTTCCTATTTCTGATGTGCATCTGCTGTCTGGTGAGATGATCGTTCCCAGATATTTAACTAATCAACCTCTCTCAGGGTTGTGCCGTTTGCTGTTATTCTTCATGAGGGGAGTTCATGTTTTTTACTTATTATCATGAATTCAGTCTTCTTGCTGTTTGGCTCCAACCCTTTACTTTTGTTTTCTATTACTATTATATTCACAAGATTTTGTAGGTCCCTTTCATTTTCTGCAATTAGCACGGCGTCATCAGATGTTGTATCGAACGTTGTTTATAATTTTTCCTCCAACCTTTAATTCAGGGTCTTCTTCAAGGTTTCTCATGATGTTTTTGCTGTGAATTGAAAACAGATCTGGTGACAAAACACAACCTTGCCTGACTCCTTTCTTGATATTTTGGAAAGAGATTATATCGTTTTCTATTCTCATTGCAGCCGTTTGTTCCCTATACATATTTCTGATTATTCGTGGATCTTTTCCATCAATATTGAGTCTTTCTAGTTAGTTGATCAATTCTTCATGTCTTACCCGATCGAAAACCTTGGTATAATCAACAAAACATAAATATGAATCCTTATTCAACTCGATTGACCTCTCAGTGATAGTTCTTAGGATGCATATGGCATTAACAGTTCCTTTCCCTTCGACAAATCCACACGGTTCTTCTGCTATTTCCATTTTGATTGTATTCCTTGTTCTCATCATGATTGTGCGATGGGGTTCGTATTCCGTAGGCTCTGTTTTCTTTGGAAGTGCAATGAAAATTGATTTTGGCATATATGTTTGCGGATTTTTCTGGTGTCATAAATGTCATTCAGGAGGATTGTTATTTTTTCAGTACCAAATTCCTCCAGGGCTTCAATCATCTCTGTAGTTATATTGTCTGGTTCTGAGGTTTTTCCTGGTTTCATCTTTTTCAGTGCTACTCTAACTTCATTTTTCACTTTGGGTGGTCCTTCAACCGTCTTTTGTATAATGTGTTCTTCGTTTCTGTCATCTTCAAAAAAGTCTTTAATGTACTGTCCCCATCTGTCTAATATTTTGTCTTTTTCCATGATAAGAGTACTATCTTTCGATTTTAAGCAACCAGTTGACGCGCATGTATTTTTTCCTGTGGATAATTTCTTCAGATCTTCTGTACGTACCCTGAGGATCCGTTTCGTGTCGGTCTTCTATTTCGTTGCAATTTGTTTTCAGCCAAGCTTCCTTAGTTTCATTGCTCGTATTCCTGATTTCTTTGTTTATCTTCCTGTATCTTTCTTCCTTTCCCTTTGCCTTCCTGCGTTCCTCCATCAAACCTAAAATTTCTTTTGTCATCCAGTTCTTTTTTGCTTTTCGATCTACTCTAAGGATTTCTTCACAAGCTTCCTTTATCGAGTTTCTCAACTTTGCCTTCCAGAGCACTGAATTTGTTTTGAACATGTACGTTAAATTTTCTACGTATCACTTCATCTGTCTTTGTGAGTCCAAGATTTAGTTTGATGTTGCTTTTGGTCTGTTTCCTTTTCCTAAATTTCAGCCTAAATCTTCCCATTACAGGATTATGGTCACTGTTGCGGTCTGTGCCTGGTAGTGGTTTAGCTCTCAGGAGGAAGAATAGCGACAAGAAAATTCAAAAGTGCAGGGAACTAAGAAACACTGCAGCACTGGTCAGAGGGAGTGGGTGTTGAGGCAGGTGAGGTAGGGACTTAGAGAAGTAATTCAAGTTAGAGATGTGGCGTGGTTGTTGGTTGCTGACCTGTTGCTGAGTGGTACAAGTGTGTTTTGGCCACATGCTAGCTGATATCAACACGCTAATTAGTTTGATGTCATCTTCCACTGCGTGTTTTGGTGGCTAGAATGCAATCAAATGTGCAATGTCAGGAGGAATCATGTAGGTCAGCTGGTGTGAGGTGGTGTGGATTTGACATTGCTGTTACTAGTGTGTGTGGACGATGGCCCTTGGTTTTGAATGAGCATTTCAATACAGTGTGATACACGTGTATTTGTAGCAATTTTAGTTACTGCCTGTGCACATTTCCAGAGTGGAAGTCTGCTGGTCTGTCATTGTTTAATTAAACATTACACTTTGCAAGGTTGGCTCTTTGGCATAGGGTGTAGTTTGTCCATTTAGTACTTATACTTCCGATACAAACTTTTCCCACATAACATTTGTAGACAGCGTGCAGCCAATGGGGAATGTATCTCTATGAAATTAAAATGTTTTCTGCTTTTCATCCTCTACTTATTCACACAAAGGCCCTTCCCAAAACATATGACAACCCCTTAACCACAGGAACGACTAATAAAATCAAACTCTCATCATGATCAAGCATCCTCACCAGAATACTTGCATACTTGTTTCAAGTCAGTTTCAGCTTATTTCTCCTTTCTTATTTCCTTGTCAAAATCGCTGGCCCATAAAGAGCAGGAAACTCATGCTCAATACTGTTGATGACAAAACGGAAAAAAGAGGTGGTTGGAAAGACAGAAAGATTTAGTACATCATAAAGAAACAAAACAGCTAAAAACAAATATAAAATGGACCCTGTATGTATCACTGAGAGAGACGATAGATTTTGTTGCTATAGGGTGTATAGAATATGGTTTTGATCAGAAATATATGCTTGTAGCATTTCAAGGAAATATTTTGAAAGTTTGGTTTAAAGTTGATCATTGATGTGCATGACTTTGATACTGGCTGATAACGTGTTCCAGAAATGTCCTCCAAAAAAGGAGACGCTAGATTCAAATCTGTCTACATTTGATCTTTAAAGAGTAAAACTGTTCCTTGGATTTGTGTGGTGCTTTACATGGGATAAATACTAATGACAGAAATGAAGGAATATTAATATTTCCCGATGCTATATGCATTAGCACATGGATCAGGTTGCGTATCTGCCATTGCTAGTCTGCTGATATTAAAACAACAGAAATAGGGCATTTTGAAAGAAACAAGAGAGACACAGAGAGAGACAAAGAGACAGAGACAGAGAGAGACAGAGAAGGACAGAGAGAGAGAGAGACAGACAGACAGACAGTGACAAAGAAACACAAAGAGAAAGAGATAGATAGATAGATAGATAGATAGATAGATAGATAGATAGATAGATAGATAGATAGATAGATAGATAGATAGATAGATAGACAGACAGAGAGATAGAGAGATATTTTCATTTATAGCATTTTTTATTCTGGAAAGCTGAGGGATTGCCTTCTGAGGAACAAGCTGAGTTTATCTATGAAATTACAAAAATAGCTAGCGGAAACAGTAAAAGTCTTGTGACAATGTATACTGGACCGTATTGGATGTTGTGATAGAAACACTTTATATGAAAATACTGGTAACACAAAACAGACGATTTGCAACTTTGAAAAGGGAAGACCACATTTTTGTGGAAGAAAAAGTAATAAAAGAAGAAATAATCAAATGAAAGCAACAGCTAAAAATGGCATCATCTGAAAATAGTACCTGTCAAGAACAATTTACATGTCTTCATCTTTGTTTTCTCTAGAAGAGCTAAGCAGCTGCATGTCCAAACTTGTGTTAAGATATATTCATGTACCATCATAACAAGACCCAACCGTTTTCTTTATCAGGACAGCTTAGAAAAACTAACGGGAACAATGACTGGCGTTCCAGTCTGACATTATGCTTTCACCGAATTTTCTCCTTGTAGAGATTACCCTAAATTTCACATAAAAAATCCATGGTTGAATAGAACAGAACAGAATACAATAGTATAGAATAGAATGCAAGACAATGCAATTAAAAACATAAGAACAAAGATACAATAATCCCTTCATCCGATTGTCAGAGATGATGAAGAGTGTTTATTGCTGTTACTGTTGTCGTCTTAATTAGACCATTTTATTATTATGGCATTGTTCAAGTGCTTCAAATAATTGTCTTTTTTCCATTGTGCAATAGACCACCATTGCAGATGTAGGAGGGATTTTGTGATCTCTTTCTTTTAGCATTTGTTTTCTGGAGACATGATGAGGCTTCCTCCAGCAGATCGACTAAATGTTGCACTATTTCAGAGCTGGACATTTTGGAGTTGTCTGTTGAAAGACTTTAGTCTATTTTGCTTGGTCACTGAGATAGAAATAATAGTGAAAGGAATCTATTGACTATAATGATAAAGCAAACTTCAGCCACATGCCTAATATGGAAGGTTCTTTAGATGACAGCTGGTATGGTGTGAAAGTGCATTGTATTGGTAGAATACTTGCTTTCTTCTTCTTTTGTTTGCTGTCTACATGCTCAGGCCACGGCCGTAGGTGAATGCAGCCATTGTTGATCTTCTTTTACACGTACTCATTAATCGTATGTTCAAGGTAGGATATGGAAAATTGGTTTCGTTTCCTCAGGTTCTTGGTCGTTGTCTCAGCTCTTGCAATCAATTCATGGAGAGAAAGGAAAGGCCTGCTGATTGAAATCAAGCCAAGGAGACACGATGATACAAAGAATTTTATTTTAAATTCGTTCGACAGCAAAACACCAGCTAACTCAGATATACAAAACATATATGACAGTGCCTCATTACTGTGCATTCTCTAATATTTACGTTGTCCTTTTGTTTCTGAACCCCGAAGATGCTTGTTGTATATAAACCATCACAACCTAAAATCTCACCAAAATACAGAAAAGTATATAATGAGCTTAACTTGTTAACAGCATGTTTAATTTTGCTATACAGTTTTGCAGAAGAATGCAGAAAATTCTAAAGTAATTTTAATTATTGCAGGTGGACAGCGTGAATTTGCAACAAATCGCCTTCAGAGTCTTAGAAAAGACTATAGCTATGAACATACTGAGTTAAATTAAGCATTTAAACAGCGTATGACTACATATGTTTTTCATCTAGATTCTTACAGAAAAATGCGGAAGTTTGGCACATGAAATTGTGAATCACTTCATTCAAGTTTAGCACGTGAATTGTTTCATTCAAGTTAAACACGTGAACCACTTTATTCAAGTTACACGCGTGAATCACTTCATTTTAGAAGCTCATAGATTGACATAGGTGACAGTAGAATGCGCTGAACCAAATCAAGCACGTAAAAAACATGAATTTATCTTGTATTTTATTCATAAATATACAGACCATTCTACAGGTACGTAGACCCTATAGGGGAGAAATCGGAAAATTCCAAAATAAGGGAAACCACAGTGCTCTTCCATTTTGAAACTGTCAAGTTAAAAGTTCTGAATTATTTTGTTACGATCTCAAAGGCTTGATTTCCCATCCCTGAATCAGCAAGCAGTGTCTAACTAGAAGAGGACAGAGATTACTAGTAACATACATAGTCTATACTTGGTTGTGAAGCTAATACTGCTGTTTGTCCAGGATCTGTTCTGTGTTTCCATTGTCACCATTTCTGCAAGAGGTATTGCGATCTTAATGCGTATTTCTGATGTGCTTCTGTAATATCTGGTCAGGATAGCTCCCAGGAGACTCAAAACGGTCTACCTCTTCAAGTTTGTGGTCATTCATATACTTTTGTACTGATGTGGGTTATCTATTGGCCACAAACCTTGTTCTGTTGTTGAGTTCCATTCCGTATGCCCTTGCACTGTCAACACACCTGTTGGTGGGATCTTGCAATTCAATGTTCCTGCCCACCATAAAGTCAGTATCATCACCAAACTATAGACTGCAGATGTGCCCACCAGCACAGCAGATATGATGACAATTGACGGTTTTCTGTATGATCTTTTCCAGGATGATGATGAACAAGACTGGTGATTACAATATACTGTAGTTTGGAGGAACTCTGCTAGTTTGTTGTCGAGAGGTATGGCGCTGCTTCAGTTCTTGTACATGATTTGGTGACTTGAATTAGAACCTTTTCTTTATGAAAGCTTGTCATGACTTGCCCACGTCTGACGTGCCAAGCTTTGTTGAATGCTGGGTTGACGTTGATTATGTTGTAACAAATATCACTCTGATGTTGTAAAATATTTTCTATCATGATGCCAACGGCAATCAAAGAGCTGCTCTGCTGTGCTCCTGCCAGATCTGAAACCAGTTGTTCTGGACAGTGGTTCTTTGAACAGTGATGGTGACAGCAAAATGCTACTTTCCTTTTTCTGTAGAAACGCTTTACGCTAAAACATTTTGGAAACAATGTCATCTTCGCTACGACCAGATAGCTTTTGTACCATTGTCATCGTCGTCAACGTTGATTTTGTTATCGTTGGGATGATCAGAAGATAATGTTAAAGGAATGATGATGCTAATAAAGTCAGGTTTTTGTACGGTTGTTTTTTGTTTTTATTTTGTTTCCTTCCTTCTCCTCCTCCTTTTTCCTTTGTGTGATGCTTCTTCTCTTTGTTTTGCTTCTTTTGCCCACTTGAAATGTGTATTGTCTCTAAAGCGTCATTTAATTTAAGCTGTCATGTGTAATTATTACTATGTTGATTTTTACATATTCTTAGGAAAAGAGAACTTCAGTCTCATCAGACGATCATTATGACAATGAACGTGACAGAATACACACCCAATGCTACAGTGATTCCTTCAGACTGTCTGGTTCTACAAGCCAGAGACTTTATACCCTGGAATAACTCAGACAACATCGTCAGTATGGAGACAAGACAAACAATGAGACATTTGGGAGACTTGGTGATTATGCCCATCACCTTTCTGATTGGTGTACCTGCCAACATCATTAACATGGTGGTGTTCTACAAGCAAGGGTTGAAGGAACGCATCAACGTCTGTCTGTTCGCCTTGTCACTATCTGATAGCCTGCATCTTACCCCTTATATGGTGACACATGGAGAGCAAATTTACCTCTACGTAACTGGCAGTAACGAAATGTGAGTTTGAGCGTGAGCATTGTTCTCTGTGTGTATGTCTCTCTGTATACAGACGATCATACACATGTCGAATTTCCCTCTTGAATCACCACTATTGACAAAGCTTTCAAGAAGGCAACTATCGTCTTAAGAAACTAAATTTACATCTAAATGATTTAAGTACTACACAGAGACGTATCTATATATGTACATACATGCACACACAGTCACACATGCATATGAATGTTTAAAATGCAGGATAGGTGAAGCAGTTTCTTTAGTTATATGATCAGGGTAGCTTCAAGGTACTAAAAACTGTCAGCTGTTGACCTCTTCCAATTTCTGGCAATTCATGTTGACTTTTGTACTGCTCTTGGTTGTGTTGCTGATCATGGTTTTGCTATTTTTTTTATTGCTGAATTCCATTCCATACACTTCTGTTCTGTTGACGGATCTGTGGATACTATGTTGCACTTCAGTTTTAATGCTCTCCATGAAGTCAATGTCACGGAAAAAACCTATAGAATTCAGATACGCATGCCAGTAATGGAGATGGCGGTAGTGGAAGATTTTGTGATTGATCTTCACCAGTAGAATGTTGATTAAAACCAATCAAATCAGACATTCCTTGCATACTCCTCTGTTGCAATTCATAAAAGTGCTTCTACTCCATAGTTGAGAAGTGCAGTGCCGCTGGAGTTTAACAGCACCTCAATGATTGATTGGACCCTTTTCTATGCTGAAGCTTGTAATGGCTTGCCACAGGTTTTCAACCAGACTGTGTCCTTTACTATCTTGAAATCAATAAAATCGTGTTTTTAGCGTGTTTGCTGTCACGATGTAGTGGTCTAAATCTACTCAGCTGGTTTTGTGCTAGGGCTGAAGATAACCTGTAACTTAGACTACAGTTTCTCTTCAATGGTCTCAAAATGGTTGAAAAATATTTTGAGTATGGTTTTGGTGGCATGGCTAATCAACTTTGATTGTTATGACAGACACACCGTTGCTTGGCCCTGTGTAAAAACACGTGTATATGTCTGCAGGTGTGGATTGCTGTACGTGTTTGTGTGTTTATAGTTATATGAATTCATGCACATCTGTGCGTGTTTAACACCTTCATAGGAGTTCATGTATCCCCTGTTCATGTTCCGTGTGTTCAGTGGATACCTCGTCTAACATATACTTTGTGTTGAGTTTGTTGTGAACTCTAAGTCAGCACTGGTACAAACAGGATATTGCAGCACCAGTGCCAGGTGAGGATTGGACTACTTGCGCGCTGTCGATCACAAAGTGGGTTTCGTTGGGTCAGTTAGTCTGACGAGAAGACCAGCATCGTAGTTGGGCCTGGTGCCCTAGGATGTTTAGGAAAGGAAGAAATCATCGTGTCGATGTTGTCCTATCCCATGGTCATAAACGTTTAGACGAAGGCACAAACCCAGCTGTCCTGTTCATTGAAGTCGTCGTCACATTGTTATGGCCATCAACGTCTGAAGAAAGGAAGGAATGGAGTGCCAATCTGTCCTTTGATCTTGGGTTCCAGTCCCGTTTTTGTTTTGTCTTCACGTTTCTAAGACGTACCCAAAAGTTTGTTTATTAGGTATTACTACATACGTTTAGGGTGCGTAATGTGTTGATAACGCAATGGATGTTTCGTGTGTCATGTTTTATGTACTGAGAACTCTCGTGACCGTGTAGAGTCTAATCTTTCGTATCACACAGTTGCGCAGGTGTGTTGATGTTTGTCAGGTATTGTCACATACTTAGAATCTTTGGAAAAGATATTGTTTCAAAGCCAGGTGTTAGCTGTTGTTCATATGCGTCATTACTTATGTCATGTGGACAGCTTAGGCAGTCCACTGGATTTGTTAAAATGGAAATTTCAAATCTAAGCATGAATTCTGTATGTGTCATGCTCTTTACAATCCAGTACTACTGTGACCTCTGTAAACGTGAACATGGTTACAGAAACAACATTATGGAATATCTAGCAGAACCTGTGTTATTCTTTTATTTTCGTCCCTTAAGTCACAGCAGTAACATTTGGTTATTCTAATGTTAAAGGAGCAGCAAAATTGATGAGTTTTGAATATGAAAATCATAAGAGAAATAAGTATATAATTTGAAATGTGTAGGCTACGTGTTTCTAGTCATGTTTAATATCGTCTTCTACCTTGCTGATAATTATGATACCACTGTGTGTTGTAGAAACGGCCCTATATTCACGTGGATGACAAATAATATCGTCCTTGGGATTCATTCTTTTACCTGGGTGTCCCAAGTCTTGACAGCCATCGTGGCCAGTGAAAGATGTTTCTGTGTTCTGCAGCCACTCAAGTCACAGACCATTCTTCACACGTCCACGATGACAGCAATAATTGTCACAGTATTTATAGCGGTGGTTGGCCTCCGGTTCCTTGTGGCAACACGCTACTACATTGTCTGTGCTTATGATCCTGTCACTGACAGAACCATTATGATTGGTGGGGTACGTGAGTTTTACAGAAAGTACCAGAAGCTCGTGGATTTTTTGGATGCTTTCGTGTACGGCCTGGGTCTTTCTTGGGTGGTGATAGTAGTAGTACTTATCACAACGGTCATCACAGTGATCAAATTACGTCAGGCTGCTGAATGGAGGACTGACATGTCGTCTAACAGTGGGCGTATGTCTGCACGAGACATTGGTGTGACACGTATGCTGGTTGGGAACTCCATTTTTTTTTGTTGTCTGTACTTTTCCTTTTGGTTTGTACAGGTGAGTATGCTAGGCCATATGTTCATACTGCTATCTATTCTGTCACAGTATATGGTTACAATGTTCATGAAATCACCTATATAAGTAATCAATTCTTCTCAAAGAAAGAAATATACCACTCACAATCATTATAATATATCATTACATATATTGAAAAGAACTGTTGTATAAGACTGATTACTGACCTTACTAGTGAAACAATATATTGTTCTCAGTTCAAGATTATAATTTTGGTGAATCAGTCACACACTGTCAGTTTCGTTGGGAGTAATATATTTGCATCATGTGTTATTCTATATATCATTGATTGGGGGCAATCATTTTGAAGGATATGAAAATATGAAAACTTTGCAGATAGTTGTGAAAAACAGTTTAGGACAAATAAATACATTGTGTGTATCCTAAGGCAAAATGAACCCATAAATACATGTCCATTTTACTAATTTCATTGGTGAATTGTCAGGGACTAAATTACCCGCAAAAAATAGAGTGGTGGTATTGTTTGCAAGAAACACAGTTTGTCAAAAGATTTGAAAATATGTGCATAATCTGAATGGAGTTACAAAATATATTTGCTTCATAAAATCTAGCTCCAGGAGTGTTGCGTATTCTTTAACATTAACTTTCAATTTAAGATAAAAAATGTTAAAAGGGACCTACCTGTTCACTGCTTCCGACCGAATATTCGGTCGGAAGAAACATAGGCCTCCAGTGCCACCTACAGAATATTCGGTCGGCGACTTTTCCTATTTTTAGCCAGAAAACCACAACGCTTTCACTGACGTATGTGACATGAACGAAAACTTCGGTACTCGTTCTATAAATAGATGCTTACTATGTATGTGTGACGTTTTACGGTCTTTTCTGCCCGTGTGGTTGAAAATATTACCCCCTACTATTCAGTGACTGTAACAATGGTGAACGAACTCGCTTCAATACTGAGCGTCGATCGGACCCGAGAAACAACTTACGCAGCAAAAGAAGTTGCAGAAATCATTACTTGTGGAACTAATTCTTATTTGCAGTCTGTCGATAAGAGTGAAAAGACAATAATTTGGCGTATGCAGGCAATATTTCAGTGTTGATGTCCGAAGTCGGACTTGACCTAGATAAGTGTCGTAGTGACGTTACTAGCACTGACGATCGTAAAAACGAAAGTACTGCTGCTCCTGGTGTGTTGTTAAGTATACTGAACAATAAAATATATAGTGTTGTGGGGTTTTCTGGGCTGGATGAAGATATATGTATGATTTTTTTTAATTTTAAGTCAAGACGTTTAAAACTCCGTGGCACAGGCGATTCACCTTTTTATTTACACTTTGGCAGCGAAAGGTTTTTAATGGAAATTTGATTATTATATCCTGTTTTGCTATGGACAATGATGTGATACTGGCTGACATGTATCGTCCACATAGGGAAAACACTCGGTTCTATTCAGATCTGATACAAACTATAAAGAGTATGATAACCACAATATAATTGCAGTAGGTAACTGGAAACTTGTATTTAGATCCAGTTTATGGTTATGATAACTCATCATCATCAGGTGCCCTGCCGCATGGCATTGGCGATCATGGACTTCCATCTGCCTCTATCTCTCGTTGCCCCTAGCATATCCCCCACCCTCCCCATCCCCAGCCATTCTGCAAGTCCGTCCAGCATTTTCTCCCTGGGTCTACCCGGTGCTCTCTTTCCCTCCAGCTTTCCTACCATGACCAGGTGCTCCAAATCCCCCTTCCTCATAAAATGGCCTATAAATGTTGCCTGTTGTTTCCTAATCTTCCTTATGAGTGATCTACTTGTGTCTGCCTTCATCAAGACTGTCTCATTTCTTTTCTTTGCTGTCCATGGAACCCTCAACATTCTTCTTAGAAACCACATCTCGGCTGCCTCAATCTTGTTCTGGCTTTGTTTGTTGACTGTCCATGCCTCGCATCCGTACAACAGTATTGGTTCTATATAACATTCAAGAACTCTCTTCCTGATGTTAATTGATAGGCATTTGTTGGTAAGAATGCTTGTCATCTTCTTGAATGCTGTTTTGGCTTGGCCGATTCTGCCGGCTATTTCTGATGTGCATCTGCCGTCTGATGAAATGATCGTTACCAGGTATTTGAATTTATCAACCTGTGTCAAGGTTGTGTCATTTGCTGTTACTTTGCTTGAGGGGATTTCATGTTTATTACTGATCACCATGACATCAGTTTTCCTGCTGTTTAGTTCCAGTCCCTTACCTTTGCTTTCTATTTCTAGTATATTCACAAGGTTTTGTAGGTCCCTTTCATTTTCTGGAATTACCACGGTGTCATCTGCGTATCGAATGTTGTTTATAATTTTCCCTCCAACCTTTAATCCAGGGTCTTCTTCTGGGTTTCTCATGTTTTCGCTGTAAAGTGAAAACAGATATGGTGACAAAACACAACCCTGTCTGACTCCTCTTTTGATATTTTGGAAAGAGCTTACATCGTTTTCTATTCTCATTGCAGCTGTTTGTTCCCAATATATATTTCTGATTATTCGTAGATCTTTTCCAACATTGAGTCTCTCCAGTTGGTTGATCAATTCATCATGTCTTACCCTATCGAAAGCCCTGGTGTAGTCAACAAAGCATAAATACAAATCCTTACTCATCTCATTTGACCTCTCTATGATAGTTCTTAGGATGTATATGGCATCAATAGTTCCTTTCCCTTCCACAAATCCACACTGTTCTTCTGCTATTTCTCTTTTGATTCTATTCCTTGTCCTCATCATGATTATTCTTAACAGGATTTTTGTTACATGACTCATCAAACTGATTGTGCGATGGAGTTCACATTCTATAGCCCCTGTCTTCTTTGGAAGTGCAATGAAAAATTGATTTTGACATATCTTTTGGGATTTTTCCAGTGTCGTAAATTTCATTTAGGAGGACTGTTATTTTTTCTATGACAAATTCCTCCAGCGCTTCAATCATCTCTGTAGTAATGTTGTCTGGTCCTGGGGCTTTTCCTGGTTTCATCTTTTTCAGTGCTGCTCTAACTTCATCTTCCATTATGGGTGGTCCTTCGAAGTTCTTTTTTATAATGTGTTCTTCGTTTCTGTGATCCTCAAAAAGGTCTTTAATGTATTCTCCCAATCTGTCCAGTATTTTGTCTTTTTCCATGATAAGCGTGCCATCTTTCGATTTCAAGCAGCCAGTTGATGTGCATGTATTTTTCCTGTGGACAATTTCTTCAATTCGTCTGTACATACCCTGAGGATCCGTTTTGTGTCGGTCTTCCATTTCTTTGCACTTTGTTTTCAGCCAAGCTTCCTGATCTCCTTGTTTATCTTCCTGTATATCTCCTCGTTTCTCTTTGCCTTCCTCCTTTCCTCCATCAAGCCAAAACTTTCATTAGTCATCCAGCTCTTTTTTGCTTTTCTATCTGCCTTAGGGATTTCTTCACAAGCTTCATTTATCGAATTCCTCAACTTTGTCCATTGTTCCTCACTGTCACCAACGTCTTCCAGAGCACTGAATTTGTTTTGAACATGTACATTAATTTTTTTACGTATCACTTCATCTGTTTTTAAGAGTCCAAGGTTTAATTTGATGTTGCTTTTGGTCTGTTTCCTTTCCCTCAATTTCAGTCTAAATCTTCCCACTACAGGATTGTAGTCACTGTTGCAGTCTGCGCCTGGTAGTGTTTTTGCTGACAGTAAAGAATTTCTAAATCTTTTGTTGATCAGGATGTAGTCAATCTGATTTTTGGTATTATCTCCTGGACTCATCCAAGTCCATTTTCTTCTATTAGGCTGCTCAAACCAGGTCTTTCCTACTATGAACTCATTCATCTGTGCCCATTCTACAAGTTTCTCATCCCTTTCATTTTGCGTAACAAGGCCATGAGGTCCAACTATATTCTCCACCCTATCCTGTCCCACTTTAGCATTGAAATCTCCCATTATTACAGTAATTTCTTGTGATTTACATTGGACTTTGGCCATCTCTAATACTTCGTAGAAGTTGTCGATGTCTTCCTGAGTACTTGTGGATGTTGGTGCATACACCTGAATGATGTTGATATCAAATGGTTTGCCTCCCAACTTGACCAGCAAAACTCTGTCGGAGACAGCCCAGTATCCCTTAACTACTTTTGATTTGTCCTTGTCCATCATGATGCCTATTCCTCTTTCATGTGAGTTGTCACCAGAGTATATCATTGTGTATTCTCCTGATGTTATCATGCCAGCCCCCTTCCATCTCACTTCCCCTAGTCCTAAAATACCAGTGTTAAGCCTTTCCATCTCTGTTTTGATATTTTCTAATTTACCCTTCTGCAACAGTGTTCTTATATTCCATGTTGCAATGTTTTTAAATCTGATTTAATCAATACATGTAGTAGATCTTCTGGTCTGTTTTTGAATGCCATGAGAACTTAAGTAGTTCGGCTCTGAAGTAAAAAAATACTTAATGTATAAATGCATGTTAAATCTAGATTTAAGCTTGAATTAAAAGAAATTTAAGATATTAGGAGTTTCGTTTACACAAGACCCAAACGAATGTGACATTGCCAGTCACTCTGAAACATTTTCAGAAGTCAAAGTATTGTTTGTAATGTGATCGAAAAGTAGCATCACCTTTTTTGAAAGAATAGCTGTGATAAAATCTCTAATTTTGTTAAACCCTTGCACATGTGGATGTTGCTGCCAGATCCACCTGATGGTTTTATTAAAAAACTTCAAAGGATTCATTGGAGGACAGTAGTCAAGACTCTTAACAGTGGAGGACCTGGATAAGGAAAATTAGAAATACAAGCCACAAATAAAAAACAAATTACCTTTTGTCTAATGTATTTTGCGTAAAACATATAGAACGTTGTGACTGAATTTTGATACAAACAAAGAAAAAGGAAACATTTATTTTGGACACACGAGTTAAAAGCGTATGAACATGTTTGCCATCACACAGAACCACAAAGTTCTCCTGTGCTGCTTACTGAAGCAGTTCTATTCAATGAGAATATGTTAGTTGGTGACAAAATCATAGCATTTGCAAGCCAGATTAGAAATGATATTGATCGTATTGCCAACTTCATGAAGGACAGTGGAGAAGTCTTTGAACAAACAGAATCTAATGCAAAATGTGGTATAAATGTAGATATGGATATGTATCATATATTAAAGACTATGTACAAAACTGCAACAAAGAGATAAAAGACAACAATCTCTGCAGACAGCCCTTGCACTGAAAACATTCTACACGGTGCAAAAAGGTACCAAATACTGTTATGATATTTTGATATCAGAAGACGGCAACTCCAAACCTTGTTCAAAATGAAATAGAAACCTTAACTACACAGTTGTATGGAAAATTGTCTTTTGCAATATGCACAAAATTAGACTCACGGAGCTGAAATGGTTTAAAATTCAAATTATACACAGAATCATTGCAACAAATGTTTTGAAGGAAATAAGAATTGTCAACAATAATCTGTTTAGTTTCTGTAGAGAACATAAAGAAAGCATTGAACATCTCTTGATGGCTGTGTCGCCATATGATATAATTTTTTAGCAGAATTTTGAAAACGTCTTAACGAAAGCTGTGTTCTATAGTATAACATGAAACTCAATAGAATATTCTGTTTTTGTGTGGAGGAGACGTTGGATTCAGGACAGACACAGTGCTTGTCTTCATGATATTGTTAGCTAAAATATAAGTTAGATGATATCTTAACAAACATCCTGCTTTCTAAAGAGATCTGAAACATGCACAAAATTGAAGAATACCGTGCCAAAATCAAAGGTAACTATACTAAAATTCAAGCAGATTAGTTATTTTATTCTTCAATTATTGATTCCTCCGTTGTAAAGTTATCAGTGACGACCTTTCAATGCATAAAATGTCGAATTTGTTGGTATCAGTGATGGTGTAAGGTTTATATTTGTATTGTATACCTTAACTTATTCTGAGAGCTTGGGCTTATCATGTTGTTGAGTTTGGAAATGTGTCACCTGACCAGTTGCTATTTGATTTTCCTTTTGGCATGTTTCACTTCGTATCTTTTTGTTTCTTGTTTTGCAGATTCTGCTTCTTCCCTTGAGATGGAAAGTGTTTGACGTTATATTGTAAATGACATTGTGCGTTATGAAAAATACAACAACAACAAAAAACAAGTTTCGACATAGGACTTGTGTGCTATGTTATGCATACATCGCTGATATATGTACGGTATTTTGTATCCAAGTTCTGTGTTCAAAGATGGACTATTTTGATATACTGTTTTGCATTGTACTTCAAAGGCCCCACAGTCTGGGACAATTTTCTGACAATGCCATGATGATGCATAACAATGAGGGTGATAATCATGAATTTCCAATTTTGATAGAGACTGCGTGACAGGGCTGTGCACTACGTTTCCTTTAGTTTATTCTGCTGTCAACCAAGTTTAGGAATACAACACAAGCAGTGTTGGTCACGATATTTAAACAAAACCCTCAGTGACGAATCTGAGGAGTGGATGAGACTAAGCTGTGTCTTTCCAGTCTTTAAACTGAGTTCTCAGCATACTCAACTTTGGATAGGAGCCAGTTAGGGCTGAAAAAGCCCACAATGATTTTAACGGGTTAGATGGCAAATGCACTCACAATCTTCAAGAAATATAACTGTAGCATTTGAATGTGAGGTGTTGTAAATCTTTATGGATTCGCGTCTGTTAAGTTGGTCAGATTTTATTTGAATTTCTCTTCTATGATGATTTCATTTTCAGTTATATTCGTGAGGGTGTGAAAAACAGTATGGAAGTTACCCTGACCAGTTAAGGTATGGCAATAGTTAGGCAAATATTTCCTTGTTCTTCATTTGTTTTTTTTTCAGACTTGCATTGCTGTTCATACCAGAATTGAACATAGGACGCCGACATCACAACATGTACGTCACTGGCTTAATGCTCATTGCCATCATCTCCCATATAAACTCCACGTTCAACATCGTTGTTTACTATACCATGGGCTCTCGCTACAGGCAGACCTTCTGGACTCTGTTGCGCATAAGGATTACCAAGTACACCCACAGTAATACATCCACCATTAAAAAGACAACCATTCAAGACAACATTTCCTGAAATGAAAAGTATTGAAAATCTGCTCTAAACGAACAATAATTCCACGAAAAAGAACAGCTACACTGAAATATTGATTTTGATGTCCTGTGTGCCAGTCAAATGTGTATACTTGTGCATTTTGTTCCCAAAATCTTTGATACCCAGACCAAGCATAAAACGTGTTTTGTGTTAGTATGTGACAAAAATAATCCTGTAAGATGAAGCAAAAACACTAGAATTATATCATCAAAATGGGGGATAAACACTACACCAAAAAAATGGAATAGACATGCACTCATTGAAATTATCATGAAAAAGAAAAAGATATACACGCATCAATGCAAGTAGAAAAAAGTGTTGCTAATTACTGGACGTTTTCTGGTGCATACATGAATGCATGCACACACATATACACATGAAAGCATGCACGCACACACACACACATACATAGACGCTCTCTCTGAGAGACAGAGAAAAAAATCATTGAGGGATTTTTTTGAACGAAAACCATTTTTTTTCTAGCCTTCTTTTGTATACTCAACCAGTTAAAAGGACATCTCTTCTTAAAATACACCTCCATCTCAGAGACATGTTTTCTAGTGAAATCGATTAATCTCACTTTTCCCTTGACTGTTGGGTTCTCGACGACACGTGAGGTTGGGATGGGGGTAGAAGATGGGGCAGGGAAGGGGGAGATAGGAGCGAAGAAGGAGGGTGGGTAAGAAAAATTAGAGGAGAGACGTGTATGATGTGTTGTAACTTGCTTGAAATGACTATCTCCTTGCACAGACAGTAGAGAAGGGTCATCGTCTCACATGATGAAAAAAGATAGTAGAGCAACCCCAAAGTTTAGAGTCTAGAGTTTCATCAAAAGGGATTCATCAGCCTCGAGCAAATCCATATGCACTCCGCCCTAGCAGTTATCTTGCGCACTCTTTGAGAGTGTAAAACCCTATGTGTTGGCCAGGCCTTGAAGTAGGAAGGGGAATGGTAATTACAAAACGCTGTCAACACCTGCCGGAGTGGAGCATACAGATGGGCAGTGAAGAAGCCAACTGCCAACTTCCATGATGTGGACAGGATTGAGATCGAAACACAAAGTGTATGTATATTTAGAGAGAGACAGAGAGAGAGAGAGAGACAGAGAGACAGAGAGAGACAGACAGAGTCAGAAAGATAGACAGACAGACAGGCAGGCAGACAGACAAACAGTCAGACAGAGAGACAGGCAGACAGACAGACAGAGAGGGATATTTAATTCTAATATGTAAAATGCTGATGCTGAACCAGATGAGCTCCCTCAAACCTTCTGGATAAGGTAACTCAAAGGACCATCTACTCTTCCTACCTCTCCAGTCTCAAGCATACTCATGCACAATTGATACTCACTGGACTGTAATTATACATCACTTATACATATTTGGCCGTTTTTACTTCTCCCGATAAGCAAGCACATTTCAAAATGACATAACTTAGTCGATACAGACTGTATAATCGGTACTTGCTTATATCATAAAAGTTTCTTCTTCTCCTCCTCTTTCTCCTCATCCTTCTTCTTCTTCTCATTCTTTTCCTCCTCCTCCTCGTCCTTTCTTCTTCGTCGTCTTCTTCTTCTTTTACTTCTTCTGTTTTTTAAGACCTTAACATCACACAACATTTCCTCTCTTTCCTCTGTTAATTCGTTCTCCCCACCACGATAATGGTGATAATAGCGCACGTAAATGGATACATATACTATAATTATATGAATATTCAAAAAGACGAAATAAAAATAAGTCCCTAAGAAAATAGATTTATGCATAAGCAATGCATATGTAAAGTGTTTCTCGTGCGTGATTCATGCCTATTGGGAATTTGTTCCTTTCCATATGTGCATAATTCATTCATTTCATATGTCTTCTCTTTTACACTAATTACAGTATGAACAATTCTGAAGCACGCTGACATTCACTTTGTCCTCCTTTGCGTTTATTTCGGTTTTGGCATGCGTGTGTCAATCTCTATAGGAAGATACAAAGTGTATGTCACTTCTTTTTGTTTTTATGTGCATGTAGTTGTTCGTTTGCTCCGTAAGATATAATAATAGTAATGTCGATGATAATGACAACAAAAGTGACAACAATAAAATCAATTTATGACGTTATCAGTGATACAAATAATAATACATAAACTATTAATAACAATATCATGATAACAATAACAATGACAATAGCAATCATAATAAGAACAACAACAAGAATAACATTAAAACAATGACACTACTATTTTCTACTATTACTATTACTATTACTACTACAACCACCACCATCACCACCACCTCCTCCACCCCCACCAAATCAGCAGCACTACCACCACCCACCACCATTACTATTTCTACTACTACCGATGATGATGGAAATGAGGATGAGGACGAGGATGAGGAAGAGGATGAGGTTGAGGATGAAAATAATAGTAATGATAATAACATTAATAACGATAACAATGTTTATGACAATAATAACAAAGACCAGGTTCTAGGAATCAATATCACTGATGCTTTTCGCTGAAATAAAATAATATCACTGTATTAAAACCATCAGCCCTATAATATTTTTTTGAAACTTTTTTTTCAAAATTAAAGAAAGATCAACTAATTCAGCAACAAAGCAAAACAACAACAATAACAACAGTGGAAACACAGCAAAAGCAACAAATCAACCTGATAACTATATCAAAGAACCCTCCCCCCCCAACCAAAATCAAACAACAACAACAGCAACAGCAACAACAACAAATGTTGATTGGCCTCGATCATTTGATTCCCGCTCTTTTGTATGGTTATTCATCAGACACTCCAGGTGATTTTTCTTTGAAGAAGAAAGAGTGTTATAAATTCCCAGGAAAGCTGACCAGCAAAATTAGTTCCTGTCAACTTTCTTGTGGCGATGTTGGTTTTGAAAATAAGAGAGAGAGAGCAGGAGAGAGAAAGAGAGCAGGAGAGAGAGAGAGAGAGAGAGAGAGAGAGAGAGAGAGAGAGAGAGAGAAGTGGGAGGAGGAGAGTAAGTCAAAAGAGCGATCATAGAAAACAGGAGAGAGGGATGCTATTGATGTCTTCTTAATTGATTCCTACCAACCGGACATTCAGCAGCTGTGCAAGTACTGTAACATCACATGACAAGATATGGTCCGTTGGAGAGGATATGTAAACTATATGGAAAACAAAATCCTAGAGACGCTCCTGCATGTGGCTGAAGCAAATCTGAATTGACGTAACTGACACTTAAGTTTACACAGGCATGGTCTTTGCTGATATCTGAATGGATGTATATAGTTAACTTCATTCTGATCAGCTAACGTCAAAGGCCTATGTAAGGAGAAAAAAGATACTGACAATACACACCACTTGTCATTTCTGTTGACAGAAAAGAATAATCTCCATTTATGTTGTGACTATTCTTTAAGGCAGGAAAAAAGAACCTAAACGTGCTTGACTCTTTTATGCCAACCTTAGTCTTCTCAGACATTCCCTTGAAATGATTTTTCTCATCAAAAGATGTACCAAAATGAAACCAACCAACAACCAACCAACAAACCAACCGACCAACCACCCAACCAATCAACCAATCCAACCACCAACCAACCAACCAACCAACACCAACCAACCAACCAACCAGCCAACCAACTGACAGACCAACCAATCAACAGCCAACCAATCAACAAAGCAAGGAAACTAGCAAGTAAGCAAGCAAACAAGCAACCAACCATCCAACCAACCAACCAACCCATCACCTACCTCTATTTGGATAACTTAATAAAGAATGAAATATCATTCAAGTGATGCTGCATGGGAAAACCCAAACAAAGATACAGCTAACCATCATAGTTATGGCTGAAAATAGCTGGATTGTGTCAGAATTATAATAACTGAGATTGTTCCATACTCCAAGTCCTTAATGTCTAATTTTTTGTTTTCAATTTCCCAAAGTTTTATATTAAAAGCACGCTAAAATAATTTTTTTCCTAAATTTTCAGAATCTTATGGGTTTATCATTTCCATTGTCAAAAATTAACTTATCAGGCTTTTACATGCGTCTAAAACGAAAACTTTAGTATATAATCAATTTTGTTTTTTAAAGGTTAATTTTCAAACTTTGAAAAACTAAAGTGACTTATAAACTCAGAAATGAAGCCTTCACATCGTAGTTTGGTTTTCCTATGATGCTCACCAACTCTCTGAGACCCATCCGTAAGTGGAGGAAACTTGTCTGTGTAGTCACAATTCTTCTCAACTTTGCTTAAGAATCAGTGAGGCTAAAGAGATCAGCAATGGTACTGATTAATAAGGAAGTCTAACCTAGATCCCTGAGATTGTTTCCATCGGAATTTGGGATCTGAATCTTTCACACACTTCCAATTAAAAAATTTGAATTTGTCATCTCCCTTTCCCTCGCTTTCATTGTTGTTGTGTAAATGTGTGCTATGTATCCATGTGAAACAGGAAAATATTCCTGAACATACATGTAAAAAACCAACAGAAATAAAACAGTTCATCAAATATCAACCAAGAAGAGCCAACCAATCTTTGTAGCATTGTATCGCCCTTTTTCGTCCTACCGAATTCATCTACTCAGCCTGAAACCTGCCCCCTCGTTTCTCTTGTGTCTCATTGAATTTTGCAATCTAAATGACATGGAGATATCGTCACATTATTCGCACGCACACACTATCAACTACGGTTTCTGCTGCTGCTGCTGCTACTACAACTATTGCTACTTCTACTGCTACTACTACGACTATCTCTGTTCCTGCTTTTGCTAGAACCACTACTACCACTGTTGTTCCTGAGCTGCTTCTACTAATATCACTACTTTTATTTCAGTTTCAACTGTTGTTGCTGCTGCTGCCACTATTGTTGTTTCCGCTATTTCTGCTATTATCATTATTTCTTTTCCAGCTATTCCTGCTACTTCTACTACTTCTGTTCCTGCTATTGCTGCTATTAGTAGTACTATTTCTTTCCTGGTATCGTTGCTGTTACTACAACTGGTCATGCTACTACCACGTCTACTAGTACTACTGTTCATCATATATTGCTACTTCTACTACTTGTGTTCTTGCTATTCCTGCTACTACTACTTCTGTTTTTGCTATTCCTGCTACTACTACCACTACTTCTGTTTTTGATAATTCTGCAACTATTTCATGCTGCTACTACTTCTAGTACTACCGTGCATCCTACTGCTACTACTACTACTACTGCTGCTGCTACTACTACTACTACCACTGTTACTACTACTCTTCATCTAGTGCTGCTACTATAATACTACTTCTGTTTATGCTATATTAGTTCTACAAGTGCTACTGTTCATGCTGCCGCTATCATTTGTGCTGCTAGCTCTGCTGCTGCTACTATACTACTACTACTTCTATTACTATATTGATATTTTACTACTGCTGCTGCTGCTGCTGGCGGTGTTACTTATACTAAAACTAACGCTGCCCTTCACATGAATATATCTCCTGTTGCTGTAAATACATTTCCCATCCTCTCTGTCCTCAGCCACCCTGCAAGACAATCCAATAATTTCTCCCTGGATTTACATGGTGTACTCTTTTTCTGCAGCTTTCCTGTTGTGAACAGGTGCTGTAATTCCCTTTTCTTCATAAAATGACCTATAAATGTTGCTTGCCTTTTCCTAATCTTCTTTATTAATGATCGTCTTGTGTCTGCTTCTTTCAAGACTGTCTTGTTCGTTTTCGTTTTGTCCATGGATCTCTCAACATCCATAAAAACCACATTTCAGTCGCCTCAATTTGTTCTAAATTTGCGTGTTGATTGTCCACGCCTCACAACTGCACAACGGTATCGGTTCTGTATAACATTCAAGGACATTCTTCTTGGTGTTAACTGATAGGCATTTATTGGGCAGAACGCTTTTCATCTTCTTGAATGTTGGTTTTGCTTGGCTGATTCTGTTGGCCATTTCTGTCATCTCGTGAGATGACCGTTCCCAGATGTTTATACTTACTAACCTGTCAAAGTTGTGCCATTTGCTTTATTTTGCATGAGGGGATTTATTGCTTTTTTTTTTTTTTTACTGATTACCATGACTTCAGTCTTCTTGCTATTTGGCTCCAGCCCTTTATTTTTGCTTTTTATTTCTGTTATATTCACAAGGTTTTGTAGGTCACTTTCATTTTCTGCAATTAGCACGGTGTCATCTGCGTAACGAATATTGTTTATCATTCTTCCTCCTACTTTTATCCCAGGGCCTTCTTTTACGTTTCTCATGAGGGTTTTGCTATAAAGTGAAAACAAATCTAGTGACAGAACACAACTTTCCCTGACCTGTCTGTTTTATTTGGATAGAGTTTATATCATTTTCTATTCTCATTGCTGCTGCTTGTTCCCAATACATATTTCTGATTATTCTTAGATCTTTTCCATTAATATTGAGCCTTTCCAGTTGGTTCAACAGTTCTTCACGCCTTACTCAATCAAAGGCCTTAGTATAATCAACGTAAGCATAAAAATAAATCCTTATTCAACTCTACTGACCTCTCTATGATAGTTTTCAGAATGTACTTGTAGATGGTGTTAAAAGTTCCTTTCCATTTGACCAATCCGCATTTTCTTCTACTATTTCTCTTTTGATTCTGTTCCTTGTCCTCATCATGATTATTGTTAATAGGATTTTTGTTACATGATCCTCAAGCTGATTGTACGATGGAGTTCACATTCTCTAGCCCCTGTTTTCTTTGGAAGTGCAATGAAAATTGATTTTGACATATCTTGGGGGATTTTTCTGGTGTCATAAATTTCATTCAGGGGGACTGTTGTTGTTGTTTTTAATACCAAATTCTTCTGGGGCTTCAGTCATTTCTGTGGTAATATTGTCTGGTCTTGGGGCTTTTCCAGCATCATCGTTTTTCAGTGCTGCTCTAACTTTATCTTTCATATGGGTGGTCCTTAAACTTTTTTTCTTATAATGCGTTTTTATTTCTGTCATCGCTACTACTACAATTACTTCTATTACTACTTCTACGAGTACTACTAGTACTACTACTACCACTACCACTACTGCCACTACTACTACTACAGTTCATATTGCTTCTGTATCTAGCCACTCTCTTCTTCACAATCAGATTTTCTGTCACTTAATAATAATAAACTTAACGGTACTGATCACTACATGTAGGCTTTGGCTCATCGTTTTAGAGCACCAAGCGCTCCACGCAAGCGTGACTGTCAGAGGCAGTCGCACGTGAAGCAAATGCCCATCGGCTATCACTGCCATGATAAAAAATCCAGACAAATGATAATCCTGTAATCAGAAAAAGAAACAATTGTCCCTGTCCCTTAAACGTCTGGCTTAGGAAAGAAAAATTCACCTCAGAAAAAGACAGGTGGTTTAGAGCCGGAGAGATCACAAACGTGACTAGACTGAACATTTCTTTCTTGTTGTTGTTTAAAGCCCAGCCGACTATGTCGAGCCATATTTGGGCTATAACCAATTCAATACACACACAGCATTTCAACAGAAAAAAAATGAAACAGAAAATTAAGTACACATATCAATGCATTCGTGCACACAATCCAAGATGCCCCATGCGTGGACCACTCCGTCCAACTCATCACAGAAGGGACTCAAGAAACATATCTGAATACAATCTAAACACAACTAAGGGCACCAAAACATACACAAAAACGGGCCCAAATTACCTAAATATGCTTCTGCACATCTCACTTCCCCAGAGCCAAACATGCTCATAATAAATGTACTCATTTATCAATCTCAAGAGAATGTACGTAAGACTTTATCGATCACATACAGGTGAATGGACCAGCAAGGCAGAAAATGATAGGAAGAAATGACAGGAAGCAAAGGCATAAGGCAGAAACAAAGAGAGTGACAAAAAAGAGGAAATTTCTGGCATAAAATTTTCAGAAGGTGGGGATACTATCTATAATGAAAGAGTCCCTGGCATCCTCACGTGGGTAACTGAGAACTAAGCATGGAAATACCACACATCGTATATCTGACAAATGTACTTTTAAACAAGAATTGGGTCACAATTCATAGAAATAGTTGAAATATAAATCAAAGTGACTGCCAACATTCAAGCAAATACGAACCAGAAATATTAATACAAGTTCAATCAAAAAGGAACCAAAATACACAAAAATACAAACACATCTGATATAACAAAACAAAACAGGTACAAATCTATGACCACCTGGCCTTTATCACGTAGATATCTGCCATTTTCTCCTGCTGAAAATCACGCAAGGGATGTTGTGTCCTGGTTTTGTTTTTGTTTTTGTTTATTTCAGTATGTTGTGTGCATTTATTCTTTTTCATTCCTTTTGTATATCCGCGACAAAGGCCATCTATTTATCTATACATATACATATATATATATATATATATATATATATATATATATATATATTACATAGATATATATGTAATTAATATATATATATATATATATATGTATATGTATATATATTAATACAAGAAAACACACACACACCAACAAACACACACACAAACACACATGCACACACATACACATGCACATTATGCATGCATGTATGTATGTATGTATGTATGTATGTATGCATGTATGTATGTATATATGTATGTATGTATGTACATATGTATGATGTATGATGTATGTATGTATGTATTTATGTATCTATTTATCCATCTATCCATCCATCCAGCTAGCTATCTATCAATCTAACTGTCTATCTATCTATCTATCTATCTTTCTACCTATCTACATATCTATCTATCTATCTTTTACTGTCTGTCCATCTATCTATCTATCTATCTATCTGTCTATCTATCTGTGTCTGTGAGTACATATGTGTATGTGTGTGTGTTTGTGTACACGCACACATTCGTGTGTGTATGTATGTGTATGTGTGTGTGTATGTGTGAGTGTGTATGTGTGTGTGGTGTGTGTGCGTGCGTGTGAGTGTACGTGAATGATTGCCAGTGTGTATGCGTGAGAGTGTGTGTATTTATAAAAGAAGGCACAGCACTAAAAAATTAAACAGAGAAATGTGCTCCATGTGCCCCATGCAACTGAACCACACACACACACACACACACACACACACACACACACACACACACACACACACACACACACGCACACACACACTCAACACACACACACACGCACGCGCGTTTGCTCGTGGTCACAAACTCACGCACATACTTATTTTGAAAAAAATGATTTATAATAGAACGATTCTCTCTGTCGTTTGTGCAGATTCAGACAGTAACCAGTAGGCAGATAAAAAAAACTGAAAAAGTATATAATAAGGCAGTGTGCGTTCACATGATAGGTTAGAAAGCTGTTCGTTTAATGATTACATAAATTTGGGTCTAATCAATAGAGAGAACTTGTTGGTACAAATGCCAGTAAACACATAAAAAATAAATGTATAAGCCCTGTATGGTGTATACTTCAGTTTCAAAATATTTCATTCATTAAAGAATAGTAGCGATACGATCTACCGGACCTGTCTTACAGCTAGTATTTGCTGCTGTACACATAATAATGTGAGCTAAAACCATAAACACGAAAAATATTGTGACCATCGATTCTTAATATTGTCAAGTATACAGAAGCCCTGTTGAATTTTACTCAGACTGGTTTTTGCGTGTATTACATATCTTTAACTATGAAATGGGTATAGAAAAAGTATTTGCCATTGTCGCACGACTACTTGTAGTATTATGAATTCGTGATGCCTCAGTCATTTCAGTTCTGCAAACGAGTGATTACTGTGAATAGCATGGGCTTAGTAGATAGCGTTGAACAGGCACTGTTGAACTCCATCAAAATGACCCAGCAACAGTTGGTGTTATTGTTATTGTACTTTGTTTAAAACCCAGCCGACTGCTTAGAGCCATAGCAGAGCTATAGTCATTTCAAAACATAAACAACGGCTACAAAAAGAAAAAAAGGAAAAGAAAATTAAGTACACAATCAAAGGATATGCCCTGGCGTTGACCACTCTATCCAATCTATCAAACAGGAAATTTGAAAATGTTCCTCAACACGAATTAGAACATGACTAAGGATACTAAAACATATAAAAACGGGCATTAATTACTTTAAAACTTTCTGCATATTACATTTCCCTAGAACAAAAATGCACTTAATACATATGCCCCGTTATCAATCTTAAAAGAGAGAAGTAAGATTTTATTGGACACATACAGGTGAAAGGACCAGCAAGACAGAAAATGATAGGAAGAAATGACAGAAAGCAAAAGAACAAGGCAGAAACAAAGAGAGTGACAGAAAAGACGAAATTTCTAGCACAGAATTTCCAGATGGTGGGAATTTATGTATATTAAAAGAGCCCCCGGCATCCCTGCGGGGGTTTCAGCAACAGTGCAGTCTCCTCTGATGGTTGGCCACATGGCAGCTTGACATCATGTCTCCCTGTTTCCTGACACTGGGACTTTGACTGAAAGCACTTGGGGTGATGGTGTGTTGAAGAGACAGATTTAGTGGGATCAACTGAGATGGAGTAAAAGCTGGGACAAAAAAGATTTTAACACTTCTGGTATTACAAGCAAACCACAATTGATTATAGCATTATTCATAATGCCTGAAGGTTTCGGCATTATTTGTATTGGCCGCGGCCATCAGGAAATACGTATATTGACTAAAAATGTTAGTGGCATGTAACGGGAACAATTCCCGTGGTACGCGATTGTCCCAGTCTCTCAAAGGAAGACAATATATACATGTACAATGTGTATTGCTTGTTCGTATATTCTGGAAATGCTAAACACTATTTCTAACAACTGATCTCAAAAAGGTGCACTAAACGATCAACTTGGCCAGAATTAATGGGTTTTTTCCCAAGAAAAACAACAACGGCAACGACAAAAAACCCCAGATTATTTAATTGTATTTGGTACTGGGAAATTTTTTTGTTGTAAAATGTTTATTAAGATTATTTGCTGTATTTTATTCAAAAGGACAGTCCAAAATTGATGATCTATTTGTTAGCTGATTTATTGTTTTCCAAACAGACTTTGGTTTTTTTTATTTGACATGACAAGGCGATGAAAATACATCTTACTTTCAGCGAGTTATAGTCAGTTAACGATATTCCGTTGCTTTTTGCAAGCGTTACATTCTCTTCTGTGCGAGATATTGTTATGCTTGTAAATAGCAGCGTGTATTTCTTTCGTCATCCACTTAGACTGGTTGGCGTGCTTTAGTCTGTTTTTGTATGTTGTATTATTACCACAAACTGAATTGAACATACTGTGCCAGTGCTTTAGAATTTCTTAGCGTTTTTCAGTTGGATACACCAAACATGTTTTGTTGATTATACCAATACTTTCGATTGGATAAGACACAAAGAATTGATCAACCAACTGGAAAAGCTCAGTATTGATAGAAAAGATCAATGAACGACAAGAAATATGTATTGGTAACGAAAAGCGCAATGAGGATAGAAAATGATATAACTTCTTCCCAAAATATCAAAAGAGGGGTTAGGCAGAAATGTGTTCTGTCACCAGATTTGCTTTCATTTTACAGTGAAACCATCACGAGAAACCTAGAAGAATGCCCTGGGATACAGGTTGGAGAAAAAATAGTAAACAATCATGGTTATGCAGATGACCCTGTTCTGTTTGCAGAAAATGAAGGAGACCTATGAAATTATGTGAATGTAATGGAAATAGAAAGCAGACATAAAAGAAAAAAAAAAAAATAGAAAGAATCAAAAATAGGAAATCTGCTCATGTAAAATAACAGCAAATGACACAACACTGAGATGAGCTCATAGGTTTTAATATCTGGGAGCAGTCATTTCACCAGACGGCAGATGTACCTTGGAAATATCCGGCAGAATTGGCCAAGCTAAAGCAACACTGAAGAAAACGAAAAGAGTTCTTACCAAGAACTGCCTATCAATTAACACCCAGAAGACAATTCTTCACCGTTACATACAACACGTATTGTTGTACGGATACGAAGCATGAACAGTTAAGACACAAAATCAGAACTAGACTGAGGCTGCTGAAATGTGGTTTTAAAGAAGAATGTTAAGAGTTCCATGGACGGTAAGGAAAAACAAGACAGTCTTGAAAAAGGCAAACACAAAAAGAATTTCAATGAAGAAGATTTTAGGACATTTTATGAGGCAAGAGAAATTTGAGCATTTAGTCACAATAGAACAGCTCGAAGGAAATAGTGCACTACACAGACTCAGAAAGAAAAACGTTGGACAGATCTGCAGACTAGATGAAGACAGAAAGGGTATTGATGCACTTGCAGCGACAACAAACAAACAAACAAACAAACAAAAACAGTAACAACAGAGACAGAGACAGACAGAGAGACAGAGACAGAGAGAGAGAGAGAATGAGGAAGAGAGACAGAGACAGAATCAGAAAGATAGACAGACAAACAGTCAGACAGACAGAGAAACAGGCAGACAGACAGGCAGAGATAGGGATATTTAATTCTAATATGTAAAATGCTGATGCTGGATAAGTTAACTCTCAAAGGACCATCTGCCCTGCCTACTTCTCCAGTCTCAGCATACTCATGCATAACTGATACTGACTGGACTGTAATTATACATCACGCATACATATTTGGCACGTTTTTTTCTTTCCCTGATAAGCATGCATTCTTCAAAATTACATAACTTAGTTGATACATAATCGGTGCATGCTTATATTATATAAGTTTCTTCTTCTCCTCCTCTTCTTCCTCCTCGTCCTTCTTCTTCTTCTCATTCTTTTCCTCCTCCTCCTCCTCCCTTCTTTGTCTTCTTCTTCTTATTCTTCTTCTGTTTTTAAGACCTTAACATCACACAACATTTCCTCTCTTCAGGCCCTCCATCTTGCTGTTGACTGTTCATTCTTTCTCCCCACGACATTCATGGTGATAATAGCGCATGTAAATGCATGCATATACTGTAATTATATGAATATTCAAAAACACGAAATAAAAATACTCTAAGTCTCTAAGGAAATAGACGTGTGCATAAGCAATGCATGTAACGTGTTTCTCGTACGTGATTCATGCGTATTGGGAATTTGTTCCTTTGCATACGTGCATAGTTGATTCATTTGATATATCTTCTCTGTTGCACTAGTTACATTATGCACAATTCTGATGCATGCTGACTTTCTCTTTGTCCTCCCTTGCACTTGTTTTGCTTTTGGCATGTGTGTATCAATCTCTATAGGGAGATACAAAGTGTATGTCACTTCTTTTTGTTTTTATCTGCATGTAGCTGTTTATTTGCTCCTTAAGATATAATAATAGTAACGTCGATGATAACGACAACAAAAGTAACAACACTAATAATTACTACTACTACCACTACTACTACTACTACTACCACCACCACCACCACAACCACTACCACCTCATCCACCCCCACCAAAACCAAAACCACCGCCACCACCCACTACCATTACTACTGTTACTACTGATGATGATGATGCTGCCTCTGATGCTGCTGCTGCTGCTGCTGATGATGATGATGATGATGATGATGATGACGATGTTGAGAATGATAGTACTGATAATAACAGTAATAGACGTAACAATGTTTATGACAAAAGTAACAAAGACCAGGTACTAGGAATCAATATCACTGATGCTTTTCGCTGAAAGAAAATAGTATCACTTATTAAAAATGTCAGCCCCGTATTTTTTTTCAAAAAACTTTTCTTCAATATTAAAGAGAGATCAACTAAATCAGCAACGAAGCAAAAAGAACAACAACAACAACAACAACAGCAGCAGCAGTAGAAACACGGCAAAAGCAACAAATCAACCTGATAACTATATCAAAGAACCCCCCAACCAAAATCAGAACAACAATAGCAGCAACAACAACAACAGCAACAACAACAACACAACAACAACAACAACAGCAACAACAACAAATGTTGATGGACCTCGATCATTTGATTCCCGCTCTTTTCTATGGCTATGCAGATACATGTACTTACTTCAGATGATTTTCCTTTGAAATAAAAAGAATGTTTTAATTTCTCAGGCAAACTGACGAGCAAAATTAGTTCCCGTCAACTTTCTTGTGGCGGTGTTGGTTTTGAAAATAAGAGAGAGAGAGAGAGAGAGAGAGAGAGAGAGAGAGAGAGAGAGAGAGAGAGAAAGAGAGAGACAGAGAGAGACAGAGAGAGAGAGAGAAGTGGGAGGAAGGGAGTAAGAGCGGAAGTCAAAAGAGCCATCAAAGAAAACAGGAGAGAGGGATGCTATTGATGTCTTCTTTATTGATTCCTACCAACAGGACATTCAATAGCTGTGCAAGTTCTGTAACATCACGTGACAAGATAAGGTGTCCCCGCTTTCATTTTCTGAAGTGGACATTTTCTGAAGATGGAGTGTGACTTGCCAAATGCCAGCTTTGTTGGACAGGATATGTAAACCATGTGGAAGATAAAATCACAGAAACGTTCTTGTATGTGGCTGAAGCAAATCTGAATTGGTGTAACTGACACTTAAGTCTACAAAGGCATGACCTTTGCTGGTATCAGAATGTTGTAAACCTTGGGAGTCATCAACATAAAAGTGATATTCGATGTTGTGCTGACTGATGACACTGGCAACAGGTCAGATATAGAGTGTGAGTCGAAGCACAAAGCCTTGAGGGAATCCGTATGCAAGTTTAACCGCCTGGGGCTTAGACTCATTTACAACAAATGACTGAAAGCAGTCAGACAGGTATAACCTAAACCACGAATAAGCACTAGTTTGGATTCCGAATGCGTGTCGAGAGAGGAGGGTGAGGTGGTCAATGGTGTCAAAATCAGCAGAAAGACCTAAAACAATAAGTAGGGAAATTCGACCACAGTCAGCTGAAAGTAACAAATCATTCATAATTGAACGAGAGCGGTTTTGGTGCTGTGGCCAGAATGGTAAGCTGACTGAAAACGATGTTAAAGATTGTTTTTTAGGCTGATAGAATGGCAAGCTGAAGACAGGAACATGATTTTTGAGAATATTAAGATCAAGATTTTTCTTTTTCTTTTTCAGCCGAGGCTGAACAATGTTTTTTTTTCAGAAAAAATGCGACAAATCTAGTGATAAGAGAGGTGTTGATAATATGCCTTAAGGATGGAAGAAGCTCAGGAAGTGTTTGTGAAAAGAGAGGCTGGTTTGGGGTCATGTTCACAAAACTTCAATGACATTTATTTCAGGATGCTGGGTGATAAAGGGGATGGGGAGGAGGGAGAGATGTAATATGGAGTCCAGAGAGGTAGGAGACACTGCTCAGATGAAGTGGATGCTGAAATGAGCTGTGGGAGGCAGATAGAGAAGTTGTTCAGCTCAGAGACTGGTCGTGGTATTTGTGTGCTGACTTGTTTGCCAGGTAGTACATTGTTTGGTGACATATCAGCAGATACCACCACGATAATTCGTTTATTACGTTTCGCTGCCAAGAGCAATTAGAGCATCTGGTCACAACATGAAAGCTGGAGGGAAAGAGAACAACAGGGAAAAATATTGGATGGACTGGCAGTGTGGCTGAGGACAGAGAGAGTGGGAGCTGTACTTGTGGCGACAAGGGATAGATTTGTATGGAGGGCCATGATCGCCAACGCCATGCGGCAAGGCTCATGATAATGTTGATGATTTCAGTCACTAGAATGGAACGAGCTGTTAGTGAGTCAGGATCATGTACGTGAGATAGTACGAGGTAGTGTGGATTGACAATAGTACTTAGTTATGAAAAACTTATCCATAGTTTACAAGCTTTCACGAGAATATTAATAGTATTTCGGTAATACACGTGTACTTGTAAGAGTTTTATTTATCTCTTTTGCACGATATGATTTGGCATTATATGGATCATAATTCGAGACAATGCAGTCCAAACATAAGAAAGATGACATAATCATTATTTTGTCAATCTTGTGAAACTGGTAAAGTTTTAAAAGAACATATGCAACATATTACATCACTGATTAAGTGCTCCAAAAGAATAGTTTGTCTGTTTTTCCATTTTGCAAAATACCAACAGCGCAGTTGAAAGAAGAGTGTCACAGATTTTATTCTTTCAGTATTAGCTTTCTCCTCCAGGAAATACGTAAATCTTTGCACTATTTCCGAGTTTCATGTTTGGTGGTGGTCTGTTGAAAGGTTTCACTCTTTTCCGCGTGGTCAAAGATATTGATGAAAGGAATATGTCTCCTAAAATGATATCAGCAAAGTGCAGTATGTTTATGATGTAGATCGTTTAGATCACAACCGGTATGGTATGAAAGAGGATAGTTTTGGTAGACTATTCTTTCTCTTTTTCTTTCATTTGCCATTTACATGCTCAGGCCACATCAGGAGATAAATGTGACCATTGATGATTAGTCTAATGTTCAAGATATACTAATGTCTCAAGTCTTCTGCGCAACTCCTTAAGAGAATGAAAAACCTGCTACCGGTAATTATATTCGTTTGATCATACTGCTTTCAGATCACATCTAGACCAGGATGACAGAATGATACAGAAAAATGAAGATCAAATTTTTTCATCAGCAACACAGCAGCAAATCGGGTCATACAATGAAATGCATAATAGTACCTCGGCATTGTGTGGATAACCAGAACCAGCGCACTGATCCTTTCTCTAGTGTTTGCCTCGCCTCTTTTTCTGAGCCCCAAGATCCTTACTGTCCACAAGCCAACATGATTTCCTAAACTGTAACAGAATACTGTTAAAAACAAGCAGTAACTTTATCAAGTGAACAGCATGTATTACGTCACCCTACATTCTCGCTGATGAACACAATATTCGAATCTGACTCATACGTAGCACGCGAACAGCGTGAATTTACATCCATTCGATCTAAAATCATTCAGAAGAATGTGGCTCAGAATGTACCAAGCTGATCTTAGCATATAAACAATGTATGACTACACTGTTTTATTTTATCTTTAATAAAATACAACAAGTTTAACACGTGAACAGCATAAATCATTTTCATTCAACATGTGTATCATTTCACTCAAGTTTAACACGAGAATCACTTCAATCTAAAAATTCTTGTATGGACATGGATGAGAACAGAACGCATTAAATAAAATCTAGTTCGTAAAAAGCATGTACTTATTTTTTCTACAACATAAAGACTAATCTAGAAACTTGTAGCCCTCTGGAAAGAAGAAAAAAATACAAAGATAAAGAACATTCAATCTCTCCCATTTTAAACATATTTTAAAAGTTATGTTCAGATTTATTTTGTAACAGTCCCTGAGGCTTGATTTCCATTCTCTGAATCAGCAAGCAGTTTCCATGTTTCACATTGGAAGAGGAGGATGGAGACTATGAGCAACAACCTGTAGTTGGCTGTAATGCTGATTGTGCTGCTTTTCCAGATTCTGTTCAGTCTGGCCATTGCTGTTATTGCCACCATTGCGATCATGATGCGTATTTCAGCCAGTACTTCTGCTGTCTTCGGTCAGGGTAGCTCCCTGGTACTTGAAACTGTTGACCTCTTCCAGTTTCTGGCATTTCAAGTACATTTCTACACTGGTTGGGGTTGTGGTGTTGATTGCTTCTCTCATTGGTGACTTTCATTCCTTGCGCTCCTGAGCTGTTAACAAGTATGTTGGTGAGATCATACAGTTCAGTGTTGTTGCCTACCAGGCCAGATCATCATCAAATCATAGACTGCAGATGCGCCCGCCACCATTGTAGACATGATGATGCTTGACAGGTTGTTTTGCTTGATCTCGCCAGGGAGATGCTGAACAAGACTAGTGACCACATTACTTCTGTCGTTTGGCGAAAAACTCTTCTAGATGATTGTCAAGAAGGACAGCGCTGCATCAGTTCCTATACACGCTTTGGTGACTTGAATCAGAATCTCTGGAATATTGAAGCTTCTCATGGCTTTCCAGAATCCATCAGGCCAGACTTTGTTGAATCCTTTCTTAAATCTGACTCAGTTGTAGTCCATAGCACATTCATGATGTGTTTTCGATTATGATGCGAGCAACAATAAAGCTCTGCTCTACTGTGCTCATGGCAGGTTTGAAACCAATCTGTTCTATGGACAGTAATTCTTTGAAGAGTGGCGACAACACTAAATAGTACTTTCCTTTACTGTAGAAAAGTTTCCCAATAAGGAAACAAGCATCATAATTGCCAACGATCAGATGACCATTGTACTACCATCAACGTTTCATTTCTTTATAATTGACTATGATTAGATAAAAGAGATTATGAAGAAGATGATGATCTTAAAGTATATTTCAAATGTAGTTGATTTTGCTTTGGTATTTTCTTCCATTTCTTCCTCTTCTTTCTTTCTTGTAGTTTTATCTGTGTTTTGCTTCTTCTACCCCCACACAGTTGACATTGTTTATGACGTGGCATTTAGTTCCAGCTGTCTTTTTATACTTGTGATGTTTAATTTTACATTTCTTTAGAACAAGAGAACCTTAATGTCATCACACAACCACGACTATCAACACGACAGAAAACACACCCAATGCTACAGTGACTCCTTCAGACTGTCTGGTTCTACAAGCCAGAGACTTTATCCCCTGGAATAACTCAGACAACATCGTCAGCATGCAGACAAGACAAGCGGTGAGACATGCAGCAGACTTGGTGATTCTGCCCATCACCTTTCTGATTGGTGTGCCTGCCAACATCATCAACATGGCGGTGTTCTACAAGCAAGGGTTGAAGGCACGCATCAACGTCTGTCTGTTCGCCTTGTCACTCTCTGATGGCCTGCATCTTACCACTCACATAGTGACACAGGCAGAGCAAATTTATATGTACATAACTGGAAGCAACGAAATGTGAGTTTGAGTGTAAGCAGCTTTCTCAGTGCTTATGTGTCTCTATGTACAGATGATCATAACATCACTCTTGAGCCACTGCTATTGATAACGCATTCACGTAAGCAACTGTCATTGATAGATACTAGATTCAGATGTACATAATTTAAAGACACACACACACACACAAAAACACACACACACACACACACACACACACACACACAACACACACACACACACACACAAATACACACACATGCACAAATATATACACACACACACACACACACATAACCAACACACACACACACACACACACATAAGCCACACACACACACACACACATAAGCCACACACACACACACACACACACACACACACACACACACACACACACACACACACACACACACCACACAAAACAAACAGACACTCACTCTCCTGCTCGAACACACATTTTCTCTAGAAAGAGAGTGAGGAGAGAGAGAGACAAACAGACAGACAGCAGACAGACAGACAGACGAAGACTCTTTACAACCCAGTACTTAAAAGTCAACTGTAATGTAAGCATTACAGAAACAGTATTACATACACCTAGCAGAAGCTGTGCATTCATTAACGTGCTACCGTTTAGTTGCCAGACACATTTGATCATTATGGTGTAGAAGGAGTAGCAATGCAAACCATACATTAATAGCAAAATTGATGTGCCTTTAATATAAAAATCGTATGAAAAATATTTCAGTTACGTCAAAGATATTCTACCTTGTTGATCATTACGCTACCTATTTCTGTCGTAGAAACGGTCCTATATTCACGTAGATGATAAATAATAAAAGCTGCGACGGGCCTAGCAAGCCGGCGGTGGATTACTCATTGCTCGAGAAAGTAAAAGGAGAAAGAAATGGATCATAACGGAAAACGAACTGGAAATGGAAAAGGACTACGAGAAAGAACAAGCACTTGGAATGTGTGTGGAATCAGAGACAAGGAACCAGAAATCATTGACTTCATGAAAAAATGGAGAATAACAGTGATGGGAATTTCAGACTGTAGGCTAAAGGGTACGGGGACCAAACAGATTCACGAGGATTATGTACTGACCTGGAGTGGTGTGGACATGACAACAAGGGCAACACACGGCGTGGGTTTTTTCTTACACCCAGACACGGCAAAGAATTTGTTGGAAACAGAGTTTATCTCAGAGAGACTAATAAAAATCCGAGTAAGAGGAGAACGGGAGACCACAACCTTCATCCAGGTTACGCACCTTGTAATGACTCTTACACTGAAGAACAGAAGGAGGAATTCTTTGAGAAGATGGCAGACACCATCAACACAGTCCCAGACACAGAACAACTCATTGTCATGGGAGACTTCAATGGGAGAGTGGGCAAAAGAAGAGCACCTTGGGAACAGCACTTGGGCCCACACAGTGACACCAATACAGAGTGCAACTACAACGGGGAACAACTTCTAGCACTCTGTGCAGAGCATGGGCTGTGGATTGCAAACACCTTTTTCGAACACAGACACAAGCCAGAGACAAACTTGGTACAGGTGGAATGATCTGAATGTGTCATCTCAGATAGATTTCATTCTAACACGAATAGAAGAACGAAGCAGGGTCACAGACGCAAGAGCCATTCCAAATGCATTCTGGACACTGACCACCGCCCTGTGATCTTGGTCTCTACGATGAAGAAAAGAAGAACACCGAGAACAAAGAGTAAAGCGTGCGACAGACAGATAAACCTAAGAAAACTCCAGAAGGAAGAGGTACAATGGGAGGTACAGACAGAAATCACAAAGAGGCTGGAAGAAGTAGACAGCACAGGCATGACAGCAGAAGAAGCATGGTCAGTCTTCAAGAACACACTGACAGACACACTTAGTAAAACCTGCGGCACAAAGACCGGAAAAGGGCAGGTAAAGCAGACAGCCTGGTGGAATGACACAGTAAAGGAAGCCATCAAGGAAAAGAAGAAGTTGTACAAGGTGTGGGTGAAATCAAAGCTAGAGGAGGACTACGTGAAATATAGAGTGGCAAGAAGACACAGCAAGAGGACAGTCAGAATGGCCAAAGAACAATCATGGAAAACATATGGAGAGGAACTAAGCGAACTGTGCAAGCTCTCGACACGACATTTTTACAAAAGCGTCAAAGCAATGAGATTACGAGACGAGCCATACAGCCCAACAACAGTAGTCAATGACAGAGATGGAAACCCTATCAGTGATGAAGACGGCATCAAGAAGAGATGGCAAGAATATTTTAAGGAACTCCTCAACCCAAACAGACAGGGATACACACAGAGCCAGTTTCACCCTAGCTATCCAGAACACGAAGAGCCAAACATCCTGAGATCAGAGGTACAACAGGCGTTGAAGACCAGCCCAAAGAACAAAGCAGCAGGAATTGATGGCATTACAACCGAAGCTATCCTGGCATGTGGAGAAACAGGAACCACTTGGCTGACCACAATATTCCAGAAAGCATGGACAGAGAGGAAAGTCCCAGAAGACTGGCAGCGTGCAGTCGTGGTACCAATCTGGAAAAAGAAAGGCAGCAAGAAAGACTGCAGCACGTATCGAGGTATATCCCTTCTGAGCCACACGGGAAAGATGTATACAAAGATCCTTGAACAGCGCACAAGGTACAAGGTGGAACCTCTAATGAGTGAGGCGCAGATGGGTTTCAGAAAAGGAAGAGGATGCACTGACGCTATCTTCGCTCTCAGACAACTGAGCGAAAAGACTATCGAACACAATAAAGAACTGAACTTCGTGTTCGTGGATCAAGAAAAGGCCTTCGACAGAGTAAATAGAAACAAGTTGTGGAAAACGTTAGAAGAATATGACGTTAGGGGGCAACTTCTAGACAATATAAGAGCCATCTATACCAACAGCATGAGTGCAGTACGCACCCAAGATGGACTCACGGAATGGTTTGGGGTGACGTCGGGAGTGAGGCAGGGGTGTGTTCTATCACCACTGCTGTTCATTGTATACGAGTATATGGACAAAATCACGAAGGAAGCAAATCCCAACCCTGAAGATCTGAACGAGATGCTGTTTGCAGATGATCAAAGCCTTGCACATGAAAAAGAAGGGGAACTCCAGGAGCACACGAACAACCTGAACACACAATGTGAGAACTTCGGCATGAAAATCAGTATCAGCAAAACCGAGACACTGAAAGTCAGTAGAACACCTGGCCGCCTCAACATCAACATCGAGGGGACAGCACTGAAACAAGTCAGCGAGTTCAAGTATCTTGGAAGTATCTTCACAGAAGATGGACGTCTCAACAGAGAGATCGAGACAAGAGTTCAAAAGGCCAACAGCGTCAGCTACCAGCTTGCCCCACTCCTAAGACACCCCAACATCCCCATCGAGACCAAAGCCAAACTCATCGAGTCCATATTTAGACCAACCTTGACCTACCAGTGTCAGACATGGACCCTTACCAAAAGTCTTGAAAGAAAGATCACCACCTGCGAGATGAGATGTCTAAGGAGAGCAGTCAACAAAACCAGACATGATAAGATCAAGAACATCAAGATCAGAGAAATGATTGGAACAACACCAATTCTCCACTACATCCAACAGCAGAGAACCAGGTGGTTCGGGCACCTGACACGCATGGCACCTCACCAGCTTGCCAGTAAAGCTTACAACACAAAGGTGTCAGGGTACAAGGCAAGGGGTAGACCGAGGAAGACCTGGATCGAGGGTGTGAAAGAAACACTGAAGACCCACAACATCCCACTCAACCAGGCCTTCAAACTTGCCGCAGACAGAAAGCTCTTTCTCCCCTCGACGCCCAAGATGGTATAAGAGGACGGATAAAGTAAAGTAAGTAAGTAGATAAATAATATCATCTTTGGATTTCATTCATTTACCTGGGTGCCCCAAGTCTTGACAGCCATCGTGGCCAGTGAGAGATGTTTCTGTGTTCTGAAGCCACTCAAGTCACAAACCATTCTTCACACGTCCACGATGATAGGAATAATTGTCACAGTATTCATAGTGGTGGTTGGCCTCCGGTTCCTTGTAGCAACACGCTACTACATTGTCTGTGCTTACGATCCTGTGACTGACAGAACCATCATGGTTGGTGGAGTACGTGAATTTTACAGAAAGCACCAGAAGCTTGTGGATTTCTTGGATCTTTTCGTGTACGGCCTGGGTCTTTCTTGGGTGGTGATAGTAGTGATAGTAACTGCAACGGTCATCACAGTGATCAAATTACGTCAGGCTGCTGAATGGAGGACTGACACGCTCTCTGTGGTTTTCCATTGCTTTTATTCTTGCTTTTATTGCTTTTATTCTTTCTCCCCATTTGTAGCCATGCGTGTGTGTGTGTGTGTGTGTGTGTGTGTGTGTGCGTGCGTGCGTGTGTGTGTGTGTGTGTGTGTGTGTGTGCGTGCGTGCGTGTGTGTGTGTGTGCGTGCGTGCGTGCGTGCGTGCGTGTGTGTCTGTTTCAGGGCTTAGATTTGATTTTATCAAGATTTTGCGCTATATAAATATTGTAATTATATTATAATTACATGTCGTCTAACAGTGGGCGTATGTCTGCACGTGACATTGGTGTGATCCGCATGCTGGTTGGGAACTCCACCTTTTTTGTTGTCTGTACTTTTCCTTTTGGTTTGTTCAGGTCAGTATGCCCGGCCATATGTTCATACTGCTATTTATTCTGTCACAGTATTTGTTTAGAATATTTATGAAATCACCTATATATGTAATCAATTCTTTCCAAAGAAAGAAATATACCTCTCACAATCATTATAATGTATCATAACAAACATATTGAAAAACAGTTGTCTTAAGACTGATTACCGATCTCGCTAATTCAACAACGTATAAATTCTAAGCTTCAAGGTTGTGATTTTGGTAAATGAGTCACAAGCTTTCAGATGATTTGGGAGTAATACTTTTGTATCTTGTGTTATTTTCTATGTCATTGATTGGGAGCAGTCATTTTGAATGATATGAAAATATGATTTTTTGGGTAGTTGTGAAAAGCAAAACTAGTCAATATATACATGTCCAGCTTACCAGTTTCATCGCTGAATTGTCAGGGATTAGGTAACCAGCAAGAAGTGGAGAGGTGGTATTGTTTGCAAAAAACACAGTTTGATAAAAGATTTGAAAATATGTGCATGATATGAATGGAGTTACAAAGCATATTTCCATCATGTAATTCAAGCTCCATGTGTATTGCATATTCTCTAACAATAATGTTAAATTTAAGATAAACGATATTAAAAGGGACCATAATGGAAATCTGATGATTATATCCTCTTTTGCTATGGAGAACGATGTGATATTGGTTGATGCATATCGTCAAAATAGAGATAACACTCAGTTTTATTCAGATCTTATTCAAACTTTTAAAGAAGGTGATGATTACAATGTGATTGCAGAAGGTGACTTAAACCTTGTTATGGATCCAGTATATAATTGTGATAACTATAAGCATGTCAACATTCCAAACGCCAGGGAAGCAGTAGAAGTGAATGTGTTGTATTATAACTTAACTGATATCTGGAGGGAAAATAATCCAGAATGCAAAAGGTTTACTTGGCTCACACCACTGCACAATAGTAAGCTTGACTTTTTTCTAATGTCAGATTACTGTATTGGTAGTCTGAAAATTCTGATATTATTCCAGACTATCAATCAGACCACTCTATGGAGCGTTCATCATCATCATCATCAGGTGCCCTGTCGCATGGCGTTGGTGACCATGGACTTCCAACCATCTCTAACTCTCGTTGCCCCCAGCATCTCCCCCACCCTCCTCATCCCCAGCCACTCTGCAAGTCCGTCCAGCATTCTCTCCCTGGGTCTACCTGGTGCTCTCTTTCCCTCCAGCTTCCCCGTTGTGACCAGGTGTGTTCCTAAACCCCTTTCCTCATAAAATGGCCTATAAATGTTGCTTGTCTTTTCCTAATCTTCCTTATGAGTGATGTACTTGTGTCTGCCTCCATCAAGACTGTCTCGTTTGTTTTCTTTGCTGTCCATGGAACTCTCAACATTCTTCTGAGAAACCACATCTCAGCTGCCTCGATCCTGCTCTGGCTTTGCTTGTTGACTGTCCACGCCACGCACCCGTACAACAGTATTGGTTCTATATAACATTCAAGGACTCTCTTTCTGATGTTAATTGATAGGCATTTGTTGATAAGAATGCTTGTCATCTTCTTGAATGCTGTTTTGGCTTGGCCGATTCTGCCAGCTATTTCCGATGTGCATCTGCCGTCTGATGAAATGACCGTTCCCAGGTATTTGAACTTATTAACCTGTGTCAAGGTTGTGCCATTTGTTGTTATTTTGCATGAGGGGATTTCATGTTTTTTACTGATCACCATGACTTCAGTCTTCCTGCTGTTTAGTTCCAACCCCTTACCTTTGCTTTCTATTTCTAGTATATTCACAAGGTTTTGTAGGTCCCTTTCATTTTCTGCAATTACCACGGTGTCATCTGCGTACCGAATGTTGTTTATCATTTTCCCTCCAACCTTTAATCCAGGGTCTTCTTCCAGGTTTCTCATGATGTTTTCGCTATACATTGAAAACAGATCTGGTGATAAAACACAACCATGTCTGACTCCTCTTTTGATGTTTTGAAAAGAGCTTATATTGTTTTCTATTCTCATTGCAGCTGTTTGTTCCCAGTACATATTCCTGATTATTCGTAGATCTTTTCCATCAACATTGAGTCTCTCCAGTTGGTTGATCAATTCTTCATGTCGTACCCGATCGAAGGCCTTGGTATAGTCAACAAAGCATAAATACAAATCCTTATTCATCTCAATTGACCTTTCTATGGTAGTTCTTAGGATGTATATGGCATTAATAGTTCCTTTCCCTTCCACAAATCCATACTGTTCTTCTGCTATTTCTCTTTTGATTCTATTTCTTGTCCTCATCATGATTATTCTTAACAGGAGTTTTGTTACATGACTCATCAAACTGATTGTGCGATGGAGTTTGCATTCTATAGCCCCTGTCTTCTTTGGAAGTGCAATGAAAATTGATTTTGACATATCTTTGGGGATTTTTCCAGTGTCATAAATTTCATTTAGGAGGACTGTTATTTTTTCTATGCCAAATTCCTCCAGGGCTTCAATCATCTCTGTAGTAATGTTGTCTGGTCCTGGGGCTTTTCCTGGTTTCATCTTTTTCAGTGCTGCTCTAACTTCATCTTTCATTATGGGTGGTCCTTCAAAGTTTTTTTTTCTAATGTGTTCTTCGTTTCTGTCATCCTCAAAAAGGTCTTTAATGTACTCTCCCCATCTGTCCAGTATTTTGTCTTTTTCCATGATAAGCGTGCCATCTTTCGATTGTAAGCAACCAGTTGATGTGCATGTATTTTTCCTGTGGACAATTTCTTCAATACGTCTGTTGTGGATCGCATGCGTGAGCATGTTGTGGATCGCATGCACGAGCAGGTTGTGGATCGCATGCACGAGCAGGTTGTGGATCGCATGCACGAGCAGGTTGTGGATCGCGTGTGGCAGTAGTACAGTCTGGTGATGTGTGTTCGTGTATACATGCGTATGAATACATGTGTGCGCATGCACATCTTGCTTTTTCTTCGGTTTTTTGAGCTCTCCGATCTGAAGATAATAAAGTTTAGCAACGGTGAACAGTTGGCGAGGGTGGTCGTTTTTCTTTGGTACGAAGTCTAGGTGTTGTGACTTCTGTTATGTTCTGTGTGTTTTGAACATAATATTTTGGTGCCGGAACCCGGGAACAATGCCTCTGCTGTGTGTGCAACTGGTATTTGTCTAACTTTGTGGAGGAAACTGTTTAATGGTTTTTTAGTGATGCTGCTCATTTTCGGTTTTGTGAACTGTTTTCTAACGATTTCTTCCGCTCAATAGATTTGGATTTGTGATTTGAAACGAGCGTAAATATGTCTGACAAGTTGAAAACTGTTATGAAACTGCGTGCAGCGGCAAGAAGCTGGGTAACTCGTTGTAGCAATAACTTAGATAAACTTTGTTCCAGTTCTCGTAATCTCGTAGAATTAACGGATGCAGTCGAAGAGTTTGATAGACGGTTGAACCACTTGGACGAAGCACAAGCTAATGTTGAATTCGAACTGGACATCTCAGAAATAGAAAATGACATAGTGAAAGCTGCAGAATTCAGAGAAAATGCCAAAATTCCCCGTGTTAGAGCAGCAGAACTACTATCTTCATCTGAAATTAAAGAAAAATCAGACCCCAGTGTGGCTGCTTCTATTCATTTGGAGGCAAAGTTGCCTAAGTTAGAACTGCCAACCTTTTCAGGTGATGTCACATCATGGGTAGAATTTTGGGAACAATTTCAAGTTGTTGTTGAGGACTCGGAGTTACCTGATGTTTTAAAATTTTCATATCTGCGGTCCCTTTTAAAAGGTGAAGCCAAAGCTGCCATACAAGGACTTTCTCTTTCTGGTGAGAACTACAAAGCGGCCTGTGAGATTTTAAAACAAAGGTTTGGACGGAAAGAGAGGATAATTTTTTCACATCTTCAAGAATTGTTGACCATCGAGGTCCCGTGTCAGCCCAATGTGCCGGTGCTGTGGAGGATGTTGGACTGTCTTCTGACCCATGTGCGGAGTCTGGAGACGCTTGGTATTTCTGGCCAGCAATATGGTGTCATCTTGACACCTTTAATCCTGTCACGACTTCCAGTAGAGCTGCGGTTGGAATGGGCCAGAGAGGGCGATCAAAGAGAAGGTGACCTGCAGTTCCTACTGAAATTTCTTCAGCACGAAATAGAACGCAGAGAACGATCCCAGACCTTCGAGACCCATCCCGGAACCTCCGAAAAGCCTGTCATCATTGGTGCAGCGCAACCTGTGGCTACCTGTTCGGCATTACATTCAGTGGCTGAGACCAGACCTGCTAGACCTTCATGTATTCTTTGTCACCGTCCAGGACACAAATTTGAACAGTGTTTCAGTCTTACCAAGGCTCCAGTTGAAAATAGAAAAAACATTTTAAAGGATGTGGGGGCATGTTTTCGTTGTTTAACAACAACAAAAGGGCATCCATTCAGTAGATGTCGGGCTAGATGCACAAAATGCAGGGGAAAACATGTTTTGTTGTGTGTGCCAAAACAAGTTTGTTCCTCCAATAATACCACAACAAGCAATGCAAAACCCAATACTGCATGCACATCCAAGCCAAATTCAGATGCCTCTCTTGGTAAGGTGAATGTGTCTAGTGTCAATACTGTCTCCGAAAAATGTCATGTTTTGCTACAAACTGCCAAAGTTTCTGTACATGGCCAGGCAGGTGTAGCTGAAGCCATTGTTTTGTTTGACACTGGATCTGATAAATCATATGTTTCCAGTCAACTTGTTGATAAGATTGGGCCTGAATGGGTTGGGTCTCATGATCTTGCATATGCAACCTTTGGCCGTAATGAAACAAGCAGTGTTGAACGTAGAAATGTATATAATATGCATTTGCAAGGGTTTGTTGGGAATGCTGTCACTCTGAAAGCCACAGAGATCCCCACTATCTGTGTCCCTCTGTATCGTCCATTAGTGCCCCAAAGCATGTCTCCTTTGGGAAAGGACGTAGAATTTTGTGATGTCCCTGAGGGTAAAGAAGTTAAAGTAGACATTTTGATTGGGCTTGATGCCTACTGGAAGATGATGACCAGTGAGATGATATTTTTGTCAGAGGGTTTGGTTGCTCAACGTTCAGTGTTCGGTTGGGTATTGTCTGGTCCAGTACCAGGAGATGTCTCTTTCCAGCCCTGTAAGTGTAAACATCTCTCATCAACTGTTTTGTTCACAAATATCTGAATCTTCTTTAAAAAGCATGTGGGACTTGGAAACAATAGGGATACAGGGAAAACAGCCCATTCCAATTGATCCAGTGTTGGATGACTTTAACAAGTCTATCCAGTCATCAGAAGGAAGGTATGTTGTGTCCCTTCCGTGGAAGAGTGAAGAAATGAAATCTTCACTTCTGAACAATGAAAAGCTAGCCAGGTCTCGTTTGAACTTTGCAACTCAACGTCTCAGCAAAAATCCAGATTTAGAGTCCATATATCATAAAGTCATCTCTGATATGTTGAAGGATGGTGTCATTGAAGAAGTTCCTGAGGATGAGGTCGTATGTTCAAACCCTGTGTTCTATTTCCCACACCGTCCAGTAGTTAAAGAGTCTAGTCTAACTACAAAAGTACGCCCTGTTTTTGATGCTTCTATGAAAGGTTTCAATGGAGTATCTTTGAATGACTGCATGAACACTGGTCCTAATTTGTTTCCAGATTTGCCAGGAATTTTGTTGCGGTTCAGGCGTTGGAAAGTTGCTCTGACTGCAGATATAGTAAAAGCATTTCTGCAGATCCAAATGTGTCATGAGGATCAAAATGTTCACAGATTCTTTTGGAATGACAAAGGTGCCATCAGAATGATGAGGTTTGTTCGCGTGCCTTTTGGAAATAAGAGTAGTCCTTTTCTGCTGAATGCTACCGTGAAACACCATTTATCAAGTACCCATCATCCCGCGTGAAAAATGAACTATTGGAAAATTTGTACATCGATGATTGGCTGTCTGGTTGTGACAATGATTCTGAGGCTTGTGAGATGGTTCAGCAAGCTAATCAGATAATGGGTCAGGCTAAAATGTCTCTGGCAAAGTGGGTTTCAAATATTGAAAAGGTTGGTGATTTGTTGTGTAGGGAGTTTCAGGATAAGACTGTTGAAACAGAATCTTTCAAGGTCCTGGGAATGCGTTGGTTACCTTCTGAGGATTGTTTTTCCTTTGATGGCCTAGACGTTTCAAAGGACTTATGTGTCACAAAAAGAGCTGTCTTGAGTCTCATTTCAAGGCTGTTTGATCCTTTGGGTTTTCTCATCCCTTTCACCATGAAAGCCTAATGTTTATTCCAAGAAATTTGGAGATTTGGATTACCTTGGGATCAAGTTTTGCCTGAAGCGTTGCAAGACAGGTTCTTACATTGGGTCAAAGGCCTGGAACTCTTGAAAAAGTGGAGAATTCCTCGGAGTTACGCTAGTGAGATCCTCTGGAGAGACACATCTGAGTTTCAATTGCAGTCCTTTGGTGATGCTTCACAGTCTGCTTATGGAGCTTGTGTTTACCTACAGGTGAGAAAACATGATGGCACTTGGAGTTCTTCCCTGGTCATGGCTCGGGCGAAGGTAGCCCCGTTGAAGAGGATCAGTTTGCCACGACTGGAATTATTGGGAGCCCTACTCTGTGCAAGACTGGTGGTGTATGTAAGACAGGCATTGAAGTTGCCTGATAATGTGCCCTGTAACTGTTGGACAGATTCAGCTGTTGTTTTGGCCTGGATTCAAAGTGATCCTTAGCCTTTTGTTGGCAATAGGGTTGCTGAGATTTCAGGATCTTATCAGTCCAACACAGTGGCATCGTTGTCCTGGCAAAAACAATCCCGCAGACTTAGTCACTCGTGGCATTTCAGCAGAAGAACTGTTGAATTCTCCGTTTTGGCTCAAGGGTCCTGGCAACTGGTGCTGATTGTGATTTCATCCATAGTGCTACAAGTTTGGGTGATGGAGAAAAGGAGGGAGATGAGCAGACAGTTTCTGATCTTGTGTATTCTGAAAAATGTAAAACGTCACGTGAAATTCAACGTACACTAATAAATGTGGCCATGGATGAAACGCAATCTTCAGTGGTTGAACAAGTTGAATATGACTTGAATTTGCATGACATTGATATTGAACGCTGGAGCAGTTTGAACCGAGCTATGAGAGTGATAAGCTGGGTTCTTCGGTTTCTGTTCAATATCCGATCTTCCAAAGAGAAGAGACGTGAGGGTGATCTGCATTACACTGAGCTTTGTGATGCAAAGTTAAAACTTTTGAGGCATGTTCAAGGAAGGGCATTTTCTGAGGAACTGAAAGCGCTGAGAAATGGACAAGGAGTTCCTAGAAGTTCTTCCATCCATAAGTTGTCTCCTTTTGTTGGGAAGGATGGTTTGCTTCGGGTTCAAGGTAGGCTTCAGTTTTCAGGCTTACCATATGAAGCTCAGCATCCAGTTATTGTACCAAAAGGTTATCTTGCTCTTCTCTTAGCACGCCATGTACACCGTATTTTGAAACATGCAGGTGTGAACAGCATGCTCACAGAGTTCAGAAATCAGTTTTGGATTGTGGGTACAAGGCGTATCTGTAAGAGGGTGAAACATGAATGTGTTTCTTGTCAACGTTTAGATGCTCCTCCTGGTTATCAAACCATGGCACCACTACCTGAGCTACGAGTTAAAGAAGCTCCCCCTTTTCTGTGACAGGAATTGACCATGGAGGACCACTGTTTTGTGGTGATTTCCCAGGAAAGAAGTTTTATGTTCTTCTCTTCACGTGTGCTGTGATCAGAGCAGTTCACTTAGAGCTGGTTGATTCTCTGTCTAGTGAAACAACTGTCATGGCTTTGCGTCGTTTCTTTGCACGCCGAGGCATGCCTTCGGTACTCATGTCGGACAATGCAAAAGGGTTTTTGGCAGCAAGAGATCACTTGAGGAGGAATTTGGGTCCAGATGCTCCTGATTGGAAATGTATTCCACCACGTGCTCCATGGTGGGGAGGATGGTGGGAAAGGCTTATAGCCTCCATGAAGTCAGCCTTGAAAAGGTCAGTAGGCAAAAGGTCTCTTACCAGGCTAGAATTGGAAACACTTCTACACGAAGTTGAAGCTTGCCTTAATTCTAGACCTTTGACTTTTGTGGGAGATGAAATAGATTCAGGGGCCCCGTTGACTCATTTTCTTTTGGGTAAATCCCCTCATCACAAACTGGTTGTGGATATAGGAGATGATGATGTTCATCCCCAAGATCTAGTTAAAAGACAAGATATTTGTCAAGAACTCCTGGACAAGTTTTGGTTTTGTTGGACCAATGAGTACATACGTAATCTTCCTCCATGTAAAGGTGGTCCAGTCAGTAGAAAAGGAATCAAAGTTGGTTCTGTTGTTTTGGTTAGAGGTGAGGGATGTAGCAGACTGGATTGGCCTCTGGGTGTTGTACAGAAAGTACATCCAGGTCGTGATGGGTTAGTGAGAGCAGTGGATGTAAAAACTGCAAAAGGAGTTTTCACAAGACCCATCCAAAAAATTCATGATTTTGAATTTAGTGAAACTGCGAGTGAGCCCTCACCAACCTCTGAACAGACAAACACTGAAAGCAATGCCAGTCACTCTGAATCTGACTCAAGCGTACAACAAACACAGACAGATGTGTCGGAGTGCATGAACATTGCGCATGAAAGAAATGTGTTGTCTAATTCTGGACGTGTGATCAAAAAACCTGTTAAATTGAACCTTTAAACTTTGGTTAGATGTTTGACTTTGATTCAGTTGTTTAGATAATGGTGATAGTTATTATTAGTTATTATTATTACAGTTGTGGATGGAGGTTTGCACCAAAAACTTGATTCAGTATTGAAAGACTTTATAAAATATGGTGCTTAAACCAAAGACTTGATATGGTGTTGAAACTATAGACTTACCTACAGCCTTGATATAGTGTGGAACCAAAGACTTGATCTTGATCTTGTGAGAATATCCTTTAGATGATCCTTAATGGTGCATCTATTACGCCAGAGACTGTCTTGATATTTTCTTTGTTCATTCACAAATGATATGAACTTGTAAACTGTAGGTGTACGCATAATGATAATTTATGACTATTATTAGAAATATTCTTGTTGGAGTCTTATAAGACTCCAAGGTGGGGAGAATGTTGTGGATCGCATGCACGAGCAGGTTGTGGATCGCATGCACGAGCAGGTTGTGGATCGCATGCACGAGCAGGTTGTGGATCGCGTGTGGCAGTAGTACAGTCTGGTGATGTGTGTTCGTGTATGCGTATGAATACATGTGTGCGCATGCACATCTTGCTTTTTCTTCGGTTTTTTTAGCTCTCCGATCTGAAGATAATAAAAGTTTAGCAACGGTGAACAGTTGGCGAGGGTGGTCGTTTTTCTTTGGTACGAAGTCTAGGTGTTGTGACTTCTGTTATGTTCTGTGTGTTTTGAACAACGTCTGTACATACCCTGAGGATCCATTCTGTGTCGTTCTTCTGTATCTTTGCATTTTGTGTTCAGCCAAGCTTCCTTTGCTTCATTGCACCTATGCCTGATTTCTTTATCTTCCTGTATATCACTTCGTTTCTCTTTGCCCTCCTCCTTTCCTCCATCAAGCCCAAACTTTCATTAGTCATCCAGCTCTTTTTTGCTTCTCTATCCGCCTTAGGGATTTCTTCACAAGCTTCATTTATAGAACTTCTCAACTTTGTCCATTGTTCCTCACTGTCACCGACGTCTTTCAGAGCACTGAATTTGTTTTGAATATGTACATTAAATTATTGACGTATCATTTCATCTGTCTTTAAGAGTCCAAGGTTTAGTTTGATGTTGCTTTTGGTCTGTTGCCTTTTCCTCAATTTCAGCCTAAACCTTCCCACTACAGGATTGTGGTCACTGTTGCAGTCTGCGCCTGGTAGTATTTTTGCTGACAGTAAATAATTTCTAAATCTTTTGTTGATCAGGATGTAGTAAATTTGATTTTTGGTATTATCTCCTGGACTCATCCAAGTCCATTTTCTTCTGTTAGGCTGCTCAAACCAGGTGTTTCCTACTATGAACTCATTCATCTGTGCCCATTCTACAAGTCCCCCCCCCCCCCCTCTTTCATTTTGTGTACCAAGGCCATGAGGTCCAACATTTCCCATACAGCACAGAAACAAAACAGAAAAAATGGAAATCTCATTTGTATTTTTGAAGGATTTACATTATGTCAAAAAACGTGCAGACAGAACTGACAAATGTGATAAAAGAATACGCAGCAGATCATTACAACAGTGATACAATTTGAACTATCCCTTAATCTCAGAGTTTTGTTTACACTAGACCTAAAAGAATATGATATTATCAGTTACTCTGACATTTCAGAAGTCAAAGCATTGTTTGTAATTTGGTCATAAAGAGCCACCACTCCTCTTGAACGAATAGCTGTTATAAAATTCCTAATTTTGTATGAAGTCTTGCAGCTGTGGATATTGCTATCGGATCTGCGCGATCCTGTCGTGGTGGACGTCTCCACCGACTTTGGCACAACCTGCTTCCTGCTGTGCCAGTCCGACACCACTTTTCGTCTTCTGCTTCTTCGTCTCCCTCCACTGCCCCTGCTCTCGACCTTGCTGCTGCAAACTTCGTCTCCTCCTCTGCCGTCTTCGCCTTCGCCTTCTGTCCCGCCGGTGCCGCCTTCGCCTTCTGTCCGGCCGGTGCCGCTTTCGTCTTCTGTCCCGCCAGCGCTGCCCTCATCTTCTGTCCCGCTGGTGCTGCCTTTGTCTTCTGTCCCACTGGTGCCGCCTTCGTCTTCTGTCCCGTCGTTGCTGCCTTCATCTTCTGCCCCGCTGGTGTCGCCTTCTTCTTCTGTCCCGTCGGTGCTGCCTTCGTCTCCGCCTCGGCCGCCGCCATGTGACTCTGATAAACTAAAACTGTGCCTTTTTAACGCTCAGTCAACATGCACTGATGGCAAAGCCGATGTCATTGCTGACTTTATCGCAGATGAGCATGTTGACATTGCTTTTATCACCGAAACATGGCTTAACCCCCTTGGTCATGAACCTATACATGCGAGTCTCACTCCGAGTGGTTACAGGCTTGCTTCTTTCCATCGCTCATCCCGAGGTGGTGGTATCGCCATCCTCGACAATGACTCACTCCATTCCCGCCTTTCTTTCTCGCAGTTCTGCCTTTCTCCCATCCTTCTTTCGAGCACGTTGAAGTATCCTTCCAATCCACTCCTCACCCCATCACCTTCTCCTGTGTCTATCGACCTCCACCTAGCTCTGCCAACAAGCTCACCACATCCATGTTTCTCTCTGACTTTGATCAACTTCTTGATTACTACTGCCTCTTACCTGGAAATCTCATCATTCTAGGTGACATCAATGTCCACTATGACAACACTCACCGTTATGACACAAGACATATCATCAACTCTCTGTCCAATCACAATATGACAACACATTTCTGAACCAACCCATCAAAAAGGTCACATTCTTGACTGGATCATTTCTCGTGATCACCACAATTCAGCTACTGACAACTGCTTAGTTCACGAGGGAAGTGGAACAGAACAACTCCATAGCCATGCTGGACACCCTCATCACCAGAACTGATGGCATTCTATCCTTCTCGGTCTACCGTAAACCAACTCATACGGACCAATATTTACAGTTCGACAGCCACCAGCCCCTTGAACACAAACTGGGAGTGATTCGAACCCTTACCCACAGAGCTAACACCATATGCAGTACCCAAGAGGCAAAAGACAAGGAGACAAACCACCTGAAAAAAGTGCTCACCATCTCGGGCTACAAAAAGTGGGCCTGGAACAGCCCGGGAGGCAGGAAATCCAACACCGCATCCCAACAGCCAGTGAAACAACACCAGCGCAAGGGACACATCACCATCCCATACGTAGGAGGTGTGAGTGACGCTCTGTCCAGAAAGATCAGAAAACTGGGGGTGGCTGTACATTCCAAACCTTCCAACACCATACGCAGCCAGCTGGTCACCCCCAAGGACAAAACCAGCAAACTCGACAAAGCTGGCATTATATACAGAATAGACTGCCAGGACTGTAACCAACATTATGTCGGTGAAACTGAACGCCCCCTTCAGAAGAGACTAACAGAACACAAGAGGGACTCTTCTCCAGTAGGAGCTCACCTACACGCCGAAAAACATCAATTCAGTGCGGACAATGTCAACATCCTGGACAGAGAAAATAAGTGGTTCCAGCGAGGAGTCAAGGAGGCCATCTACATCGCAGCCACCAACCCCCCGCTCAACAGGGACCGGGGCCGTTACACCCTGCCCCCGGTGTACCATTCTCTGATTCGATCTCGTGAACTGGGTTCATCCTATGTTCGCGAGATCTGAGTAGAGATTCACGCAGACAGCATTAGAGCGCTGACGAAGATGGCGAGAACGCCATCGAAAGCTACGGAACTGTGAGTAGCGATTTTTACACTGTTGGGAGACCTTGTTCTTCAAAATTGGTAGCATTATAAACTGCTTAGTTCTTTCTACCCGTCTAACTTCAGCCCTTCCATCTGACCACTCTGTAATTCTCTGTTCTCTTGACATTCCTCCTCCTTCCCGTACCATGCGCACAGTGACTCGACGCAATCTCAAATCTATCGACCTCTCCACATTTTCATCTGATGCCTTCCGTCTCCTTTCTGAAAAGTCACATAACCTTTCCGATGAATTCTATACTGCTCTCCACCATCTTCTGGACACTCATGCTCCAGCCACAACCCGTCTTTTACCTGACCGCCCCCCTACCCCCTGGCTCACTCATGAGATTGCCTGTGCTAAACGTGCCCGCCGCAGAGCAGAGCGCCGCTGGCGCAAATCCAAACTCACTGTACATAGGCAACTTTTCCAAGCCTCTAAAACAAAAGTATCCACCCTCATTGCATCTGCAAAAACAAGCTATTTCCAAACCAAAATCCTGAATGCCTCTTCTTCAAAAGAACTCTTTACAACCATGAATCATCTCCTTGGCACACGAAAAGTTTTACCTCTCCCAACAAAACACACAAATGAAGAACTCCCATCTGTATTCTCCAAGTATTTCACCACCAAAATACAAACTCTTCGTGACAGGTTTGACAGGACACCCTGTCAACCATGCCCACCTGACCCTTCCTTCTCTGGCACACCTCTTACTACTTTTACCCCAGTCTCACAAGAATAAATTCTCAACACAATCAGATCCGTGTCGTTCAAAACCTGCGAACTGGATCCTCTTCCAGGTTCTCTCTACTCTGTCTCCCTACTCTCCTCCCATTCATCACTGACATCATCAACACTTCTCTCCAAACTGGAACTGTCCCAGATTCTTTCAAGTCTGCTATTGTTCACCCTCTCTTCTAGAAATACAATTTAGACCCAAATGAACTGAAAAATTACCGGCCTATCTCTAATCTCTCTTTCTTGTCAAAACTCATCGAAAAAGTTGTCCTCAACCAACTGAACTCTCACCTGTCTGCCAACAATCTCCTCAATCCTTTCCAGTCAGCCTACCGCCAGTGCCATAGCACTGAAACTGCCTTGCTACACATTCTCAACAATCTCCTTGCAACTGATACTGGCAACGTCTCTCTCCTCACACTCCTTGATCTGTCTGCAGCCTTTGATACCATTGATCATGGTATTCTTCTTTCTAGACTTCATCATACTTTTGGCATCTCTGACATTGCTCTCTCCTGGTTCACTTCATATCTATCAAACAGAAAACAAACTGTTCTCATCAATGGCACTTACTCTCAACCTGCATACCTGACCTGTGGTGTTCCACAAGGATCTGTCCTTGGCCCTGTTCTTTTCACTCTTTACACCTCCCCCTGTCCACCATCATCAACTCCCACTCTATAAAACACCACTTCTATGCTGATGACACCCAACTTCAAGACAGTGACTCACCTGACAATATACAGCGCCTCCTGACTCGCACCACTGAGTGTTGCTCGGACATTAAAAATTGGATGACATACAACAAACTTCAGCTTAATGATGACAAGACAGAAGCTATCTTCATTGGCACCCGTCAGAAACTTTCTCAGCTGCCTCCTCTTTCTCTCCCATTATGTAACATCAGTCCCAATTTCTGATTCAGCTAAAAACCTTGGTGTCTCATTGACTCTACCCTCTCCATGAACAACTTTGTTTCTCAAACTGCCAGATCTTGCTACTATCACCTCCATAGTATAAGCCTGATCAGGAAGTATCTCTCTGTCGAAACAACTGCAAAACTCGTTCTCTCCTTCATAATGTCTCGCATTGACTATTGCAATTCACTCCTGTCCGGTCTTCCTGCCTCAACCATTCACATCCTACAGCGCATTCAAAACAATGCTGCACGCCTTGTACTCAAAAAGAAAAAAGCTGACCACATATCTCCTCTCCTGGCACAACTTCACTGGCTCCCTGTATCAAAGCGCATACAGTACAAACTAGACACCATGTGCTACAAAAGCCTCAATAACACAGCCCCCGATTACCTGTCAAGCCTACTTGAGATCTATGTTCCCTCACGTACCCTCCGCTCTGCCTCCGATCCTCTGACCTTTCGCTTTCCACGCACTAAGCTCAATACCTATGGTCCACGAGCCTTCTCTGTTTCTGGTCCGCTCTCCTGGAACAAACTTCCTCTCTCAGTCCGTCAGCAACCTACTTTTGTCTCCTTCAAGTCCGCTCTCAAAACTCACCTTTTGTCGTCTGCATAAAAATCCTGACCTCACTCAATCCCCTTTGCAGCCTGTCTCCACTCGGAGGGGAATCACATTGTAATATATAATTGTATATAATATGCTCTCTATAATTTTCCATTGCTTTTATTCTTTCTCCCCATTTATAGCCGTGTGCGTGCGTGTGTGTGTGTGTGTGCGCGCGCGCGCGTGTGTGTGTATGTGTGTGTGTGTGCGTGCGTGCGTGTGTGTGCCTGCGTGCGTGCGTGTGTGTGTGTGTCTGTTTCAGCGCTTAGATTTGATTTCATCAAGATTTTGCGCTATATAAATATTGTAATTATTAAAATTATCATCCACCTGATGTTTTTATTTCAAAACTTCAAAGGCTATTTTATCAATTTGTGTGGAATGGAAAACAAGACAGGATTAATAGGAGCACAGCAGTCAAAACTGTTAAAAGTGGAAGACTTGGATAAGGAAGATCAGAAATACAAGCTACGCATGAATAAACTATGTATTTTTTCGTAAAAAATATAGAACCTTATAATTCAAAGTTGATAAACACGAAGAAAAAGGAATAATCTGTTTTGTAAACACGATTTGAAAGTATACAAACATTTTTGCCTTTAAAGAGAACCACAAAATTCTGCTGTGCTGCTTGCTGAACCAGACCTGTTCAATGACAATATTTTAGCACCTTTTAGCACAGTGACGACTGTTTTCAATGCAAGGGTTGTCTTTAATGATGTGTTGTCTTTAATCTCTATGTTACATTTTTGTACACTGCAGCAAAGGCAACAAAATGTACATTTATGCCATACTGAGCATTACATTCTAATCGTTCAAAGAATTATCCACTGTCCTTTATTTAGTGGGCCATCGAGTAGGGTTTTGCATAGATTCGAAGAGTGCACAAGATAATTGCTGGGAGATTGGGATGGAGTGCATATGAATTTGTCCGAGAGAGATGAATCCCTTTTTGATTAAACTCCAGACTTTAAACTCTGGAGTTACTCTCGTGTCTTCTTTCATCGTGTGAGACGATTACCCCTCTCTACCATCTATACTAGGGAACAGTCATTTCAAGCAAATTACAACTCATCACACATCATAAGTGTCTCCTCTAATTTTTCTTACCCACGCTTCTTCTTTGCTCCTGTCTCCTCCTTCCCTGCCCCATCCCATACCCCCATTTCGACCTCACATTTTTGTCAAGAACTCAACAGTCAAAGGAAAATGAGATTAATCGATTTCACTCGTAAAGTTTTCTCTGAGATGGAGGTGTATTTTAAGAAGAGATGTTTGTTTTGCAGATTTTGATTTTTCCATTGGGATGAAGGGTGTTTAATGATATATTATAAATGACATTGTGCATTGTATAAAAAAAATGCCAAAAAAAAAACAACTAAGAAAACATCGTGCATGTGGACACAGGGCTTGTGTTCTATGTGATGTGACGCATATTTGCTGAATATGTACGGTATTTTGTATCCAAGTTCTATGTTGAAAGATGGACGTTTTTGCTATGCTGTTTGCATTGTACTTCAATGGCCCTACAGTCTGGGACTATTTCCTGACAATGCCATGATGATGCATAACGATGAGGGTGATAATTATGATGGTATGGAGTTCCAATTTTGATAGAGACTGTGTGACAGGGTTGTGCTCTGCGTTTCCTTATATTTGTATCCTGATGTCAACCAGGTCTAGGAATATAACACAAACAGTGTTGGTCACGATCTTTAAACAGAACCGTCAGTGAATAATCTGAGAAGAGGATGAGTCTCGGGTGTGTCTCCTCAGTCTTCACACTGAGTCCTCAGCATACTCAACTTTCGATAGGAGCCAGTTTGGGAAGAAAAGTCCCACATTGATTTTAACAGGTTAGATGGCAATTGAATCCACAACCTTCCACTCTTTAGTCCATTATACTTTGTTTCATGACCTTTTATTCATGTTGTTCTTGGGAGTAGTATCTTCCATACGCCCAACATATAACTGTAGCATTTGCATGCGAGGTGTTGCAAACCTTTGTGGATTTTCTAGTCAATTATGATTTGTTTCGTGACCTTTTCTTAATATTGTTCCTGGAAGTATCGTTTTCCATACGCCCGACATATAACTGTAGCATTTGAATGTGAGGTGTTGTAAATCGTTATGGATTCATGTCTTTTAAGCTGGTCAGATTATATTTTAATTGCTCTTCTATGATATCATTTTCAGTTACATTTGTGAGGGTGTGAAAAACAGTATGGAGGTTACCCTAACCAATCGAGGTACGACAATAGTTAGGCAAATATTTCCTTGTTCCTCGTCCATTGTTTCAGACTTGCATTGCTGTTCATGCCAACACTAAACATAGGACACAGGCATCACAACATGTACGTCACTGGCTTAATGCTACTTGCTATTATCTCCTATATCAACTCCACTTTCAACATCGTTGTTTACTACACCATGGGCTCTCGCTACAGACATACCTTCTGGACTCTGCTGGGCAGACGGACTACCAAGCACACCCCAAGCAATACCTCAGCCATTAAAAAGGCCACGTAGAAACGATATTTTCCCTGAACTGAAAAGTTTTCAAAATCTGCTCTAAACGGACAATAATTCCACGAGGAAGAACAGTTACACTGAAATATTGATTTTGATACCTGTGTACCAGTCAGATGGTGTATAATTGTGCATTTTGTTCCCACAATTTGATACCCAGACCACTCACAAAACGTGTTTTGTGTTAGTATGTGACAAAAATAATTTTATAAGATGAAGCAAAAACACAAATTATATCATCAAAATGGGGGATATACACTACACCAAAACATGGAATGGACATGCACTCATTGAAATTATCATGAAAAAGAAGATTTACATGCATCAATGCAAGTTAAAAAAGTACTGCTATTCACTGAACTTTTTCTGGGGCATACACAAATGCATGCACACACATATACATACGGACACACGCACGTGCGCGCGGGTGTATACATATGCAAGAATGCACGCACACACGTACTGTGACGTGTGTTAACAGTAAACAGCGTGCGGATAGCAAGAATGCACGCACGCACGTACATATACAGACTGTCTCTCCCAGAGCAAGAAAAAAATTCATACATGGATTTTTTTTCATTGAAAAGGGGAGATTTTTCAAATGGTCCAACCAGCTTTTTTTCTAGCCTTCTTTTGTCCACTCAACCAGTTAAAAGGACATCTCTTCGTAAATACACACTCTGTCTCAGACACAAGTTTACGAAAGACATCGATTAATCTCACTTTTCCCTTGACTGTTGGGTTCTTCACAGCAAGTGAGGTCAGGATGGGGGTAGGGGATGTGGCAGGGAAGTGGGAGACAGGAGTAAAGATGGAGGGTGGCGTGAGAAAAATTAGAAGAGAAGAGAGGCTTGTGATGTGTTGTCACCTGCTTGATATTACTCTAGAGAGGGGTCATCGTCTCACACGATGAAAAAATAGACAGTAGAGCAACCCCAGATTTTAGAACATGGGGCTTAATCAAAAGGGATTCATTACTCTCGGACAAATCCATATGCACTCCACCCTGATCTCCTGGTAGTTATCTGGCGCGCTCTTTGAGTCTGTGCAAAACCTTATGTGTTGGCATGGCTTTGAATTAGGTAGGAAATGATAATTATGAAACGCTGTCACCACCTGAGTGAATGGAGCATACAGATGGGCAGTGAAGAAGCCAACTGCCAACTTTCATGGTGTGGATGGGATTGAGATAAAAACTCGTATGATAAAGAGAGAGGGAAAGGAGGAGAGACAGACAGACAGACAGAGAGAGAGAGAGAGAACGAGAGAGAGAGACAGACAGACAGACAGAGAGACAGAGACAGAGAGACAGAGACAGAGAGACAGAGACAGAAAGATAGACAGACACGCATGCAGGTAGACAGACAGACAGGCAGATAGAAAGACAGAATGACACTGTGAGTGAGAGAGAGAGGGGGGAGGGAGAGAGAAGACGGCCAGCAGATACTTAGTTGGGAATACAGGAAAACAGACCTACAGACAGACGAACAAAAACACGTACAGACATTGACAAACACACAGACAGATAGAACGAGTGACAAGCAGACAGACAGGCAGACAGACAGACAGACAGGTACAGAGTGCATTTTTTATTGTGTCCCACTCCTAGAAGGCCGGATGATTAGGACATAAGACAGAGACACAGCATGTCAAATGCCTCTAGTGTGTTGGCTAATGACTGCGTGCTTGTCACCTCCCACTTTCAGCCTGCACTGCTGGCTAGCACTGCCGCTTGCAGTTATGCGAAAAGGAGAGCAGAATGCGTAAGTCTCTCTCTGTCAGTACATAGCCTCTCCATCAGCAAGCCCTACGTTATGCCTCCTCGTGGCGACATGTGGTAACTGAGCACCTCATGGACTCAGGCTAAAACTCGAGGTAGTCGGAGGAGGTCTGGCCCAGAGACGTGCGGCACGCAGGCCCACCAGTGTGTGGATATGCGCTGGTGCCCACGTACCAGACCTCCAGCTATGAGTAAATAGCACCACTGCCTGGTGGATATCTCGAGAGAGAATAAGGTTTAAGTAGTAAACCCTGAAAAAAGTCACCGCTACGGCCTTGTAGGTTGTCGTGGGAACGACAAAGGCTATCGGATAGACCATAAACAAACTGATGGAAGGCAACGGGAAACAACCATCGTACTTACCCAAGCAAATTCATGGCCAGACAAAACAAAAGAAGAATGAAGGTAACGACGTAAATAGGGACTCCTATAGAGTTCCTTCGTCCAGTAGGGACCTTCATGCCGCGCAGGTGACACCAGACCGCCAGCAAACTACTGCCTTAAATCTAAGAAAAAATACAAAAATCGCAACATGGAATGTCAGGACATTGTTGCCAAAGGGAAAATTAGATAATGTCAAAATGGAGATGGAAAGGCTTAACATTAGTATTTTAGGACTAGGGGAAATGAGATGGAAGGGGGCAGGCATAAGAACATCAGGAGAGCATACAATAGTATATTCTGGCGGAAACACACATGAAAGAGGTGTAGGCATCATAATTGACAGGGACAAATCAAAAGCAATTAAAGGATACTGGGCTGTGTCCGACAGAGTTTTGCTGGTTAAATTGGATGGTAAGCCATTTGATATCGACATCATTCAGGTGTATGCACCAGGATCCGCAAGTACTCAGGACGAAATTAACAATTTCTATGAAGTATTAGAGATGGCCAAGGCTCAATGTAAGCCACAGGAAGTTACAATAATAATGGGAGATTTTAATGCACTGTCACCAACGTCTTCCACAACACTGAATTTGTTTTGACTCTTAAAGACAGATGAAGCGATACGTAAACAAATTTAACGGACATGTTCAAAACAAATTCAGTGTTGTGGAAGACATTGGTGAAGTGCGGAACAATGGACAAAGTTGAGAAACTCGATAAATGAAGCTTGTGGAGAAATCCCTAGAGTAGATTGAAAAGCAAAAATAATCTGGATGACAAAAGAAATTCTAGGCTTGATGGAATAACGGAGGAAGCCAAAGGGAAAGGAGGAAATATACAGGAAGATAAACTTAGAAATCAGGAATATGCGCAGTGAAACTAAGGAAGCTTGGCTGATACAAAATGCAAAGAAATAGAAGACCGACACAAAACGGATCCTCAGGGTATGTACAGAAGAATTGAAGAAATTGTCCACATGAAAAAGACATGCACATCAACTGTTTGATTTAAATCGAAAGATGGTACACTTACCATGGAAAAATACGAAATATTAGATAGATGGGGAGACTACATTAAAAACCTTTTTCGAAGATGACAGAAACGAAGAACACCTTACAAGAATGAACGTTGAAGGACCACCCATAATGAAAGATGAAGTTAGAGCAACACTGAAAAAGATGAAACCAGGAAAAGCCTCAGGACCAGACAACATTACTAAGAGATGATTGAAGCTCTGGAGGAATTTGTATTGAAAAAATAACAGTCCTCCTAAATGAAACTTATGACACTGGACAAATTCCCAATTATATGTCAAAATCAATTTTCATTGCATTTCCTAAGAAAACAGAGGCTATAGAATGCGAACTCCATCGCACAGTCAGCTTGGTGAGTCATGTAACAAAAATCCTATTAAGAATAATCACGATGAGGACAATGAACAAAATCAAAAGAGAAATAGCAGAAGAACAGTGTGGATTTGTCAAAGGGAAAGGAACTATTAATGCCATACACATCCTAAGAACTATCATAAAGACGTCAATCGAGTTGAATAAAGATTTCCATTTATGCTTTGTTGATTATACCAATGCTTTCGATTGGGTAAGACATGAAGAACCAACTAGAAACGCTCAATATTGATGAAACAGATCTATGAATAGTCAGAAATATGTATTGGGAACAAATGTCAGCAATAAGAATAGAAAACGATATAAGCTCTTTCCAAAATATCAAAAGAGGAGTCAGGCAAAGTTGTGTTCTGTCACCAGATCTGTTTTCGCTTAATAGAGAAAACAGCATGAGAAACCTGAAAGAATACCCTGGATTAAAAGTTGGAGCAAAAACAATGATAAACTACATTCGATACTCAGATAACACCGTGCTGATTGTAGAAAATGAAAGGGACCTACAAAATCTACTGAATATAATAGAAATAGAAAGCAAAAGTGAAGTGTTGGAGCTAAATAGCAAGACTGATGTCGTGGTATTCAGTAAAAAACATGATATTCCCTCATGCAAAATAACATCAAATGGCACAACCTTGAGACAGGTTGATAAGTTTAAATATCTGGGATCGATCATCTCATCAGACGGCAGATGCAGATTAGAAATAGCCGACAGAATCGGCCAGGCCAAAACAGCATTCAAGAAGATGAAAAGCATTCTAGCCAACAAATGCCTATCAATTAACATCAGGAAGAGAGTTCTTGAATGTTACATAGAACTGATAATGTTATACGGTTGTGAGGCATGGACAGTCAGCAAGTAAAGCCAGAACAAGATTGAGACAGCTGATATGTTGTTTCTAAGAAGAATGTTGACAGTTCCATGGACTGCAAAGAAAACAAACGAGACAGTCTTGATGGAAGCAGACACAAGAATATCATTCATAAGGAAGATTAGGAAAAGACAGGCAACATTTATAGGCCATTTTATGAGGAAAGGGGAATTAGAGCATCTGGTCTCAACAGGATAGCTGGAGGGAAAGAGAGCACCAGGTAGATCCAGGGAAAAAATATTGAACGGAGTGGCTGAAGACAGAGAGGGTGGAAGACGTGCTTGCGGCAACAAGGGATAGATGCATATGGAGGGCCATGATCGCCAACGCCTTGTGGCTGGGCACTTGATGGTGATGATGATAGCACAGGACCATCTTGTGATGAAAGGGTCAGTGGTTTCTTGACCTGTGCTTATAGGTCCTATTCTTTACCTGCTCTGTCTGTCTGTTTGTCTATATGTCTGTCTGTTTGTCTGTATGATATCTGTTCTGTCTGCCTTTCCTTTCTGTCTCTCTCTATGTCTCTGTCTGTCTGTCTGTCCTCTCCCCCCCTCTCTCTCTCTTTCACACACATGAACATACATGCTTTACATACAGATTCACACACACACACCACACACACACACACACACACACAACACACACACACACACACCCCACACA
>CM060308.1:58723455-58748455 GCA_030674185.1 Monoplex corrugatus
CTGCTACGTCTGTTCCCCCTATTCCTGTTACTACTACTATGCTACTGTTCCTACTATTGCTATTACCACTACTACTACTACTATAACTATTACTAATAACTACAACTAGTGTTCGTGTTATTGCTGCTGCTGCTACTTTTCACTACTACTACTACTACTACTGTTTTTGCTATTTTTGCTACTACTACTACTTCTGTTCCTGTTATTGCTGCTGCTATTACTACTTCTGTTCCTGTTATTGCTGCTGTTATTACTACTTCTGTTCCCACTATTCCTGCCACTACTTCTGTTCCTGCTATTCCTGCTTCTACTATTGCGGGTTGGTCAAGTTTAGATGGGGGTTATAGGTGTGCAAGGTCAGAGGCACATGGAGAACTCTTCCACTCAAACACACATAAAGCCAGGACAGTGGTTCCTAAACTTTATTTACATGGACGTCGTACTTCTGGTTATTCTCTTTCCCTCCAGCTTTCCTGTTGTGACCAGGTGTTCTAATTCCCATTTCCTCATAAAATGTCCTATAAATGTTGCTTAACGTTTCCTAATCTTCTTTATCAATGATCTTCTCGTGTCTGCCTCTTTCAAAACTGTCTCGTTTGTTTTCTTTGCTGTCCATTGAACTCTCAACGTTCTTCTTAGAAACCACATTTCAGTTGCCTCAAGTTTGTTCTGACTTTGCGTGTTGACTGTCCACGCCTTACAACCGTACAACAGTATCGACTCTATATAACATTCAAAAACTCTCTTCACGATGTTAACTGTTAAGGCATTTGTTGGTAAGAATGCTTTTCATCTTCTTGAACGCTGTTTTGGCTCGGCCGATTCTGCTGGCTATTTCTGATGTGCATCTACCATCTGGTGAGATGACCATTCCCAGATACTTAAACGTATCAACCTGTTTCAAAGTTGTGCCGTTTGCTGTTATTTTGCATGAGGGGATTTCTTGTTGGTTTTTTTTTCCACTGATTACCATAACTTCAGTCTTCTTGCTATTTAGCTCCAGCCCTTTATTTTTGCTTTTATTTCTATTATATTCACAAGGTTTTGTATGTCTTTTTCATTTTCTGCAATTAGCACGGTGTCATCTGCGTAACGAATGTTGTTTATGATTCTTTCTCTAATCTTTTCTTCTAGTTTCTGATGGTGGTTTCGATGTAAAGTGAAAAAAAAATCTGATGACAGAACACAACCCTGCCTGACCCCTCTTTTGATACTTTTGAAACTTTTGAAAAGCTTATTTTGCTGCTGTCTGTTCCCAGTATATATTTCTGATTATTCTTAGATCTTTTCCATTAATATTGAGCCTTTGTTGTTTCTAGCCTTTCTAGCTGTTATTTTACTTGACGGAATTTCTTGTTTTTCATAATGGTAACCATGACTTCTACGTATATACTAAAACAAAAACCAAACCAAACAACAACAACAGCAAAAAACAAAAAACAAAAAACTCACAGAAAAAGGAATGTCTGTAAAATCATCATTTACATATGAGTTGTTTGATGTAAGAAATATAACTTTCAAACAATAGATATATCACTATAGCCATATAATTGAAAACAATGAGCGAAAGTATATCAGAAACACAACAGAATCTGCGTTTTCTTTGTAATCGTATTTTGAAAGAAAGCTATTTAGTGTATATTATTAGCACTGACGTAAGGGCGGCAACTGTTTTTTTTTCGTTTTTTTTTTTCGTTTTTTTATTCACAGTCGGCACGTAACATATAGGCGCAGGCCTAGACACGCATGCACACTTGCATATACCACCATGTGCGCACACACTAGCAAACATGCACAAATCACGAACAACTAGTGGTAAACAAGAGAACCCCACCCCCCCTAAAAAAAGGAAAAGGAAAAAGAAAAAGAAACACTAATTACGAAACACCAATGAAAAGAAAACGTGTCCATCGTTTAGACAACCCGATAAAATTTTATGTTTGTACGTTTCGTTACTTCACGTTGACATAAAGACAGCTACATCTACACATTTACCCACCAGATCAGAGCAAAACCCAGGTATTTTATGATAGTTGAAAATTATTTACGAAAAAAGAAAACACACACACACACACACACACACACACACACACACACACACACACACACACACACACACACACACACACACACACATCACACACACACACAGACATACACACACACACACACACACACACACACACACACACACACACACACGCTGCGCGCGCGCGTGGACATGCTTACATATACACGCTTGTACACTCTCACTCGCACGCCACACCCACATAAAAATACGCACAACTATAGACACAGAACGTTCACACGTGTATGCACAAACACACACACACACACAACACACAACACACACACACACACACACACACACACACACACACACACACACACACACACACACAACACACACACACTTTGAAAATTTTTTTTATAACAGATCGAATCGCTCCGGCGTTTGTGCAATTTCAGAGTAGGTAATTGTAGGCAAATGAAATAATTGAAAAAGTACATAATAATGAAAGACCTGCTCGTTTGATGATTACAGAAATTGTGAGTCTGATCATTAGAGATATCTTGTTTGTTTCAACGCCGTGCTAATTGCAGAAAATGAAAAAGACATACAAAACCTTGTGAATATAATAGAAATAAAAGCAAAAATAAAGGGCTGGAGCTAAATAGCAAGAAGACTATATATATATATATAGACTTCAAGTTTGAAAACTGTTTATTTATAAATGAATAGTAGCCCTGTACCTGTTTTACAGCTAGTCCTTGTTACTGCACACGTAATAATGTGAGCGTAAAAACATAACATTGAAAAATATCACAACCATCGATGTCTTATCATCAAATATGGAAGTGCTGTTGAATTTTACTAAGACTGGTTTTTGCATGTATTAAAAAATTTTGACGATGAAATGGGTATAGAAAATGTATATGCCATTGTCGTTCGACGACTTAAGAGTATTTTGAATTGGTGATGTCTCAACTGGTTCAGTTTCGCAATTGAGAGATTCTTGTAAGTAGTATGGGCTTATAGATACAGTTGAAAAGGCACAGTAAAAATCCACCAAAATGACTCAGCTGCAGTTGGTGTTGTTACTGGTTTTTGTTGTTGTTTGTTTTGTTTTTAAAACCCAGCCGACTGCGTAGAGCCATATCAGAGCTATAACCATTTCAAAACATGAACAGGAAAAAACATGGAAAAGAAAATTAACTACACAATCTAAGGATATGCCCCAACAGTTGCGCTGAAGAAGTCAGCCGGATCGCCGATGAAAGCTACGCAAGTGAGTAGCCATTTTACTGAGAGACGTGTTTAGTATGATAGTCATTATGTCTACCCCTCAGTCGTTAAAACTTCCTCAACATCTCATACGCGATTTCGACGGGAAAGTCATCAAAATGTTTAGAGAACTGGAAGAGGAACATCGATCGCTAGCCAGGTTCAGGAACCATCTTCATTTCACGCTGCATTGTAAACATCAAAATGTGTGCCCTACAAGTCTTAAGATCAAAACTAGTAAGAAAGGCCAGGCAGCTAACAACATCATCCATCGTGCTCAACGTGCGCTCATGAACGAACGGATTAAACAAATCAACAGTCGTTTGGTTATCATAAACAACACGATCGCCATTTTGAAGGATGAACTCAGTGCTTGTGTACCGGATACTATCATGGGAGACGGTCGCCTGGTCTGACTGCATTGTTTGACGTGAATGGGACAAAGTTCGCATGCGCCACAGGAAGAAGTTTGCGAAGTTGCAGGCTAAACCAAAACATGATGATTGCGTGCCCATTACTCCGTCAGTGATCAAGAAACGCAAGAACTCAAAAACAGGTGGGTAATGAATCTATCGGATTTAAGTTTGACTGAAGCAGAATTGTCAGTGTTGAGAAAGGGGTCAATTTCGCGGTCACTTCAGACAACTTCCCATCACGGAGTACATTACCAGCATTGAAACTGCGTGTCGATGGATCGGTCCTCAAACAGAAGAGGCCACACATCTACGATCAGAGTGTGTGAACATCCTCAAACAGAGCAAACCTCCCAAATCCAACATTTCTAGGGATGAAAGACTTGCACTACAAGGATTGAAGAAGGATTCTATCATGATTCTCCAGCCGACAAAGGCCGTGCCACCTTACCCAAGGGGCAGTAATGTGAGAAGGCTCACAATCTGCTAGAAGACAAAAAGACCTACCAACAGCTGAGCAAAGATCCCATCAGCAAGTATACTGCCAGTCTGACCAAACTACTGCAAGGTATACAGAAGTCAGGAGAACTCTCTTCAAACAGTACCGCAAATTGTACCCCTCAGCTACTGATGTGCCACCGTTCTACGGACTGCCCAAAGTGCATAAGAAAGATGTACCCCTCCGTCCCATTGTCGCCTCTTAGAGGATCCCTGAGGTATGAGACGGCCCGCTTCGTTGCAGACATCCTCTTGCCTTTGGTAGGAAAGACAGAACATTCCATTGCCAACAGTGCAGACCTGGTGAAAAAGCTGTTGAAGTTTGTACCACAACAGTGGAACACATTTGTGAACTGCTATCCTGCTGCCACAACACCATCTACTTCACCTTTAAAGCACAGTTCTACCAACAGACTGAGGGTGCAGCCATGGGGTCCCCTCTGAGTCCTATTGTCACCAACCTCTTTATGAAAAACTTCGAGGAGAAAGCTTTGGCGTCGTTCCACACTCCTCCACGCTACTGGGGCCGCTACATGGATGACACTATGACTGTGCTGAAAAGATAGATGGTCGAAGACTTCACGAACCATCTCAACAACCAACACCCTGCCATCAAGTTCACCTAAGAAGCATCGCGATGTTGGATACCCGAATCACCCGAACGGAGACAGGCCTTGCCTTCTCTGTCTACAGAAAGCCGACCCACACGGACCAGTACCTACAATTCGACAGTCACCAGCCACTGGAACACAAGCTTGGAGTAATCCCCACCCTTACCCACCGAGCGAAGACCATCTGCTCTACTGACACCACTAGGGAAGAAGAGATGAAGTACATCAAGAAAGTACTCAGTGTGTCGGGATACCAGAAGTGGGCCTGGGATATTCCGGGGGTCAAGAAAACCATACCCCACCACTCCACTGAACGGCAAACCCCTTCGAGAGGGCACGTCTCCGTGTCGTACGTCAGCGGCGTCACTGAGGCTCTCAGCAGGAAGATCAGGAAGTTGGGAGTCAGTGTCCATGCCAAGCCCACTAACACCATCAGAAGCCATTTAGTCCACCCCGAAGACAAAACAGAAAAATTGGACAAATCAGGGGTGATATACGGGATAGACTGCCTGGACTGTGACCAAAGCTAAATTGGCGAAACTGAGCGCAACTTCCACAAAAGACTAAAAGAACACAAACATGAGTCCTCTCCAGTGGGGAAACATCTGACCCACACCCAACATCACTTTCAAAAGGACAATGTGCAAGTTCTTGACAAAGAAGCAGGATGGTTCCTGAGGGAAGTAAAGGAGAAAGTCTACATTGCCGCAAGGAACCCCACCCTCAACTGTGATCGGGGCCGACACAACCTGCCATCGGTGTACTCCTCACTCATTCAGTCCCGCTGTCGTGAATTAGCTCACGTCGGTGCGCACTGAAGCCAGTTCTCAACCCAGCAGTTGCGCTGAAGAAGTCGGCCGGATCGCCGATGAAAGCTACGCAAGTGAGTGGGCTATTTTACGGAGAGACGTGTTTAGTACGGTAGTCATTATGATATGCCCCTGGTTTTGATCACTCCGCCTAGGGGATTTAAAAAATATGCCTGAATACAAATCTAAACATAACTAAGAACACTAAAACAGATATAAAAACGAGTCTGAATTACCTCAAATTGCTCCTGCATATCATATTCCTAGTGCTAAAAATGCACTTAATACATGTGCCCAATTATCAATCCTAAGAGGAAGTACGTAAGACGTATGGAACGCATACAGGTGAATGGACCAGCAAAGCAGAAAATGATAGGAAAAAATGACAAAGCAAATGAACAAAGCAGAAACAAAGAGAGTGACAAAAAAGAGAAAATTTCTAGCACACGATTTTCCAGAAGGTGGGGATGCTATTTATACTGAAAGAGCCCCCGGCATCCCCAGGGGGGAGGGTGGTGGTGTGGTGCCCAGCAACAATACAGTTTCCTCTGATGGCTGGTCGCATGGCAGCTCGACATCACTGTCTCCCATAGGTTTCCTGACACTGGGACTTTGACTGAAAACACTTGGGATAATGTGTGCTGAAGAGCCAGGTTTAGTGGGATAAACTGAGATGGTGTAAAAGCTGGGACAGAAGCAACTAACAAGAATACTCTACCATCAAGAATACTCTACTACAAGCATATTACGATTGATTTTAGCAATATTCGTAATGCCTGAAGGTTTCGGCATTATGTGAATTGTCCGCGACCATCAGGAAATACGAATATTGACTGAAAATGTTAGTGGCACGAAACAGGAACAAATTCACGAAATACGTGATTGGCCCAGTCTCTTCAAGGCAGATAGTAGGTAAATATGTATTGCGTGGTCGTATATTCTGGATACGCTAAACACTTTCCAACAACCGATCTGAACAAGGTGCATTAAACGATCAAGCTTGCTAGAATTCATGTTTTTAAAGCAAAAGAACCAGATTATTTAATTTGTGTGGTACTGGGAAATGGTTTTGATGTAAAATGTTTATTAAGATGATTTGTTGACTTTTTGTTTAAGAGGACAGTCCGAAATTGATGTGATTTACTTGTTAACTGATTTAGTTTCTCTCATGATTTTTCATTTGATGTGACAAGGCCATCAAAATACGTCTTACTTTCAGCGAGTTTTAGTCAGCTAACCTTATTCCGTTGCTTTTTGCGAGCGTTCAATTCTCTTCTGTGCGAGATATTGTTATGCTTGTAAATTGCAGCGTGGATTTCTTTCATCATCCACTTTGGTTGGGTGGTGTGCTTTAGTCTGCTTTTTTTTCTTTTGTAGTTTTTGTTGTTGTTGTCTTTTTGTATGGCGTATTATTATCATAAACTGAATTGAATGTATTGTACTATGCGAGTCAAGATAAGAGATGTCGCGAGCTCAGATGCTACTGAAACATCGCAGTTGACAGTAACAAGACTGACATGTTTCGGTGATGAATTTCTGCATAGAGAGTTGAGGATCAAGAACAACGCCAAGGGACGTGATTGAATCAGAGAGTATAATGTTCTTGTCGCCTAACTGGACAGAACAAACTATTATAGTGGAAAGCTGTCGCGTTGTGTCAATAAACATTGCTTCATTCTTATCTCCATTTGATTGTAGCTTATTCTGTATCCTCCAGTTTTTGGAGTTTTGGATCTCAACACAATAGTCAGAGGCTTCAGAGAAAACAGTTAAAGATTTTCAGAAGATGCACTGATTGTAAACCTTGGGAGTCATCAACATAAAAGTGATATTCGATGTTGTGCTGACTGATGACACTGGCAACAGGTCAGATATAGAGTATGAGTCGAAGCATTGAGCCTTGAGGGAATCCGTATGCAAGTTTAACCACCTGGGGCTTAGACTCATTTACAACAAATGACTGAAAGCAATCAGACAGGTATAACCTAAACCACGAATAAGCACTACTTTGGATTCCGAATGCGTGTCGAGAGAGGAGGGTGTGGTGGTCAATGGTGTCAAAATCAGCAGAAAGACCTAAAACAATAAGTAGGGAAATTCGACCACAGTCAGCTGAAATAACAAATAATTCATAATTGAACGAGAGCGGTTTTGGTGCTGTGGCCAGAATGGTAAGCTGACTGAAAACGATGTTAAAGATTGTTTTTTAGGCTGATAGAATGGCAAGCTGAAGACAGGAACATGATTTTTGAGAATATTAAGATCAAGATTTTTCTTTTTCTTTTTCAGCCGAGGCTGAACAATGGTTTTTTTTTCAGAAAAAAATGCGACAAATCTAGTGATAAGAGAGGTGTTGATGATATGCCTTAAGGATGGAAGAAGCTCAGGAAGTGTTTGTGAAAAGAGAGGCTGGTTTGGGGTCATGTTCACAAAACTTCAATGACATTTATTTCAGGATGCTGGGTGATAAAGTGGATGGGGAGGAGGGAGAGATGTAATATGGAGTCCAGAGAGGTAGGAGACACTGCTCAGATGAAGTGGATGCTGAAATGAGCTGTGGGAGGCAGATAGAGAAGTTGTTCAGCTCAGAGACTGGCCGTGGTATTTGTGTGCTGACTTGTTTGCCAGGTAGTACATTGCTGTGTTTGGTGACATATCAGCAGATACCACCACGATAATTCGTTTGTTATGTTTCGCTGCCAAGAGCAATTAGAGCATCTGATCACTACATGAAAGCTGGAGGGAAAGAGAACAACAGGGGAAAAAATATTGGATGGACTGGCAGTGTGGCTGAGGACAGAGAGAGTGGGAGCTGTACTTGTGGCGACAAGGGATAGATTTGTATGGAGGGCCATGATCGCCAACGCCATGCGGCAAGGCTCATGATAATGTTGATGATTTCAGTCACTAGAATGGAACGAGCTGTTAGTGAGTCGGATCATGTACGTGAGATAGTACGAGGTAGTGTGGATTGACAATAGTACTTAGTTATGAAAAACTGATCCATAGTTTACAAGCTTTCACGAGAATATTAATAGTATTTCGGTAATACACGTGTACTTGTAAGAGTTTTATTTATCTCTTTTGCACGATATGATTTGGCATTATATGGATCATAATTCGAGACAATGCAGTCCAAAACATAAGAAAGATGACATAATCATTATTTTGTCAATCTTGTGAAACTGGTAAAGTTTTAAAAGAACATATGCAACATATTACATCACTGATTAAGTGCTCCAAAAGAATAGTTTGTCTGTTTGACCATTTTGCAAAATACCAACAGCGCAGTTGAAAGAAGTGTCACAGATTTTATTCTTTCAGTATTAGTTTTCTCCTCCAGGAAATACGTAAATCTTTGCACTATTTCCGAGTTTCATGTTTGGTGGTTGTCTGTTGAAAGGTTTCACTCTTTTCCGCGTGGTCAAAGATATTGATGAAAGGAATATGTCTCCTAAAATGATATCAGCAAAGTGCAGTATGTTTAAGATGTATATCGTTTAGATCACAACCGGTATGGTATGAAAGAGGATAGTTTTGGTAGACTATTCTTTCTCTTTTCTTTCATTTGCCATTTACATGCTCAGGCCACATCAGGAGATAAATGTGACCATTGATGATTAGTCTAGTGTTCAAGTAGAGACTAATGCCTCAAGTCTTCTGCGCAACGCCTTAAGAGAATGAAAAACCTGCTACCGGTAATTATATTCGTTTGATCATACTGCTTTCAGATCACATCTAGACCAGGATGACAGAATGATACAGAAAAATGAAGTCAAATTTTTTCATCAGCAACACAGCAGCAAATCGGGTCATACAATGAAATGAATAATAATACCTCTGCATTGTGTGGATAACCAGAACCAGCGCACTGATCCTTTCTCTAGTGTTTGCCTCGCCTCTTTTTCTGAGCCCCAAGATCCTTACTATCCACAAGCCAACATGATTTCCTAAACTGTAACAGAATACTGTTAAAAACAAGCAGTAACTTTATCAAGTGAATAGCATGTATTACTTCACCCTACATTCTCGCTGACGAACACAATATTCGAATCTGACTCATACGTAGCACGCGAACAGCGTGAATTTACATCCATTCGATCTAAAATCATTCAGAAGAATGTGGCTAAGAATGTACCAAGCTGATCTTAGCATATAAACAATGTATGACTACACTGTTTTTATTTATCTTTAATAAAATAAATAAAGTTTAACACGTGAACAGCATAAATCATTTTCATTCAACATGTGTATCATTTCACTCAAGTTTAACACGAGAATCACTTCAATCTAAAAATTCTTGTATGGACAGGGATGAGAACAGAACGCATTAAATAAAATCTAGTTCGTAAAAAGCATGTACTTATTTTTTCTACAACATAAAGACTAATCTAGAAACTTGTAGTCCTCTGGAAAGAAGAAAAAAATCCAAAGATAAAGAAAATTCAATCTCTCCCATTTTAAAACATATTTTAAAAGTTTTGTTCAGATTTATTTTGTAACAGTCCCTGAGGCTTGATTTCCATTCTCTGAATCAGCAAGCAGTTTCCATGTTTCACATTGGAAGAGGAGGATGGAGACTATGAGCAACAGCCTGTAGTTGGCTGTAATGCTGATAGTGCTGCTTTTCCAGATTCTGTGGTGTTGATTGCTTCTCTCATTGGTGACTTTCATTCCTTGTGCTCCTGAGCTGTTAACAAGTATGTTGGTGAGATCTTGCAGTTCAGTGTTGTTGCCTACCATGTGATCAGATCATCATCAAATCATAGATTGCAGATGCGCCTGCCACCATTGTAGACATGATGATGCTTGACAGGTTGTTTTTGCTTGATCTCGCCAGGGAGATGCTGAACAAGACTAGTGACCACATTACTTCTGTCGTTTGGGGAAAAAACTCTTCTAGATGATTGTCAAGAAGGTAAGCACTGCATCAGTTCCTACCCACGCTTTGGTGACTTGAATCAGAATCTCTGGAATATTGAAGCTTCTCGTGGCTTTCCAGAATCCATCAGGCCAGACTTTGTCGAATCCTTTCTTAAAGCTGATTCAGTTGTAGTCCATATCACATTCATGATGTGTTTTCGATTATGATGCGAGCAACAATAAAGCTCTGCTCTACTGTGCTGATGCCAGGTTTGAAACCAATCTGTTCTATGGACAGTAATTCTTTGAAGAGTGGCGACAGCACTAAATAGTACTTTCCTTTACTGTAGAAAAGTTTCCCAATAAGGAAACAAGCATCATAATTGCCAACGACCAGATGACCATAGTACTACCATCAACAGTGTCATTTCTTTATAATTGACTATGATTGGATAAAATAAATTATGAAGAAGATGATGATCTTAAAGTATATTTTATATGTAGTTGATTTTGCTTTGGTATTTTCTTCCGCTTCTTCCTCTTCTTTCTTTCTTGTAGTTTTATCTGTGTGTTTTGCTTCTTCTACCAATGACAGTTGCTTACATGAATGCGTCATCAATAGCAGTGGCTCAAGAATGATGTTATGATCATCTGTACATAGAGACACATAAGCACTGAGAAAGCTGCTTACACTCAAACTCACATTTCGTTGCTTACACTCAAACTCACATTTCGTTGCTTCCAGTTATGTACATAATAAATTTGCTCTGCCTTTGTTGACATTGTCTATGACGTGGCATTTAGTTCCAGCTGTCTTTTTATGATACTTGTGATGTTTAATTTTACATTTCTTTAGAACAAGAGAACCTTAATGTCATCACACAACCACTATGACTATCAACACGACAGAAAACACACCCAATGCTACAGTGATTCCTTCAGACTGTCTGGTTCTACAAGCCAGAGATTTTATCCCCTGGAATAACTCAGACAACATCGTCAGCATGCAGACAAGACAAGCGGTGAGACATGCAGCAGACGTGGTGATTTTGCCCATCACCTTTCTGATTGGTGTACCTGCCAACGTCATCAACATGGCGGTGTTCTACAAGCAAGGGTTGAAGGCACGCATCAACGTCTGTCTGTTCGCCTTGTCACTGTCTGATGGCCTGCATCTTACCACTCACATAGTGACAAAGGCAGAGCAAATTTATATGTACATAACTGGAAGCAACGAAATGTGAGTTTGAGTGTAAGCAGCTTTCTCAGTGCTTATGTGTCTCTATGTACAGATGATCATAACATCATTCTTGAGCCACTGCTATTGATGACGCATTCACGTAAGCAACTGTCATTGCTAGAAACTAGATTCAGATGTACATAATTTAAACACACACACACACACACACAACACACACACACACACACACACACACACACAAACACACACACACACACACACACACGCACAAATACACACACATGCACAAATACACATACATACACACACACACACACACACACACACACACACACACACACACACACACACACACACACACACACACACACACACACACACACTAACACAAACAGACACTCTCTCTCTCTTGCTCGAACACCCATTTTCTCTAGAGAGAGAGTGAGGAGAGAGAGACAGACAAACAGACAGACAGACAGACAGGCAAACAGACTCTTTACAACCCAGTACTTAAAAAATCAACTGTAATGTAAGCATTACAGAAACAGTATTATATACACCTAGCAGGAGCTGTGCATTCATTAATGTGCTACCATTTAGTTGCCAGACACATTTGATCATTATGGTGTAGAAGGAGTAGCAATACAAACCATACATTAATAGCAAAATTGATGTGCCTTTAATATAAAAATCGTAAGAAAAATATTTCAGTTACGTCAAACATCTTCTACCTTGTTGATCATTATGCTACCTATTTCTGTCGTAGAAATGGCCCTGTATTCACGTGGATGACAAATAATATCATCTTTGGATTTAATTCATTTACCTGGTGTCCCAAGTCTTGACAGCCATCGTGGCCAGTGAGAGATGTTTCTGTGTTCTGCAGCCACTCAAGTCACAGATCATTCTTCACACGTCCACGATGACAGCAATAATTGTCACAGTTTTTATAGTGTGGTTGGCCTCCGGTTCCTTGTAGCAACACGCTACTACATTGTCTGTGCTTACAATCCAGTCACTGACAAAACCATCATGTCGGTGGAGTACGTGAGTTTTACAGAAACGCCAGAAGCTTGTGGATTTTTTGGATGTTTTCGTGTATGGCCTGAGTCTTTCTTGGTGGTGATAGTGGTGACAGTAACAGCAACGGTCATCACAGTGATCAAATTACGTCAGGCTGCTGAATGGAGGACTGACATGTCGTCTAACAGTGGGCGTATGTCTGCACGAGACATTGGTGTGACCCGCATGCTGGTTGGGAACTCTATCTTTTTTGTTATCTGCATTTTTCCTTTTGGTTTGTTCAGGTCAGTATGCCCGGCCATATGTTCATACTGCTATTTATTCTGTCACAGTATTTGTTTAGAATATTCATGAAATCATCTTTATAAGTAATCAATTCTTCCCAAAGAAAGAAATATACCTCTCACAATCATTATAATGTATCATAAGAAACATATATTGAAAAACAGTTGTCTAAAGACTGATTACCGATCTCGCTAATTAAACAACGTATGAATTCTAAGCTTCAAGATCGTGATTTTGGTAAATCAGTCACAAGCTTTCAGATGATTTGGGAGTAATATTTTGTATCATGTGTTGTTTTCTATGTCATTGATTGGGAGCAGTCATTTTGAACAATATGAAAATATGAAGATTTTGTAGGTAGTTGGGAAAAGCATTGTGGATGAAATGCACTGTGTGTATTCTAACGCAAAACTGGTCAATATATACATGTCCAGATTACCAGTTTCACTGCTGAATTGTCAGGGATAAGGTAACCAGCAAAAAGTGGAGAGGTGGTATTGTTTGCAAGAAACACAGTTTAATAAAAATTTGAAAATATGTGCATAATATGAATGGAGTTACAAAGTATATTTCCACCATGTAATTCAAGCTCCATGTGTATTGCATATTCTCTAACAATAATGTTAAATTTAAGATAAAAGATATTAAAAGGGACCGTAATTGAAATCTGATTATTATATCCTGTTTTGCTATGGAAAACGATGTGATATTGGCTGACGCATATCGTCAAAATAGGGATAATACTCAGTTTTATTCAGATCGTATTCAAACTATAAAAGAGGGTGATGACCACAATGTGACTGCAGAAGGTGACTGGAACCTTGTTATGGATCCAGTATATGATTGTGATAACTATAAGCATGTCAACATTCCAAACGCCAGGGAAGCAGTAGAAGTGAATGTGTTGTATTATAACTTAACTGATATCTGCAGGGAAATAATCCAGAATGAAACAGGTTTACTTGGCTCACACCACTGCAGCATAGTAAGCATGACTTTTTTTTCTAATGTCAGATTACTGTATTGGTAGTCTGAAAATTCTATTATTCCAGACTATCAATCAGACCACTCTATGGAACATTACATTTCCCATTCAGCACAGAAACAAAACAGAAAAAATGGAAATCTCATTTGTATTTTTGAAGGACTTAGATTATGTCTAAGAAACGTGCAGACAGAACTGACAAATGTGATAAAAGAATACGCAACAGATCATTAAGATAGTGATATAATTTGAACTATCCCTTAATCTCAGATTGAATTTGAAAGTATCTGCATTTTTTAAGACTTTCTGTTGATGAAACTAAGACCCCAAACTCTAGCACATGCGACGGAGAACAAGAAGAAAAAAAACAGAAAAGGAAGATGCAATTATCAAGCTTATGAAAGGTATACAAATTATTGAAAAGAAACGAAACAAACAAACTATGACGTAACTCACAGAAAAACAAAACAAAAAACAAACACAAAATCACATTCAAACAAACAAACTAAAACAAACAAACCCAAACAAAATACAAACACACAAACAAACAACAACAAAAAAACAACAGCAGAATTTGTTTCTTTACGTGAAAAAAGTGAGAATGTGTTTTGATTCGCTCTGGGGATAGGTGGGTTGCTGATAGAGAAAAAAGTTAAAAACCAGTTTCGTAGCTTTGAAAAAAAAGCATTAACAAAATATAAAGAAAATTATGAAAAAAGATGGAAACATAACAGAAAAACCAGAAAAAATAAAGAATGAAATGAACACTTTTATAGGCAACTTTATAACAGAAGAAAACATAGAGACTGTGACATAAATAACTTGGTAAAGGAAAACTTTAACTCTTTGTGCCGACAACACACCCCTAAAGGGTGAAATCACTTAAGAAAAGCAGAATTTGTGTTAAGCAGGATTTGTGTTAAAGCACATGGAGAATATGAAAAGCCCAGGTAAAACAGTTTTAGACCTAAATTCTTTTAATTTATTTGGATTCAACTTGGCCCTTTTGTGGTTAGAACACTGAATGGATCAACAAGAGTTGGTGAACTTTCCAGAACACAAAAAAAGTTTGAAAACTGTATTCCAACAGAAGACAAACCGAATCAGTTTGTAAAAGAAATGGTGCCCAAACTCTCTTCTTTTGAATGTGATACATAAAATTGGATCTTTTTGTGTGACAAACAGGATTAAAGGGGTACTATCCAAACTCACTAACGAAGATCAAACAGGATTCATTGCCAGCAGATACGTCAATGACAATATCAAGCCAATATACGATCTCATGCACTACCTAGATACAATGCAATAATCAGGTTTGTTGGTATGCGTTGACTTTGAAAAAGCTTTTGATTCTGTTAATTGACGTTTCATGTTTAAAGTCTTAAGTGCAAGTTGATTTGGTGATGATATGTATAGATGGATGGAGACCTTTTTATGAAACATTAAGTCTACAATAATAGTTAATGGGCAAAGCACTCGATGGCTGATTCTATATTACTTTGCCTCTTCATTTCGTGTTCAGAAAGACTGGTGATAATGATTCGATTATAAAAGGATATTAAAGGGAAGTATCTCTGTCGAAACAACTGCAAAACTCGTTCTCTCCTTCATAATGTCTCGCATTGACTATTGCAATTCACTCCTGTCTGGTCTTCCTGCCTCCACCATTCACATCCTACAGCGCATTCAAAACAATGCTGCACGCCTTGTACTCAAAAAGAAAAAGCTGACCACATATCTCCTCTCCTGGCACAACTTCACTGGCTCCCTGTATCAAAGCGCATACAGTACAAACTAGACACCATGTGCTACAAAAGCCTCAATAACGCAGCCCCCGATTACCTGTAACCAACTTGAGATCTATGTTCCCTCACGTACCCTCCGCTCTGCCTCCGATCCTCTGACCTTTCGCTTTCCACGCACTAAGCTCAATATCTATGGTCCACGAGCCTTCTCTGTTTCTGGTCCACTCTCCTGGAACAAACTTCCTCTCTCAGTCCGTCAGCAACCTACTTTTGTCTCCTTCAAGTCCGCTCTCAAAATTCACCTTTTCTCCTCTGCATAAAACCCTGACCTCACTCAACCCCCTCTGCAACCTGTCTCCGCTCGGAGGGAAATCACATTGTAATATATAATTGTATATAATATGCTCTCTATAATTTTCCATTGCTTTTATTCTTTCTCCCCATCTATAACCATGCGTGTGTGTGTGTGTGTGTGTGTGTGTGTGTGTGTGTGTGTGTGTGTGTGTGTGTGTGTGTGTGTGTGTGTGTGTGTGTGTGCGTGCGTGTGTGTGCCTGCGTTCGTATGTGTCTGTCTCAGCGCTTAGATTTGATTTTATCAAGATTTTGCGCTATATAAAAAAATATTGTAATTATTAATTAATCATTATTATTATCATAATAAAGTAGGAAACAAACTGTCACAGTTCGCTGATGGTACATAATTAATTAACTTTGGCGACGAAGTATCTCCTGAAAATTCAATTCAATTAATTAGTACATGTGGTAAATCTGGTCTGTTTTTGAATGCAAAGAAAAGCCAAGTACTTTGCTCTGAAATAAAAAAGTACTCAACGGATATATACATGCCAAACCTAGGTTTACTCTGGAATTAAAAGAAATTTATTATGTTAAGAGTTTTGTTTACACTAGACCTAAAAGAATGTGATATTATCAGTTACTCTGACATTTCAGAAGTCAAAGCATTGTTTGTAATTTGGTCAAAAAGAGCCATCATCCCTCTTGAACGAACAGCTGTTATAAAATTCCTAATTTTGTATGAAGTCTTGCAGCTGTGGATATTGCTATCGGATCCACCTGGTGTTTTTATTTCAAAACTTCAAAGGCTATTTTATCAATTTGTTAGGAATGGAAAACAAGACAGGATTAATAGGAGCACAGAAGTCAAAACTGTTAAAAGTGGAAGACTTGGATAAGGAAGATTAGAAATACAAGCTACGCATGAATAAACTATGTATTTTTTCGTAAAAAATATAGAACCTTATTATTCAAATTTGATAAACACGAAGAAAAAGGAATAATATGTTTTGGACACACGACTTGAAAATATACAAACAATTTTTGCCTTTACACAGAACCACAAAATTCTGCTGTGCTGCTTGCTGAACCAGTGCTAGGGTTGTCTTTAACGATGTGTTGTCTTTAATCTCTATGTTACATTTTGTACACTGCATCAAAGGCAACAAAATCTACATTTATGCCACATTGAGCATTACATTCTATTCGTTCAAAGAATTATCCACTGTCCTTCATTTAGTGGGCCATCGAATAGGGTTTTGCATAGACTCAAAGAGTGTGCAAGATAACTGCTGGGAGATTGGGATGGAGTGCATATGAATTTGTCCGAGAGAGATGAATCCCTTTTTGATTAAACTCCAGACTTTAAACTCTGGAGTTACTCTCGTGTCTTTTTTCATCGTGTGAGACGATTACCCCTCTCTACCATCTATACTAGGGAACAGTCATTTCAAGCAAATTACAACGCATCACACATCATAAGTGTCTCTAATTTTTCTTACCCACGCTCCTTCTTTGCTCCTGTCTCCTCCTTCCCTGCCCCATCCCATACCCCCATTTCGACCTCACATTTTTGTCAAGAACCCAACAGTCAAAGGAAAAGTGAGATTAATCGATTTCACTCGTAAAGTTTTCTCTGAGATGGAGGTGTATTTTAAGAAGATATGTTTGTTTTGCAGATTTTGATTTTTCCATTGGGATGAAGGGTGTTTAATGATATATTATAAATGGCTTTGTGCATTATTAAAAAAAAAATGCAAAAAAAAAACTTTAAGAAAAAATCGTGCATGTGGACATAGGGCTTGTGTTCTATGTGATGTGATGCATACGTTGCTGAATATATGTACGGTATTTTGTATCCAAGTTCTATGTTGAAAGATGGACGTTTTTGCTATGCTGTCTTGCATTGTACTTCAATGGCCCTACAGTCTGGGACTATTTCCTGACAATGCCATGATGATGCATAACGATGAGGGTGATAATTATGATGGTATGGAGTTCCATTTTTGATAGAGACTGTGTGACAGGGTTGTGCTCTGCGTTTCCTTATATTTGTATCCTGATGTCAACCAGGTCTAGGAATATAACACAAACAGTATTGGTCACGATCTTTAAACAGAACCGTCAGTGAATAATCTGAGGAGTGGATGAGTCTCGGGTGTGTCTCCTCAGTCTTCACACTGAGTCCTCAGCATACTCAACTTTCGATAGGAGCCAGTTTGGGAAGAAAAGTCCCACATTGATTTTAACAGGTTAGATGACAATTGTATCCACAACCTTCCACTCTTTAGTCCATTATACACTTTGTTTCATGACCTTTCCTTCATGTTGTTCTTGGGAGTAGTATCTTCCATACGCCCAACATATAACTGTAGCATTTGCATGCGAGGTGTTGCAAACTTTTGTGGATTTTCTAGTCAATTATGGTTTGTTTCGTGACCTTTTCTTAATATTGTTCCTGGAAGTATCGTTTTCCATATGCCCGACATATAACTGTAGCATTTGAATGTGAGGTGTTGTAAATCGTTATGGATTCATGTCTTTTAAGCTGGTCAGATTATATTTTAATTGCTCTTCTATGATGATATCATTTTCAGTTACATTTGTGAGGGTGTGAAAAACAGTATGGAGGTTACTCTAGCCTATCGAGGTATGACAATAGTTAGGCAAATATTTCCTTGTTCCTCGTTCATTGTTTCAGACTTGCATTGCTGTTCATGCCAACACTGAACATAGGACACAAGCATCACAACATGTACGTCACTGGCTTAATGCTACTTACTATTATCTCCTATGTCAACTCCACCTTCAACATCGTTGTTTACTATACCATGGGCTCTCTCTACAAACAGACCTTCTGGACTCTGCTGGGCAGACGGACTACCAAGCACGCCCCAAGTAATACCCCAACCATTAAAAAGGCCACATAGAGACGATATTTTCCCTGAACTGAAAAGTTTTCAAAATCTGCTCTAACGGACAATAATTCCACGAGGAAGAACAGCTACACTGAAATATTGATTTTGATACCTGTGTACCAGCAGATGGTGTATAATTGTGCATTTTGTTCCCACAATTTGATACCCAGACCACTCACAAAACGTGTTTTGTGTTAGTATGTGACAAAAATAATTCTATAAGATGAAGCAAAAACACATAAATTATATCATCAAAATGGGGGATATACACTACACCAAAACATGGAATGGACATGCACTCATTGAAATTATCATGAAAAAGAAGATTTACATGCATCAATGCAAGTGAAAAAAGTACTGCTATTCACTGAACTTTTTCTGGGGCATACACAAATGCATGCACACACATATACATGCAGACACACGCACGTGCGCGCGGGTGTATACATATGCAAGAATGCACGCACACACGTACATATACAGGTTTATGTGTTGTAACCTGCTTGAAATTACTGTAGAGAGGGGTCATGAAAAAAATACAGTAGAGCAACCCCAGATTTTAGAACCTGGGATTTAATCAAAATGGATTCATTACTCTCGGACAAATCCATATGCACTCCACCCTGATCTCCTGGTAGTTATCTGGCGCGCTCTTTGAGTCTGTCAAAACCTTATGTGTTGGCATGGCCTTGAATTAGGTAGGAAATGATAATTATGAAATGCTGTCACCACCTGAGTGAATGGAGCATACAGATGGGCAGTAAAGAAGCCAACTGCCAACTTTCATGTTGTGGATGGGATTGAGATAAAAACTCGAATGACAAAGAGAGAGGGAAAGGAGGAGACACAACAGACAGACAGACAGACAGACAGAGAGACAGACAGATAGACAGAGAGACAGAGACAGAGAGACAGAGACAGAGAGACAGAGACAGAAAGATAGACAAACAGACATGCATACAGGTAGACAGACAGACAGGCAGATAGAAAGACAGAATGACACTGTGAGTGAGAGAGAGAGGGGGGGGGGGAGGGAGAGAGAAGACGGCCAGCAGATACTTAGATGGGAATACAGGAAAACAGACCTACAGACAGACGAACAAAAACACATACAGACATTGACAAACACACAGACAGATAGAACGAGTGACAAGCAGACAGACAGGCAGACAGACAGACAGACAGACAGACAGGAACAGAGTGCATTTTTCATTGTGTCCCATTCCTAGAAGGCCGGGTGATTATGACATAAGACAGAGACACAGCATGTCAAATGGCAGATGTAATGCCTCTAGTGTGTTGGCTAGTGACTGCGTGCTTATCACCTCCCACTTTCAGCCTGCATTGCTGGCTAGCACTGCTGCTTGCAGCTATGCAAAAAGGAGAGCAGAATGCGTAAGTCTCTCTCTGTCAGTACATAGCCTCTCCATCAGCAAGCCCTACGTTATGCCTCCTCGTGGCGACATGTGGTAACAGAGCATCTTATGGACTCAAGCTAAAACTCGAGGAAGTCGGAGGAAGTCTGGCCCCCAGACGTGCGGCACGCAGGCCCACCAGCATGTGGATATGCCCTGGTGCCCACGAACCAGACCTCCAGCTATGAGTAAATAGTACCACTGCCTGGTGGATATCTCGAGAGAGAATAAGGCTTAGGGAGTAAACCCTGAAAATAATCACCGCTACGGCCTTGTAGGTTGTCGTGGGAACGACAAAGGCTATCGGAGCGACCGTAAACAAACGGATGGAAGGCAACGGGAAACAACCATCGTACTTACCCAAGCAAATTCATGGCCAGACAAAACAAGAAGAATGAGGGTAACGACTTAAATAGGGACTCCTATAGAGTTCCTTCATCCAGTAGGGACCTTCATGCCGCGCAGGTGACACCAGACCGCCAGCAAGCTACTGCCTTAAATCTAAGAAAAAATACAAAAATCGCAACATGGAATATCAGGACATTGTTGCCAAAGGGAAACTTAGATAATGTCAAAATGGAGATTTTAAGGCTGAACATTAGTATTTTAGGACTAGGGGAAATGAGATGGAAGGGGGCAGGCATGAGAACATCAGGAGACCATACAATAATATATTCTGGCGGAAACACACATGAAAGAGGTGTAGGCATTAAATTGACAGGGACAAATCAAAAGCAATTAAAGGATACTGGGCTGTGTCCGACAGAGTTTTGCTGGTTAAATTGGATGGTAAGCCATTTGATATCAACATCATTCAGGTGTATGCACCAACATCCGCAAGTGCTCAGGATGAAATTAACAACTTCTATGAAGTATTAGAGATGGCCAAGGCTCAATGTAAATCACAGGAAGTTACAATAATAATGGGAGATTTTAATGCACTGTCACCAACGTCTTCCACAACACTGAATTTGTTTTGACTCTTAAAGACAGATGAAGCGATACGTAAAAACAATTAACGTACATGTTCAAAAGAAATTCAGTGTTGTGAAAGACGTTGGTGACAGTGCGGAACAATGGACAAAGTTGAGAAAGTCGATAAATGAAGCCTGTGGAAAAATCTCTAGAGTAGATTGAAAAGCAAAAAAGAACTGGATGACAAAAGAAATTCTAGGCTTGATGGAATAACGGAGGAAGGTAAAGCGAAAGGAGGAAATATACAGGAAGATTAATTTAGAAATCAGGAATATGCGCAATGAAGCTAAGGAAGCTTGGCTGAAAACAAAATACAAAGAAATAGAAGACCGACACAAAACGGATCCTCAGGGTATGTATAGAAGAACTGAAGAAATTGTCCACATGAAAAAGACATGCACATCAACTGTTTGCTTTAAATCGAAAGATGGTACACATACCATGGAAAAATACGAAATGTTGGATAGATGGGGAGACTACATTAAAACCTTTTTTCGAAGATGACAGAAACGAAGAACACCTTATAAAAATGAACGTTGAAGGACCACCCATAATGAAAGATGAAGTTAGAGCAACACTGAAAAAGATAAAACCAGGAAAAGCCCCAGGACCAGACAATATTACTACAGAGATGATTGAATCTCTGGAGGAATTTGTATTGAAAAAATAAACAGATCTCCTAAATATAATTTATGACACTGGAAAAATTCCCAATTATATGTCAAAATCAATTTTCATTGCACTTCCAAAGAAAACAGAGGCTATAGAATGCGAACTCCATCGCACAATCAGCTTGGTGAGTCATGTAACAAAAATCCTATTAAGAATAATCACGATGAGGACAATGAACAAAATCAAAAGAGAAATAGCAGAAGAACAGTGTGGATTTGTCAAAGGGAAAGGAACTATTAATGCCATACACATCCTAAGAACTATCATAAAGACGTCAATCGAGTTGAATAAGGATTTACATTTATGCTTTATTGATTATACCAATGCTTTCGATTGGGTAAGACATGAAGAACCAACTAGAAGCGCTCAATATTGATGAAACAGATGATAAAACAAACACACAGATTTGCACACAGACATACACATAGAAACACACACACTACACACACACACACACACACACACACAAAGACAGTATCTGTCATCGTGTCATTGTGCGTGTTATGTGTACGTGCATGTATGCATATGTGTATGCATGTGTGTGTGCTCATTTATATGCACATGTCTCTCGTCTCTGTCTCTTCATCTCTTTGTCTCTTTCTCAATCTCTCTCTTTCTCTATCACTGTCTACCAGTGTCCCTCCTCTCTCTCTCTCCCTCTTTCTCCTCTCTCTCTCTCTGTCTGTCTGTCTTTCTCTCTCCTCAAACGATCTCTTTTTAATTTAACAGTTCGATCGACTGGTACCACAAACTGAAAAAGGTCTTAGATTAAAACTGAGCGACACAAGTCTAGAAGATTAATGTCACTGTGTCTGTCCACTAAACATTTTCATGAATCACTGATATGAAGACCTTGAAGTAATCTAACCAGTCAGGGCAGAAAGTATAACCGAGGTCACCACGACAGCTAAGCATAAAAGAGTCACAGACTCTGAGGTAATTTCCTACATACGGCGTCAGTTTGAAAAAAATGGGGATTGGCGACTCTAACGATAGTGAGATACATTTTCGAGTAAGACTGCATCACAAGGTTTGAAGGCCAAGCTTCCAGTTATGGTCTATATTTTGAAATGAATTAGGCTTGAGACGTACATACACCTGTGGTGTTGGCGAGATAATTTTAATCGTATTCCCAGAGACCCATTTATGAAGTGGCTGACTAAATGTGTGAACACAATTCCTTCCAAGTTTTGTTGAGAATCGGCTCTGCCTGAAACTTTTCCAACCAGCCTGATTTTCCCACCACCCACCCCATGGGGCCTCGTAATGTTTTGGAAGTCAAGACATAGAATGAATATACACCACACACACCCACACAACCCACACAACACGTAAGCACGTACGCACACAAGCACAAATAACGGATACTCCACGGATATACACGCACGAGCACATATTTACTCGCATGCACAGTCGCACAAATGCATATACGCACACATAAATACACATACTCTTTAGACGCACATATTTTAAAAGACGTTGAAAAAATGACGGAGCTCACACACACACACACACACACACACACACACATACATACACACACACGCACACACACACGCACACACACATACGTGTCCGAGTAGTAATTATGAGACGTGCTTGTGTATCGCGTTCAGGGGTTGCAACTCACATTTTTAGCGTTGGCTTGCCCATTGTAACGAGTTACCTCCCTTAAGATCAGTGCCACGTGTTGGTTTGGGGACATCCGCAGCATTGAGTTACTGTTGCCCATTTGTCAGACTGTGTTTGGTTTGACTTTGTTAGTTTGACTTTGGCAAATTGTATTGTTGATTGATTGTTCAGTGTGGTGTGTGTGGTGTGGGTGTGTGTGGTGTGGGTGTAGGTGGTGTGGGTGTGGGCAGTGTGGAGGTGTGGGTGGGTGTGCTTGTGAGTGGGGTGTGGGTGGTGTGGGTATGGGTGGTGTGAATGTGGGGGTGGTGGATATGTGTGTGGGGTAGGTGGAAGGTGTGGGTGTGGTGAGTGTGGGGTGTAGGTGGTGGGGGTGTGATTGGTGTGTGTGTGTGTGCATGTGGTGTGGGTGTGGGTGGTGGGGTGTGGGGTGTTTGTGGTGTGGGTATGGGTATGGGGTGTGTGCGTGGTGTGTGTTCGGGGTGTGGGTGGTGGGAGTATGGGTGGTGTGGGTATGGGTGGTGTGGAGTTTGGTGAGGGTGGTGTGGGTGGGGTGGGTGAGGGGGTTGGGGTGTGGGTGTGTGGTTGTTGGTGTAGGTGTATGGGTGGTGTGGGTGTGGGGGGTGTTGGTATATGGGGGTGTGGATGGTGTGGGTGTGCATGCTGTGGGTGTGTTGGGGTGGAGGTGGTGTGGGTGTGGGTGGTGGGTGTGTGGATGGTGTGTGGTGTCTGTGGTGTGGGTGTGGTGTCAGGGTGTGGGTGGTTTGATGGTGTGTGTGTGTGTGGTGTGTATAGAGGTGTGGATGTGTTGGGTGGTGTGGGGTGTGGTGGGTTGTGGGGTGTGTGTGTGTGTGTGTATGTGTGTGTGTGTGTGTGTGTGGAGGTGTGGGTGTGGGGTGTGGGGGTGTGGGGGTGTGGGAGTGGGGGTGTGGGGTGTGAGGGGGATGTGGGGCATATCGAACCTGGGATGCGTCGAACCTGGGACGCGTCGAACCTGGGACATAACAAGATGTCCCCAGTTTTATAAGTGCCTGTGTGTCTATCTGTCTGTCGGTGTCAGTCTGTATGTCTTTGTGTAATTGATAGTGCCAATCTCATGTAGATAAAAAAGCATTTCATCATCTAGAAAGAAAGAGAAATAGAGAGAGGATAAAATGAGGGATGTGTGCACAGAGGACAACACTGAAAACAGTGTATAATCCAAAATGAATATGGTCTACAACGCCAGTTAAAGTAAGCAATGTAATGTGAAACACAACAGACCAATAACTCAGAAAATGACATAATTAACTGTGTGTCCTCTCTGAGAAAGTTTGCAGTTTGGAATTTGTTACATAATTAACTGTGTGTCCTCTCTGAGAAAGAGTTTGCAGTTTGG
>CM060308.1:58753455-58785955 GCA_030674185.1 Monoplex corrugatus
CACACTCACACATATACACACACACAATCATACACACACTCACACAACCGCACACACACACGCTCAATTACACACACAACACAAAACCGCACAATCACTCACACCACAATCACACACACACACACACACCGAATGAATGTACACACACACAAACACACACACATTCACACGTACAATCATACACACACTTACACAATCGCACAAAACCGCACACTCACTCACACGCACAATCAGACACACCCACACACACGAATGAATGTACACACACACACAAACAAACACACACACACACTCACACACACACATGTACAATCATACATACACACACACACACACACACGCACACACATATACACAAACACACACACGCAAAAACAAAGCACAAAATTAATGACAATATACTAATAAGCTTACGCTGAAAATACATTCAAATGTATTCGGTCTGACCTGGCTATTTTAATCCTATCCTAATCGTTACATATATTTCAAGCAGAAGATACGTGCAACTCTAAATAGGTCAATAAGGGTCCACACTGCAGTGATTCCCTGATGTATAATATGTACAAAACACGTACTAGTAATAATTCATCAATGCAAATAATGAAAATATAATAATAACAATAATAGTAATTACAATGAAAACAACAATTAATATAATCATAATAATAACAATAATACCAACAATCATCATCATAATAATAATAATAAGATCAACAACAACAATAATAATAATAATGATAATGATAATACTGATGGCCATTTCCTGTTGTAAGACCAGCACACAGCACGTACTACAAATCATTCTCTCCCTATCTCTATCTCCCCCCTTCTTCTTCTTGTCTTCCTGTTCTCTCCATATTTCAATTATCATCGTCCGCTTGTATTGACAAAGATTCTCTATCAGCATATACTTGTATTATTGTAGAACTTCCACAAACGAGGGCTGATAGTAAGAAAAAAATAGGAAGAAAAAACAAAACAAAAACGGATTCATGTGCTCATGTCACTCCTCTTTAAAATGAAGAGTTCTTGTTCTTTTTCTCAAAGACCTCTTCTTCCAGGGAACTCTGGAGGTTTATAGTTTGTGCGTATCTTATAACAGGGAATAACCGCAATATGATTCTGACCGATTCTGAGTTGCCCGTGACTTCTACTCGGAAATGTGTAAAGTTAGGATAGGATTAAAAATAGCCCGGGTCAGACCGAACATATTTTCAACGTAAACTTATTCGTATACGGTCATTAATTTTGTGGTTTGTTTTTGCTCGCGTTCATGCGTGTGTGTATGTGTGTGCCTGTGTAGTGAGTCGGTGTTTGTGTGTGAGAGAGAGAGAGCGAGTGTGTGTGTGTGTGTGTATGTCTCTCTGTATATATATATATATATATATATATTATATATGTTACCGTCAATGTACGAATTCAGGCAATGTGTGTATTTCAGGCAATGTTTAGCAATACGCGTATTTGCTAAACGAGTTTTTGATATGTATGCAAGCGTACATTTTAAAAAACATCCCTCGATTCAACTTCAAACACCAAGATACTGTATTGCCATGACAGTACCTTTCTTTTTCTTCTTTCTCATAGTCTATAGTTTAGTCCCTATAGGCCTAAACATTGCCTGAAATACACACATTGCTGAATTTGTACATTGACGGTAACATATATATGTGTGTGCGTGTGCGTGTGTGTGCGTTGTAGTAGGAGGGGATAACTTAACTGTTACAAAGAAAGTGCACTCAAAATGCAATCTTGCCCCATAAAGGCTTAACATTTTGAAGGAAATGTTTTTTAAGGAAATTTAACTGTCCGAATCATCTTACCTGTATGTCAGCAAGTGGTGTCCATGTTTTACATTCTTTGAGCAATGTGGAGATTTCCTGCTATTTGTAGTTAGTGACCCCCCCCCCCCCCCCCACACACACAGTTGGTTAGTTATGTATATATATATATTTATCTATTCATTTGTTTTATTCATTTACTTGTTTATTCATTTACTTTATTTATTTATTTATTTTCAGTTCCATTTTTTAAACATTTTCTTTCGTCTAAAAGCACATATGTGAATAGACGTTAAAAGAAATAACGAACACACACACACACACACACACAAAAAATACAAACTGAAGGCGTATCTGTTAAAACAAAACAAGTACAAATAAATTTTCTGCCCATTCAATACGCATTCTGATATATTTTGTGTACTTATGATTGCTATTTGCTCAAATGCGGACAGCCACCGATTTAAACCCTTCGATTCCTGCACCCTGGCCACCAGCATCCTGCATGGTCAACCATGCCACCAAAGCAATAACTTCACCCTTTGATTCCCTCACCCTATCCACCAGCTTCATGCAGGAAGCTGGTGGATAGGGTGAGGGAGTCAAAGGGTGAAATTTTTCACTTGGATACGGTTTTTTAGTCAAAGGGATAAATTGCAGCTAGTTGCTTGTAGTTAGTGATGAAACCGTTACTGCTCATGTCCTTGTGACTTCTCAATGCTGTTGTAACCGATTTGTCTATTTTGTGGTGATTTTGTAAAATTAATTTGTGTAAACGAACAATGTATTTGTATAGACAAAACGCATATGGTACATCACTGAATCCGGAAGCGTGGAATATTGATTTCTAGATTTCATTATTATACCAGAATCCGAGATCGATCTATATTACCTTTTCAGATAGGACGGTGTGCGTTTTTAGTTTGTTTTAGTTTCTCAAGATGACATCTCCGCGCTCGGAACCAATTCCATATGCACTTACCGTCACATGTGCCATGTGTATGGTGATCATGGCACAAGCCTTATTTAGCCTGCACATAAACCCATGAGCTGGCCAGGTCCTGAGGACTTACCTAGACTACGTTTTACAGAGTCTGTATGTTATACTGGTATTGTCAAAAAAGAAAAAAAAGGAAATACATGAGACAATCTTGATGGAGGCAGACACACGAAGACCATTGATAAGGAAGATTAGGAAAAGAAACATATAGAACATTTTATGAGGAAAGGGGAATTCGAGCACCTGGTCACAACAAGAAAGCAGGAGGGAAAGAACACCAGGTAGACCCAGGGAAAAAATATTGGACGGACTTGCAGGCTGGCTGAGGACAGAGGGTGGAAGATGTACTTGCAGGGACAAGGGATAGATACATATGTGGGGCCATGATCAACAAAGCCACGCGGCAGGATACATGATTGTATCAGACTGTCACTGGAATAGTCTTGGTTACATGTAAATGACGTATATTGAATAGAAGGTACGTGCAGACAAGCATATATATTTCACGTCACCGAGTTTAGAAGACTGACGTGACCAGTTTGACGGGGGGCGTCAAGGTAAGACAGGGAGCAGTCTTCACGACACAGATGGTCCCGTCTGTCTTCATAAAATCCCCACGGTTTTTTTTTTTACCAGCGTTACAACAAATAGCACTACACTGTGTTATATTGTGTTGTATTGTATTGTAAGACCATAAAGACCAGTAAGTTTTAAGGACAAACTACCCTGGATGTATCCATGCAGTATCCATGCAGCATCCAGAAGTTATGGTGCCTGACGGAAATCGCGTGGCAACACAAAGAGGATATACGCCGTTGCTCTGGATCCGACCAATGCAGAGGGTAAATTGTGCAGATTCCAAGGGTGTGCAGATTTGGATGGAGCGCGTATGGAATTGCCCGAAGAATCCCTCCTATCATTATCATCATCATCATGTGCCCTACCGCATGGTGTTGGCGATTATGGCCCTCCATACGACTCTATCCCTTTTCGCTGCAAGTATATCTCCCACCCTCTTCAGCCAGTCTGCAAGTCCGTTCAATTCCCCCCCTGGGTCTACCAGGTGTTCTCTATCCCTACAACTTTCCTATTGTGACCAAGTACTCTTAATCTCTGCCTCATAGAATGTGTTATAAATGTTGCTCGTCTTTTCCTTATCTTCATTAATGTTCGTCTTGTGTCTGCCTCCTTCAAGACTGTTGTTTGTTTTCTTCGCTGTCCATGGAACTCAATATGCTTAGAAACCACATTTAAACTTAAAAAATCATCTATCTTACCGCTATGATACACATTTTCTATAATTGTGACCCTTCAAATTATTCAATTAAATTTAATTTATATCTTTGTTTCTGTCTTGTCTGGTTGCATTTACGCGTTCTGATTTTTTTCGTGTTTCCTTTTTTTTTTTTTTTTGGTTCCTCTGCTTGAACGCGGGCGGTCACACTTTTGGACTTCTGACAAAGGATTGGTTAAAATCTATATACTTGTAGGCCTACTTCTTGTAAAACTGTTCAATGAAAGCTGATCACAATACGATCATAAGGAAATCATGCATAAAGTTTCTCACGTTTATATCTACACGCCTCCAATCTCCATCACACGCCTCCAATCTCCAACACACGCCCTAGAATACTGGACAGACCCATTCAAACTCCAGTAGGACCACTCATCCAATTTGTTTAAAGGTCAGCCTATTAACAATCAGGACATTGATTAGATCAACACACACACACACACACACGCATGCACACGCCATGTTGCAATTTCATAAACGCTCATTAGAAAAAACATTTGCATTAATAGCAAGAAACACGAGGGTAGGGATATCTCACGGATAAAACTCGAAAAACACGCAGTCTGAATCTTCACTCGACAAAATACTTTTATTACTACCGTCAATACATGTACACACAATTATCTTCCCCCAAACAATAATTCATCTCGACTTGGACAGCCCTCTCCCTCACACTTATCGTTGTTTAAACCTTTGGCTCCCTTACCCTAACCACTAGCTGCAAAAACTTTGTGACTCCATTCAACCCTGCTTCTTGCAGGAAGCTGGTAGATACGGTGTGAAAGGGTTAAGTTTTTGTTTTGCTATCATGGTTGGCAATGCACGATTCTGGTGTACAGGGTGCGGGAGTCAAAGGGTTAAAGTCCAGCTGACTCAGTAGAGCATATCAGAGCTATAACCGTTTCAAAACACACAATTCAACAGGAAATACAAACATTTAAGTACACATATCAATGCATTCGCGCACATAATCTAAGGACATGCCCCTGGCGTTGACCACTCCGTCCAATTTATCGCACAGGGGAGATTTAAAAAAAACACCTGAATACAAATATTAGCATACATAAGGGCACCAAAACAAAAACAGGCAAAAATTACCTAAAATCGCTTCCGCATCTCACCTCACTAGAGCCAAAAGTGCACTTTTTTTTATTGTTTAAAGTACAGCCGACTGCGCAGAGCCATGTCAGGGTATAACCGCTTCAAAACAAAACTTCCACAGGAAAAAAAAAAAATTAAGTACACATATCAATCAGGGATGGGAATTGCACAAAGTGGTTGGGGAGTACAAGAGTCATGGCACACCTTACGTCACGGCGCATCTCAAACTTATTGTGTGTATGTAGATTTATATATGTATACGTGTTTTGTGAGTGTATTTGTACAGTATGTATTAATATGGTGTGTGATGTGTGTGAGTGTGTGTGTGTGTGTGGTTGTGAGTGTGTGTGTGTGTGTGTACTTGCATGGTGTGTGGTGTGTGTATACTTGCATGTGTGCGTGTGTGTTGTGTGTGTGTGTGTGTGTGTATGTATGTGTGTAGCAAGAAAAGCTCATTTGCAATCTTACACAGAACTCGGACTCAGAGGTAAATGAATGATAGGATTTTGCCTGTTAAAAACTTAAACACACTTTGACTTTGTACCAAAAAATAGTTTTATTTACTTAAGGAAAATGCTGAAAAAAAACTAGATATCTACTTACAAAAAATCAGAGTATGTCACAATATACAGATAGGCTACAGCACTACTTTTGCTGAAAAAATGATGAAATACTGCTTTGTTTTCTTCTTTTTTCCTGAATCTGGACATCTTGTGAGTCAGGTGTTGGTGGTGCACTTTGTGATGATGCAGCAGATCCCTCTGCATCTTTCCTTTGTGCAATTTGTGTGGATTGGTCTTTGCTAGTGCCAGCAATGGATTTCAGTTCTGAAGCCTTTGATGGTACATGCCTTTTGGCAGGTGTCCCCAGTGCCTCTTGTTGATCTTTTTTTCGTTTCTTGGCAGATTTTCTTTCCTCATTCACCTTCCAAGCTCTTGACATTGCTGAGGTAAGCTTTTTACACACATGGTCTTTTATTGGGTCTGCTTTGCCAAACATTTCAACTGATGTCTGCTTCTTCGCATGCAGATTCAATGCATTCGCGCACATAATCTTAAGTACATGCCCCCGGTGTAGGACCACTCCGTCCGATTTACCGCAGAGGGGAGATTTAAAAAACACCTGAATACAAACAAGCATACTTAAGGACACCAAAACATAAAAACAAGCATAAATTACCTAAAATTTCCACATATAATAATAATTACAATATTATTAATTATTATGTGTAAGAAATTTTAGGTAACTTCACCTCCTTAGAGCCAAAACTGCACTTAATACATGTACCCAATTAGCAATCCGAAGAAAAGGTACGTAAGACAATCGAAAAAATAAATACAGGTGAATGGACCATTAAGGCAGAAAATAAGTAGAAATGACAAAGCAAGGCAACAAGACAGAAACAAAGCGTGACAGAAAAGAGGAAATTTCTAGCGCAAAATTTCCAGAAGGTGGGGATACTATTTATACTGAAAGAGCCCCCGGCAACACAACGGGGAAGCAGAGGGGATTAAAAAATATACCTGAACACAAATTTAAACTATAAGGGCACTAAAGCAAAAATAGACCTGTACTTGAAATTGCTTCCGCATACCTCATTGTACCAGAGCCAAAACATGAATTTAATACATGTACCAATAATCAATTCTAAGATAAAGTACAGGAGACTTGATCGAACGCGTACAGATGAATGGACCTGCAAGGCAGTAAATGATGGGAAGAAATGACAGAAAGCAAAGATGGAAGACAAAAACAGAGCGACAGAAAAGAGGGCATTTCTAGCACACAATTTCCAGAAGGTGGGTATACTATTTATACTGAAAGAAACCCCCGGCATCCTCAAAAGGGCATTTTTGTTTATTTTCAACTAATAAATTTTAAACCAGTCTGTCCTTGCCAAGCAACCGTAAATCTACATTCACACACAATAGAGCCTTCATTAGAAAATGCACACACAGCGTACTCGCCGGCCCCAACTGACCTAAACATTCTCAAATACCTCACCCATGAACTTAGAAAACAAAGACAAAAACAAAAAAAAACCCGCAACGAAAACATGCATACACACAAATAACTTGGACACATTCGCCGTCCATACCTCATTAACCGTCCTCCATCCCCCCTCCACGCACACACAAACTCCAAAGGCACACAACTTACACATGCTCTTCCACACATACACGCTCGCACCCAACACACGTACGCACCCAAAACATGCGCGCTCGCGCACACACCAGACAAAAACAAGACAAACACAAAAACACTCAACAGACGGGACAATGTTTTCCGTAAGTTGTAAAACGCAGGAAAATACAATTGGAATTCATATTGCTTATAGCACAGCCGACGTCTCCAACATTATGGCCAACATCACTGAAAACTACCCCACGTTTAATTTAAAAATTTCATTTCACTTCATATTGCTTATAGTCCAGCCGACTACTTGAGCCATATCATGGGTTTAATCAAAAAGAATTGAAAAAACAAAAAACAAACATACAACTATCTTTTCAAGTTTCAATCTATTTTAAGTAATTCCCATAATACTCCACGTTTTAACCCTTTGAATACCACTGCCTGTCCACCTGCGTCCTTCACTATCAACCATGCCAGCAAAGCAAAAACAACCCTGTGACTCCCTCACCCTAACCACCAGCTTCCTGCAGGAAGCTGGTGGATAGGGTGAGGGAGTCAAAGGGATATGCTTTCGCAATTGGCGAATAGGGTAAGGGAGTCAAAGGGTTAAAAACTTATTAAAAAAAATTTTCCCATACGCATGATCATACGAGCTGAAATTCCAGTATAACTTCTAAAAACGTCAAAAATTGGATGTCTTGAAAAGATTTAAAGAGCGTTACACACACACACTAGACATAATATAAATACACACACACACACACCACAATCACACGCACGCACCACACACATGCACGTGCACACACACAACCATCCCCCACCACAAAAAAACAAAAACGCACACGTCTTACACACACACACACACTATACACAGACAAACACACAATCACACTCCACAAAGGAGGGTAAAATGTTTTCCTTAAATAGCGAAAGGCAGGAAAATGCAGTTAAATTTTCATATTGCTTATAGAACAGCCGACATCTAGATAACATTACGGCCAACAGCACGCACACTACAAATTAACTCAATTAAAAAAAGGAAAAAAGATACAACCATCCTTTCAAGTTTCAATTTAGTTTTTAAAAAAATTCCCACAACACTCCGTTTAGCCCGTTGACTACCACCACCTGTCCACCAGAATCCTGCATTGTTAGCCATGCTAGCAAAGCAAAAACTTGACCATGATTCCCTCACCCTAACCTTCAGCTTCCTGCAGGAAGTTGACGGATTCGGTGAGGGAGTCAAATGGATACGTTTTTGCAATTGGTGGATAGTGTGGAGTCAAAGGGTTAAAATGAAAAAAAACAAAAAACAAGAAAACGACCAATCCTTCCAAGTCTCAACTTCATTTTCCCATACGCATGGTCATACGACGTGAAATCCCATTATATGTAAAAATGTAAAAATTGCATGCTATCTTGTAAAGATTCTTTAAAGTGTTGGAAAATGCAGTACGAATTGTTCACTTGACAAAAAGAGCATTACAACTTTCAGAAATACGGTCATAAAAATAGTTTCATAAGTAACCCATAACTGACGAAACAGGCACACAATAAATAAATCATTTTTTAAAATATTTTTTATGAAACAATTTTAAATCAACAGCGGTCTGTCTTTTACCACGCAACCATACATCCACAAGCACACACAAGTCTTCATTAGAAAATGCACACACACCATACTCATCCACCACCATCCCCAAGGCCAAATCACCTAAACATCTGCCACACCCCACCACACAAGAAAAACAAAAAACAAAACAAAACTAAAGAAAAACTACGACGAAAACATGCATACACAGAAACCACAATCAGGACGCGTAACCACCGCCCCCCCTCCAAAAAAAAAACCAAAGCACGCACCTTGCACATGTCTTACACCACACATGCACACACACCCCACACATGCTCGTACACACACACACACTAGACACACAGACAACCACACACTAACAACCGCGCCCCCCAAAAAAACAAAAACAATCATAACAAAGCACGCACCTTGCACATGTCTTACACACATACACACCACACATGCGCGTGCACACACACACACACTCTAGACGCAGACAATATAAACAATAAACAGCAAAGGCAGCAAAATGCAGTTGGATTTTCATACAGCTTATAGAACAGCCATCTAGATAACATTATCATGGCCGGCCAACAGCACGCACACCACAAATTAAATCAATTAAAAAAAAAAAAGGGGGGAAAAAAGGTACAACCATCTTTTCAAGTTTCAATTTAGTTTTTTTTTTTAATTCCCACAACACTCCGTTTAGCCCGTTGACTACCACCATCTGTCCACCAGAATCCTGCATTGTTAACCATGCTAGCAAAGCAAAAACTTAACCATAATTCCCTCACCCTAACCTCCAGCTTCCTGCAGGAAGATGGATACGGTGCAGGAGTCAAAGGGATTAAAATGAATTGAAAAAGCAGGAAAAAAAAAACCAATCCTTCCACTGTAAAAACCGCCCCATTCCCCCCAAACACCTCGCACATCGTCTTACACCCACACATGCATGCACCACACATGCGTGCGTGCGCCACACACACACACATACACAATATAAACACACACAATCACACACACACACATACCAGATAATATAAACACACACAACGAAACACTCCGCAACAGAAGGAAAAATGTTTTCCTTAGAATGCAAAAGGCAGGATGATGCAGTAAAGGGTTTCATATTGCTTATAGCTCAGCCGACATCTAGAACATCATGACCAACAGCACACTACAAATTAACTCACGTTTAATTAAACAGACCAAAAACAAAAACCCATCCTTTTAAGTTTCAATTTATTTAAAATACACTACGCACAAAAAGTTAAGGATCACTATGAGAAAACAGGTGCGTAATAAACTCAGTTCGCTACTGTTATTTATTTCTCAGTCCAGCCAAATTGTTATGAATTCTTGTTCAGCTGTAAATGGGCGATGTTGTGTTAGTGCGAAAATTGCACGGGATTCTCTACTACTGAGCTTGGCCGCAAACGGAAAAGCGGAAACTTGCGAAAAAGGACCTTGTTTTGGACCGTTCTGCCTGAACACATTGCACAAGCCAGATGGAAAAAACATTATGCACTGCTGTTTATGTGTGAGATGCTGTCTCTTGTTTGGCTTTATAAGAAGACATTCCACCAGTAGTAGGCCTGATCTGACAATGCCTCCACGACGAAAATTGAGCGAGTTTGAGAGGGGACGAGCTGTTGCATGGTTCCAAGATGGTGTTCCCAAGCGAAAAGTGGCCAGGCAACTTCAGGTGTCCATCTCAGTCATTGTCAGACTGATTCAACGCTTCACAGCCACTGGGAGGATCCATGAAAGACGCAGATCTGGTCGACCGAAGAAGACAAACCCACGTGAAGATCGTCTCATTGAACGACAAGCCCTGCAGACAAGAACAGCCTCTTCCAGCATCATTCGAAGGCAGCTGAGGGTGGCTACTAACATCAACATCAGCCAGCAGACCATACGGAACCGCCTTCATGGGTTTAACCTCCGTTCTCGTCGCCCAGCTGTACGGCCACGCTTAACTCCAGCCCATAGGGCAGCACGCCGCGCCTTCTGCAGACGTCACGTGAGGTGGACACGTCAGCAATGGTCCCAGGTCCTGTTCAGTGATGAATCACGCTTCACCATGAACCACAACGACGGCCGACTGAGGGTCTGGAGGCGCCCAGGGCAACGCTTTATTGACACCACTGTCCAAGAAAAGGTGGCCTTTGGTGGAGGTTCTGTAATGGTCTGGGGGGCCTTCAGCCTTCACCACAGAACACCCTTGTATCATGTACAGGGTAACCTGACTGGCCTCCGATACTGGAATGAGATCCTTCGACCGCTGGCTGTGCCTACACTGCAGCAGATTGGACCGGCGGCTGTCTACCAGGAATGACAACGCTCGCCCCCACAGGGCAAGGGTGGTCAACGACTTCCTGCAGCAGTCTGGAGTCAACAGAATGGAGTGGCCAGCATACAGTCCCGATCTCAATCCGATTGAGAACCTCTGGGATGAGCTGGATCGCAAAGTGAGGAGCAACCACCCCACTCCCAGGGATGCCCAACACCTCTACCAGATGCGGCAGGCTGAGTGGCAGGCGCTTCCACAGAGTATCTTCACCAACCTGGTCATCTCGATGAGGACTCGCTGCGTCGAGTGCCAGAACAGCCATGGCGGTTACACGCATTACTGAACTTTTGGGAGCATCAGAATGCCCTGTCTTGTGATTTCAATGACTTTGGGAAATCAAATTTCGATACGTACCCACTTTGATCAAATGTACACACCAAACGATTGCTCGAAATTGAAGGCAATTGTGTATCGTTATCACTAAAGCATGGAATTGAATGTTTGCCAAACTTCAACGCATTGGCTTTCTTATTTTGAAAGTTATGAATTTTTGTGCAAGTGATCCTTAACTTTTTGTGCGTAGCTTATATTCCCACAACACTCCACCACCTGTCCACCCGCATCCTTCATTGTCAACCACGCTATCAAAGTAAAAACTTAACCCTTTGACTCCCTCACCCTAACGTCCAGCTTCCTGCAGGGTGAGGGAGTCGAAGGGATAAGATTTTGCAATTGGTGGGTATGGTGCAGGAGTCAAATGTTAAAAAGAATTTTAAAAAGAAAAAAAAACAAAAAAGAAAAAACGGGAACAATCCTTCCAAGTCTCAATTTAAATTTCCTCATACGTATGGTCATACGAGGTGAAATCCCATTATATCTTGTCAAAACAAAAACTGCGTGTTATTTTGATAAAGGTTCTTTAAAGAGTTCGAAAATGCAGTACGAATTGTTCACTTGACAGGAGCTTCATTACAATTTTCAGAAATAGTCATAAAAATAGCTTTATGAATAACCCATAATTGATGAAATACAGGCACAATAATATATTTACTTTAACGAATAATTTTTAAATCAACAGCAGTCTTTATCACCCAGCCATAAACAGCTTTCACTAGAAAAATGCACACAGCGTACTCACCCACAACCACCCCCAATTAAGGCCAACTGACCTAAACATCAATTAAACCCCACGACGACAAGACAAAAAAAAAACAAAAAACTACCACGATGAAAACATGCATGTACAGAAACCACAAACCGTCCATATCCCACTGTAACAACCGTCCCCCCAACACCCCCCTCCAAAAAAAAACAAAAACGCACACCTCGCACATTGTCTTACACACACACGCACCACACACAAACATGTACACGTACACACACGCACAAGCACGCGCGCACCACACATGCGCGCACACACACACAGACAATATAAACACAGACACAACACACATATATATACACTCCAACAGAGGGTAAAATGTTTTCTTTAAATGGCAAAAGGCAGGTAAATGCAGTTAAGAGTTTCATATTGCCTAAAGCATAGCCAACAGCACTTACAAATTACTTCAGTTTTATTCAAAAAGACAATTGGAAAAAAACGTACAACCACCCTTTCAAGTTTCAACTTTCTTAAATTCCCATGCTCCACGTTTAACCCTTTGAATACCACCGCCTGTCCACCAGTATCCTTCACTATCAACCATGCCAGCAAAGCAAAAATTAAACCCTTTGACTTCCACACCATAACATCCAGCTTCCTGCAGGAAGCTGGTGCATAGGTGAGGGAGTCAAAGGGATACGTTTTTGCAATTGGTGGATATGGTGCGGGGGTCAAAGTGTTAAAAATAATTTTAAAAAAACAAAAACCTAAAAGAAAAATCAATCTTTCCAAGTCTCAATTTAATTTTCCCATACGTATGGTCATACGTGAAATCCCATTATATCTTGTCAAAACGTAAGAATTGCACGATATGTTGAAAAGGTTCTTGAAAGTGTTAGAAAATGCAGTATGAATTGTTCACGTGACAAAAGGACCATTACAACTTTCAGAAATACTATCATAAAAATAGCTTCATAAATAACCCATAATTGACGAAATACAGGCACAGTAAAATAATCTTTTCGTATTTTAACGAATAAATTTTAAGTTAACAGCAGTCTGTTTTTACCACACAGCCGTACATCCACAAGCACACACAACACAGTCATTACAAAACGCACACACAGCGTACTCACCCATCACCACCCCCAAGGCCAAATGACCTAAACATCCGCACCCACGGGAGGAAAAACTATCACGGCGGAAACACTATCACGGCGGAAACACGCATACACAGAAACCAACGCAGACACATAACCGCCGTCCATACCCCACTGTAACAACCGCCCCACCCCAAAAAAAAATGAAAACAAAAAAAGCACACACCTCGCGCCTTGTCTTACACACACACCCCTGCCTGTAACCTCCCCCCAAAAAACACACACACACTTTATTATACGTTACAGTAATGAAAATAAGACAAAAATGCTGTATTTCCCAAGTTAAATTTTCATCGGAAATTTAAGTATTGTTATAATCAATGCTACCATACAACGGAAATTAAAGTATTGATATTAATCAATGCTACGATACAGTTGCCATCGAAAGGTTTAAGAAAAAATAGCCGTGGTAATCAGTGCCACTTTTCCTTTAATGTGAAACAAACTATGGTAATAAGCACTATCATACAGCATTGTTCATGTAAAATTAAAAAGAAAAACTCACCACCACCACCATTGGACAGTTTTCAGAGAAGAAAAAAACTAGGGTAATCACCACCGTACATTTTTCACTATTTTCGTTTTAATGCCCAGCCTACTGCACGGAGCCTCTTTTTCCCTTTTATTGTTTAAAGCCCAGCCGACTGCGCAGAGCCATATCAGGGCTATAACCGCTTAAAAAACACAAAACTTCAACAAGAAAAAAAAATTAAGTACACATATCAATGCATTCGCACACATAATCTAAGGACATGCCCCCGGCGTAGGACCATTCTGTCCGATTTATCGCACAGGGTAGATTTAAAAAACATCTGAATACAAATAGCATACATGACACCAAAACATAAAAACAGGCATAAATTACCTAAAATTGCTTCCGCATCTCATCTGCTTAGAGTCAAAAATGCACTTAATACATGTACCAATTATCAATCCGAAGAAAAAAGTACGCAAGACTTTATCGAAAAAATACAGGTGAATAGACCATTAAGGCAGAAAATAAGTAGAAATGACAAACAAGGGCAGAAAGAGTGACAGAAAAGAGGAAATTCTAGCACAGAATTTCCAGAAGGTGGGATTTTATACTGGAAAAAACCCCAGCGGGGAGCTCAGGGTTATAATCGTCTCAAAACGTACACATACGACTCAATGGAGGAAAAAAAACTGGAAACAAATTACTCAATGCATTCGCGCACATAATCTTAGGATATGCTCTCTGCATTTACCACTCCGAATTTATTCCAAGAGTTTAAAAAAATCTGATTACAAATTTAAACAAACACTAAATCATAACGTGGGCCCAAAATTACCTATAATTATTTCGGCACATCACATTTCCTTACAGCAAAAAATGCACTTAATACATGTACCCAATCAATATTTTTTGTTTACAGCCCAGCCGATTGTGTAGAATCATATCAAGGTTACAACCATTTCCAAAAATAATGCTTCAACAGGGAAAAAACAGGTTACCCTTGATATAACCATTTCCAAAAATAATGCTTCAACAGGGAAAAAACAGGTAAAAGAAATATTTTAAGTACACATACCAATGCATTCACATACATAATCTAAGGAAATGTCTCTGGCGTTGACCAACCCTGTCCAATTCATCACACGTGGGCTTTAAAAGAATACCTGAATACAAAGTCAAATATAAGTAAGGACACTAAAACATACAACGGGCCTAAATTACTTAAAATTGCTTCCGCAAATCTCATGCGTAATGCCAAAAATGCACTTAACACATGTACCCAATCGCTATTACTATGATTTTTGTTTCAAGCCCAGCCGACTGCGTAGAGCCGTATCAGGGCTATAACCTTTTCTAAACATGCACAATACTTCAACATGAAAAAAAAAGGAAAAGAAAAATCTTTGTCGTGAAGGTTGGAAAACATTTCAGTCACACACACACACAATCCTGCAGGATATCCAAAATGACCACTTGAAAAAAAAAAGTCCTGCTCCAAAGTAAAGGAATGAACAGAAAAGAAAATCTCTAGCACAGAATTTCCAAAAGGTGGGAGTACTATTTGTGACCCAGCACGAAATTAGTCTTAATTAGCATTTTGGGTATTTTGAGATACATATCACTGGAAAGTGTACATTCTGCTGATTATTTTGGTACCTGAATAAAGCTTGTACTAAAAAAAAAATGTAATAAGTTATGTATGTTTAAAGTCATCAAGTTGTTTGACGGCCATTTTGAGAAAACGGCCTAAGTTTTTATGTACTCTCCTACACATTATCCTTAAATTTATTTGGTGGCTTTTACCCGGTTTGTTTCTAATTTTAGCTGTCATTATCTGAAAGGTGCACCAAAGAGCTTTCTGTCAGTATATTACATGTAAGGTTCGGTACAGGTTACAGTTCGCAATAAAGGTCAAAAATAGGTACTTTTGGTAAGAAATTGCATTCTTTCTGCTGCGATCAGTGCATTAAAATACCAATTTAAATTAATATCTTTTCAAGAAAAAAATTCTGTGGTTACCATATAAGCGTAGGTTTTCAAAATCAATTTTGAGAAAAAGTCAAAAACACCCTAGACAGACCCTCAGTCACCTTTTCAGCTCGTAGTGCTGTTCGACTGACCGAGTTAAGACCGATTTGGTGGCTGGATGTAGCATTTATACTGAAAAAGCCCCCGGCATCCCCACGGGGGTAATTTTCATTTTGACTACGAATCGCCAACGCACAAAAATAAGAACGCGTATTCAACCTACAAGATAGACGTTAACTTTCGGCTTACCTGCCTTTGCCAATCTACAACACGCACACACACACGCGCGCGCGCACACACATGGACAAACAAACAAAAAAATATTTCCCCGATATCTCGCCGAGATGAAGAAAATGACCGATACTTAAGATATGTAACCCCCTTTTATTTTCGTTGCCGCGATGGTATTGCTGTTGAACATACTGACTGATTGGTCTTAGGTGCGCACTTAAGACGATTCTTTCCCTTTATTACCTTGTCAGTTTTTGTTTGTTTTTTTGTTGTTTGTTTTTCGTTTTTGCTTTCACACTATTTTACAGTTAGGCGCTCACTAGAAAACCTACGCTTATATGGTAACCACAAGCCGACCACAAAACCTACACATATATGGTAACCATAAGCCAACCACAAAACCTATATATATGGTAATCATAAGCCGACCACAAAACCTGCATTTATACAGTAATCATAAGCCGACCACAAAAATCACACTATACAGTAATCATAAGCCGACCACAAAAATCACACTATACAGTAATCATAAGCCAACCACAAAACTACCCTTATACAGTGATTATAAGCCGACCACAAAAAAGACCCCACTATACAGTAATCTTAAGCCGACCACAAAACCTACACATATATGGTAACCATAAGCCAACCACAAAACCTACATATATACGGTAATCATAAGCCGACCACAAAACCTGCATTTATACGTAATAAACCGACCACAAAACCTGCATTTATACGGTAATCATAAGCTGACCACAAAAATCACACTATACAGTAATCATAAGCCGACCACAAAAATCACACTATACAGTAATCATAAGCCGACCACAAAACCTGCATTTATACGGTAATCATAAACCGACCACAAAACCTGCATTTATACGGTAATCATAAGCCGACCACAAAACCTGCATTTATACGGTAATCATAAACCGACAACAAAACCTGCATTTATACGGTAATCATAAACCGACCACAAAACCTGCATTTATACGGCAATCATAAACCGACCACAAAACATGCATTTATACGGTAATCATAAGCCAACCACAAAACCTACATTATACAGTAATCATAAGCCAACCACAAAGCCTACATTATACAGTAATCATAAGCCAACCACAAAACCTACATCATACAGTAATCATAAACCGACCACAAAACCTGCACTATACAGTAATAAGCCAACCACAAAACCTACACTATACAGTAATCATAAACCGACCACAAAACCGCACTATACAGTGATCATAAGCCAACCACAAAAATCACACTATATGGTGGTAATCATAAGCCAACCACAAAACCCGCATTATACAGTAATCATAAGCCGACCACAAAACCTGCCCTATACGGTAATCATAAGCCGACCACAAAAATCACACTATACAGTAATCATAAGCCAACCACAAAACCCGCATTATACAGTAATCATAAGCCGACCACAAAACCTGCACTATACGGTAATCATAAGCCAACCACAAAAATCACACTATATGGTAATCATAAGCCAACCACAAAAATCAGACTATAAAGTAATCATAAGCCAACCACAAAACATGCACTATACAGTAATCATAAGCCAACCACAAAACCTGCACTATACAGTAATCATAAGCCGACCACAAAACCTACACTATACAGTAATCATAAGCCGACCACAAAACCTACACTATACAGTAATCAAAAGCCGACCACAAAAATCACTATACAGTAATCATAAGCCGACCACAGATGAATGAGTTCATAGTAGGAAACACCTGGTTTGAGCAGCCTAACAGAAGAAAATGGACTTAAATGAGTCCAGGAGATAATACCAAAAACCAGATGACAACGTGCTAATTGCGGAAAGTGAAAGGGACCTACAAAACCTTGTGAATATACTTGAAATAGAAAGCAAAGGTAAGGGGTTGGAACTAAACAGCAGGAAGACTGAAGTCATGGTGATCTGTAAAAATGAAATCCCCTCATGCAAAATAACAGCAAACGGCACAAACTTGAGACAGGCCGAGTTTAAATACCTGGGAAGGATCATTTCACCAGACGGCAGATGCACATCGGAAATAGCTAGCAGAATCGGCCAAGCCAAAACATTTAAGATGGAAAGCATTCTTACCAACAAATGCCTATCAACATCAGGAAGAGTGTTCTGGAATGTCTCAAGGTTGTGCCGTTTGCTGTTATTTTGCATGAGGGGATTTCATTTTTACAGATCACCATGACTTCAGTTGTGAAATGCATTTCTTCATCTGCCATGTCATTAAAATAAAGTACTTCTGCATTGCATTATCACCCTATACGTCATAGAGACCCATGCAAGGATGACCCAAACAATGAAACATGCCATTGCTCGGTTTCTATTAATCTCCACCTTAATTTTCTTAAAGACGTCTATTACCCTTTCCACACCACAGAGGGGGGGGGGGGGGGTGGGAGAGAGATTTGAATAACTACATTTTAAAAGAGCACGACTCGAAATGGTAAGAACACTTTACCTTTAATACTGATCGATTTGATTCCGTTTACGTCAGCACCCATACCGGGTGATATGTTCGATAGGAATAACCATTCCAGTGAAGTGGGGGAATGAGGATCTTATCTCTTACACTGACAGCACATTGTGTTAAAATGGGCAGTAACTGAGTAAGGCCAGTCTTCACGTAGCGCACCTCATGGTTCGTATCCGCAATCGTTTGGGTTGTTATTCCACACACGAAATGAAAATAGAATTTTAAAAAGCGAAATACAAGTGCTTTGAAAGAGGAACTGTCTATAGACACCAAATTAGCGTGTCAGTTTTTATTTAAAACATGGCACCAGAACAACCAAAGCAAGCACCGTGTCTACGGAATTCTGAACGCAGTGTTGTTTGAAAAAGAAATATAGGCCTACAGGAGAGAAGAAGCATGGATTTTAGGTGAACATTTTTTTAAACTAAGCCAGTGTTACGAGTTGATCAAGGCGCTTGGTCTTTATGGAAATCTCTTCAATAAACACATCCTTATGTTCCAGACAAATTTTGATCATAAATTTGTTGGATTTTGAACCACGTCCGGTTTTTCTCCGTTTCCGCGGCATTTTTCTCCCCCTCCCTTTTTAACCATTGTCATGCCGCTTTTTCAGCATTTCCACAGAGGAACGGTTTGGCGCACAATAAGCCCCGCCCAACTGTTGGAAAAGTTCTCATACGAAAGTCAAAAGTTTCGATACCTCGTGCGGGGGGAAAAAGCAAAATGTTTAGTAGCAAAGACCTTTCTAAATTCAATGCTCATCCAAATGAGATTTCAAAGGCCGTTTCTGAAAACATGTACTGAGATTATTCGAAGTGTAAGCATGCTCGACAAGAAAAAAATTAAAGTCAATCGAAAAGACACTGTCACGCATTTCAACGAACAAGACAATATAAAAATATAAATGGCTTTATCAGCGTGTCATTTAAACCGTGCACTCTTAAATCCTGCGATTCTGTAGCTCACCTGGTAATTACAGCTTAACAAACCACCAGTCTAACCAGTTATAAACGGATACCTACCCATGTGGGGATGCCGGCGGCGCTTTCAGTATATACACTACGCACAAAAAGTTAAGGATCACTTGCACAAAAATTCATAACTTTCAAAATAAGAAAGCCAATGCCAAACATTTAATTCCATGCTTTAGTGATAACGATACACAATTGCCTTCAATTTCGAGCAATCGTTTGGTGTGTACATTTGATCAAAGTGGGTACGTATCGAATTTGATTTCCCAAAGTCATTGAAATCACAAGACAGGGCATTCTGATGCTCCCAAAAGTTCAGTAATGCGTGTAACCGCCATGGCTGTTCTGGCACTCGACGCAGCGAGTCATCGAGTTGACCAGGTTGGTGAAGATCCTCTGTGGAAGCGCCTGCCACTCAGCCTGCAGCATCTGGTAGAGGTGTTGGGCATCCCTGGGAGGGGGGTGGTTGCTCCTCACTTTGCGATCCAGCTCATCCCAGAGGTTCTCAATCGGGTTGAGATCGGGACTGCATGCTGGCCACTCCATTCTGTTGACTCCAGACTGCTGCAGGAAGTCGTTGACCACCCTTGCCCTGTGGGGGCGAGCGTCGTCATCCTGGTAGACAGCCGTCAGTCCCATCTGCTGCAGTGTAGGCACAGCCAGCGGTCGAAGGATCTCATCCCGGTATCGGAGGCCAGTCAGGTTACCCTGTACATGATACAAGGGTGTTCTGTGGTGAAGGCTGAAGGCCCCCCAAACCATTACAGAACCTCCACCAAAGGCCACCTTTTCTTGCACAGTGGTGTCAATAAAGCGTTGCCCTGGGCGCCTCCAGACCCTCAGTCGGCCGTCGTTGTGGTTCATGGTGAAGCGTGATTCATCACTGAACAGGACCTGGGACCATTGCTGACGTGTCCACCTCACGTGACGTCTGCAGAAGGCGCGGCGTGCTGCCCTATGGGCTGGAGTTAAGCGTGGCCGTACAGCTGGGCGACGAGAACGGAGGTTAAACCCATGAAGGCGGTTCCGTATGGTCTGCTGGCTGATGTTGATGTTAGTAGCCACCCTCAGCTGCCTTCGAATGATGCTGGAAGAGGCTGTTCTTGTCTGCAGAGCTTGTTCAACGAGACGATCTTCACATGGGTTTGTCTTCTTCGGTCGACCAGATCTGCGCTTTCATGGACCCTCCCAGTGGCTGTGAAGCGTTGAATCAGTGACAATGACCGAGATGGACACCTGAAGTCGCCTGGCCACTTCTCGCTTGGGAACACCATCTTGGAACCATGCAACAGCTCGTCCCCTCTCAAACTCGCTCAATTTTCGTCGTGGAGGCATTGTCAGATCAGGCCTACTACTGGTGGAATGTCTTCTTATAAAGCCAAGCAAGAGACAGCATCTTACACATAAACAGCAGTGCTTGCACGTGCATAATGGTTTTTCCATCTGGCTTGTGCAATGTGTTCAGGCAGAACGGTCCAAAACAAGGTCCTTTTTCGCAAGTTTCCGCTTTTCCGTTTGCGGCCAAGCTCAGTAGTAGAGAATCCCGTGCAATTTTCGCACTAACACAACATCGCCCACTTACAGCTGAACAAGAATTCATAACAATTTGGCTGGACTGAGAAATAAATAACAGTAGCGAACTGAGTTTATTACGCACCTGTTTTCTCATAGTGATCCTTAACCTTTTGTGCGTAGCTTAGTATCCCCACATTCTGGTCATTCTGTGCTACACATTTCCTCTTTAATGTCGTTTCTTTCTTTGCTTTGTCTTATTTTCTGCCTTGGTCCATTCACCTGTGTTCGATAAAGTCATGTACTTTTAAGATTGATAATTGGGTACACGTATCAAGTGTGCATTTTGGGCTTTAGGAAAAGGATATGCGGAAGCAATTTTAGGTAATTAAGGCCCATTCTTATACACGTTTTAGTGTCCTTAGTTATCTTTAAATTTGTATTCAAGTATGTTTTTTTAAATCCCCCGTGCGATAGATTGGACAGACTGGACAACCTCAGGGGCATCTTAGATTATGTGCGCGAATGCATTAATACGTGTTAATACTTTTTCCTGTTGAATATCATGCGTTGTTTTGAAAAAGTGATAGCCCCGATATGACTACGCAGTCGGCTGGGCTTTAAACAAAAATAGCGGGTGCCTGATCGCCAGGGTGATAGTTACGATCCGTCTGAAAAAAAAATGACCTGATAATAGCAAGGTCTCTACTAGACTACTATCTCTACTCCAACGACCTCGAAAAGTGGGACAAATTGAGCAGTTTTACTTAAAGATTAGTAATTTCGGCAAAGGTACAGTTCAGTTATCTGGAATTTTGCGGATATACATGACCTAATTGCTTCCAGTCTTAATCCTAGCAATAACCCCAATAACCGTCTCGCAATCACGTCTGTGCGTGTGCGCGTGTATCATTGTATGCGAGTACGTATGTGTGTGAAGACGTGTGCTTATTATTCTTGTAGTTTAAAAGCCTTGCCGATTGTGAAATTCTATGTAAGGGCTACAACAATCAACCCCTCTTTTAAAGAGGAACTTTGGGGCACAATGGATTTGCGCACATATTCTTAACGATGTTCCCCTGGCACTGACCATTCCGTCCTATTAATCACACGTGATTTTAAAAGAAACCTGAATATAAATGTATAAATTACGCTGACCCATACAAAACCTGGCCTACAAAAACACTCTGCACATTTCGTTGGAGCCAAAAATGCAGTCCAACATTATAAATGTGCCCAATTACCAGTCTTAGGAGAAAGTATGGAAGCTTAACGGAAAACGAGGTGAATGGACCAGTGAGGCAGAAAATGATAGGAACAGCCTCTTCCCAAGAATAAGAGGCAAATGTGAACATTACCACCTTGTTTTGACCTTAAGTATCTTTCTCATGATATGGTCGTTCCATTGTACGATTGTTAACTCCCATCAAGAATTTACCGGTAAGTTTGGTTTAAAAAAAGCCAGGATCAGGATGAGAGGCAGGGGTAGGACTACCGTTCTGAGAGTCATCGTTACAATGATTGTGCGTAGTCTTTGAAGAAGGTAGCAATAACAGCCCGATTTCCGATGTGCAAAAAATGGGGTGGTTAAGTTTCTATGTGCCAAATTTTTACCTGTCATCAGACAGAACGAGTGACATTTAAATCGTAGGCTGTCTTGTCTACTAAATAAACGTTATCAGGTAAAAGTGCATTTTAGGTGCGTAAATTATTGGACCCACCATCAGTATGATTGAAGCATAGGGATGGCAGCTGACAGGCCAGTTTTAATGTTGTTAGCTGGGATTGAACTCAAGACATCAGCTGTCAAATTCATGATATTATTTACAGAAAAATGGCCCATGTAAAGTACCGCAGGCAAAGGATGCCAAGCATAGATTCTGTTATTGTTAACAGCCGCATCTGGTTTCACATGCACACACTGCTCTCTTTCTAGATACCAGTGGGCCATTTTTCTGTAAATAATATGGATTTGACAGCTGATGTCTTGAGTTCAATCCCAGCTAACAACATTAAAACTGGCCTGTCAGCTGCCATCCCTATGCTTCAATCATACTAATGGTGGGTCCAATAATTTACGCACCTAAAATGCACTTTTACCCGTTATCATTCATTCTTTCTTCAGAACACAACTAGCCTAACAAGTGAAACCGTTTATCATCTGCAAAGAACTCACCAGGTGTCGGTGTAAATTCGCAGCCAGTCCACCTCGCCTGTCCTCTCCAAACGAAAAATGCTATTTGACAGTATCTCACTTAACAATTTACCGAAAAATGTAGATCACGTGTAACCGACGTTTCTATTGGCCAACGAGGCGAACACTTTTTGTGGTGCATCCAATGACATTCGTCGTCTGCAGGAGGTGTTGTTCAGTTGTAAAAACACACTTTTCAAGTGACCGGCGAAAAGACTCTTTGCACGCACAAACCGTGAAAAAAATGCTATATCTTTGCATGCACAAACCGTGAAAAAAATGCTATCGTTTGCGTCTTCCCATCGTTTTGAATTAACCCTTTGATTCCCACAATCTTTCCACCAGTGTCCTGCATTGTCAACCATGCTAGCAAAGCAAAAGCTTAACCCTCTGACTCCCCCATCCTATCCACCAGCTTCAGAATGCTGGTGGATAGGGAAAGGGATTCAAAGAGTTGTCTTTCCTTGGTGGGTAGGGTGCGGGGGTCAATAGGTTAAGTCTTTCCAGTCGGTGGGTAGGGTACGGGAGTCAAAGGGTTAAATCTGTCGTTTGCTGTTTGATAATAGTGAACCCTGTGGCTCAGTGGTCAAAAACACCTTCATAGGACGCAAAAAAATAGGGGGTCCATTCTCGCATTGGACAGATACCTCCTCCCCCTCCCCCACACCTAGCCCTCCATCAGATGTTTAAAATTGTTTATCTAGGTACCAACTTATCTGCTGAAATGAGAAGAGAAGAGTGGCACAATGGTTCAGACGTTCACCTGCCAATAACTAAACTCGAGGTTCCTCAGCTTGACTGGAAAATCGAACTGAACGTCTAGTACTTCAGAAAGGGACGAAAAACGAGTCAGACCCGTGTGTCTTTTGGCTGCGCACGCTAAAGATCCCACGACAGTTGAAAATCGTGAAGAGCAGGGCATTGCCCAGCTGCTTTGGTATAAAGTATTAGAGAGATAGGTTGATTTCACAGGTCCCACCCCTTAAAAACGAATTAGACTTTTTGCCTTTCTTAAGTCTTGGTTGAAAAAAGATAAATAAAAAAGATACTGTGAATATGAATGTGACATCATCATCACCATCATCATCATCATCATGGCCCTCCGTATGAATCTATCCTTGTCGCTGCAAGTACATCTCCCACTTTCTCTTTCACCGGCCATCTTGCAAATCCTGTCCAATATTTTCTGCCTCGGTCTACCTGGTGTTCTCTTTTCCTCCAGATTTCCTGTTGTGACCAGGTGCTCTAATTCCCCTTTCCTGCAAAATACTAATATGGTGATGTATCACATTGTGTGAAATGTCCTCCAAATGTTGATTGTCTTTTCCTAATCTTCGTTATTACTGGTCTTCTTGTGTCTGCCTCCTTCAAGACTGTCTCATTTGTTTTTGTGCTGTCCATGGAACTCTCAACATTCTTCTTTAAAACCACATTTCAGTTGCCGCAATTTTGTTCTGACTTTGGGTGTTGACTGTCCACGCCTCACAACTGTATAACAGCATCGGTTCTCAAGAACTCTCTTCCTGGTGTTAATTGATAGGCCTTTGTTGTTAAGAACGCTTTTCATCTTCCTGAATGCTGTTTTGGCTTGGTCGATTCTGCTGGCTATTTTTGATGTGCATCTGCCGTCTAGTGAGATGACCGTTCTCACTTATATGTCTCATGGTTGTGCCATTTGTTGTTATTTTGCATGGGGATATTTCTTGCTTTTTTTTTTTTTTTTTTTTTTACTGATTACCATGACTTCAGTTTTTTTGCTATTCACGTTTCTTGCTATGTAGATTCTATTTCTATTGTATTCACGATGTAATGTAGATCATTTTTTGTTTTCTGCAACTAGCACGGTGTCATCTGCGTAACGAGTGTTATCGTTTTCCACACACACACACACACACACACACACACACACACACACACACACACACACACACACACACACACACACACATACACACAAACACACACACACACACACACACACAAACACACACACACACACACACGCACGCACACACATACACACACACACAGTATATATATATATATATATATATATACACACATACACACACACACACACACACACACACACACACACACACACACACACACACACATGAACTCTAAAATAGCAGGTGGATATACAAGAATAATGTACAAACACACACACACACACACACCACACAAACACACACATATATACACACAGGTACACACACACCACACACACACACACACACACACACACACACACAACACACCCAGCGTGTGCACTAGCAGACATACATTTATACACCCATACTCATACGGACACACACACAGATACACAAAGAACGACACAAATACACACACACATACACTCACTCTTTCTCTCTCTCTCTCTGTCTCACACACACACACACACACACACACACACACACACACACACACACACACACACACACACACACACACACACATACGTGCGCGCGCGCGCTCACGAGCATAACGTTTACGAAAAAGAATAAAAATGAACCTGTAAAACTAATCTACTTCTCCAGCAGACATTTCCATATCCCTAAACGAAAGAGAAATATTCACAGAAAGACATAGAGATTGAATTTGAGAGAGAGAGACAGACAGACAGACAGAGAGACAGACAAACAGACAGACAAACAGACAGACAGAGACACACACACACAGACAGAGAGACAGACACAGAGAGAGACATAGAGACAGAGAGACAGAGAGAGACAGACAGACAGACAGAGAGACAGACAGAAAGACACAGACACACACAGACAGACAGACAGACAGAGAGACAGACAGAAAGACACAGACACACACAGACAGACAAGCAGACAGACAGACAGACAGACAGAGAGGGTGTTTAATTCTAATATGTAAAATGCTGATACTGAAACAGATGAGCTCCCTCAAACCATCTGGATAAGGTAACTCTCAAAAGACCATCTAACCCTTCCTACCTCTCCAGTCTCAGCATACTCATGCATAACTGATACTCACTGGACTGTAATTACACATCACTCATACATATTTGGTCCTTTTTTTCTTCCAATAAGCATGCATATTTCAAAATTACATACCTTAGTTGATACAGACTGCATAACAGGTGAATGCTTATGTTATAAAAGTTCCTTCTTCTTCTCCTCCTCCTCTTCCTCCTCCTCCTCCTTCTGCTTCTCATTCTCCCCCTCTTCCTCCCTTTTTCTTCTTTTTCTTCCTTCTTTCTTCTTTTTTTTTTTTTCTTCTTTCTTTTTCTTTTTTGTTCTTCTTTCTTCTTCTGCTTTTCAAGACCTTAAAATCACACAGCAGTTCCTTTCTTCTGGCCCTCCAACCTGCTGTTGACTATTAATTTCCCACGACAATCATGGTGATAATAGCGTACATAATGCATGCATATACTATAATTATATGAATATTCAAAAAGACAAAATAAAAATAAGTCCCTAAGGAAATAGTTTTATGCATAAGCAATGCATATGTAATGTGTTTCTCGGGCGTGATTCATGCCTATTGGGAATTGGTTCCTTTCCATACGTGCATAATTGATTAATTTGATACATCTTCTCTTTAACACTTATTACATTATGCACAATTCTGATGCATGCTGACTTTCTCTTTCTTCCCCTTTGCACATTTTTCGCTTTTGGCATGCGTGTATCAATCTCTAGAGGTAGATACAAAGTGTATGTCACTTCTTTTTGTTTTTATCTCCATGTAGTTGTTCATTTGCTCCTTAAGATATAATAATAGTAATGTCGATAATAATGACAACACAAGTGACAACACTAATATCAATTTATGAAGTTGTTAATGATACTAATACTAATACATAAACTAATGATAATAATCATGATAACAATAATAATGATAATAGTAATGATGATAAGAACAACAACAAGAATAATCTTAAATAATGACACTACTTCTTTTACTGCTACTACTACTACTACCACTACTACGACCATCACCACCACCACCTCCTCCACCCCCAACAAAACCAACACCACCGCCACCACACACTACCATTACTATTACTACTACTACTACTGATGATGATGCTGCTGCCTCTGATGATGATGATGATGATGCTGCTGCCTCTGATGATGATGTTGATGATGAGATGCTTCTGATGATGATAATGATAGTTATGATTATAACGATAACAATGTTTATGATAATAATAACAAAGACCAGTTACTAGGAATCAGTATCACTGATGCTTTTCGCCGAAAGAAAATAATATCACTGTATTAATCAACCTCTTCGGTGCCCCATGACGCACTAGCGTTGTCATGCTATAGGCTGCAAAAAATGCCCCATGACGCCCTGGAGCGCATCGTCATTTCACGAATATTCCTATCTCCAAGTTTCCCATTTGTTCCAATCAGAAAGTGTGTTGTATCAGCTTCAATTATTCATAAGGTTTGGAGTGATATCTCAATGGACATTAGTCGAAATTCATGGTCAAGTGACGCACCCATCCCTCAGTTTCCTTGACCTTTCAAGATGGCCGACGACGAACCACAATCAGCCCCAAGCTCAAGAAAAAGAAAGCGTAAACCCAAGGCTTTTTTCTCTGATTTTTAAACGAAAGGTCCTAACATAGTTTTAGAAATGATGAAAGATAAAGAATTTTTGAAGATATATTGTCAGATGATTCTCTGGACGAGGAAGATGAAGGGAATGAGATGCAGCGTGTAGTTGCTATGTCAACATCGCTCGGACTGTGTGAGAGAACGCTGACACAGAGGAAAGAGCAGAGTTAGAAGCAGAATATGAGGATGTAGATGACCCAGATTACCAGCCAGGTGATGGACAGGCCAGTGACTCGAGTGAAATGAGGAAAAAAATTTGTTTAATGAAGAAGAGATACGACAACCGACGCCGGACAACACAACTCGGCGAGCTAGAAATGCCTACATGTACTCAGCGCGTTGGTAGCATAGTAGACCGAGCAAAAGGACGGGGAACAGATGAATGTAATCTGTTGTCTTGTACAGTACTTCGCTGACTGACCGTTTAGGTTGTGTGCGTGTATAATCTGGTTATTGTGAAGTTGGCGCGGCAGTGTGTGTGTGTGTGTGTGTGTGTGTGTGTGTGTGTGTGTGTGTGTGTGTGTGTGTGTGTGTGGTGTGTGTGTGTGTGTGTGTGTGTGTGTGTATTTCTGTGTTGTGTGTGTGTATTTCTGTATGTGTATTTCATGCTTATCTTTACGACTTTTAGGTGTTACTACAGGTATGTTATGACACAAATCACAAAATGCAGGGGAAAAATAATTTTCAACTTCAAAGTCCATGTACTGTGAATACTTTAGATAAAATGAAGAACAACCTATCATAAATGAAAAGTGTGTTCAATTCCCTTTCAGAAAAACAAGTTTTTTTATACTTACCTTCATTAGTTTTCATGCTACATTTTTTGTGAAAGATTCAGATTCCAAATTTCAATGGAAACAGTCTCGGGGGTCTAGGTCAGAACTCCTTATTAATCAGTGTTATTCTTTATCTTTTTAGCTTCAGCTGATTCTTACACCAGTTGTAGTAGTAATAGTAGTAATACTTCTACTACTCGTTTTAAAGCTGTTGCTGCTGTCAATACTTCTATTTCTGTTCGTGGTATTGCTGCTGTTATTACAATTGGTCATACTACTGCCACTGTTGCTACTACTGCTGCTTCTGCTGCTTCTGCTGCTGCTTCTGCCGCTGCTACTACTACTACTATTACTACTACTACTTCTTTTGTTCTTGCTATTCCTGCTGCTGCTACTACTACTACTACTGCTACTAATATGCTTCTGTTCTTGCTATTCCAGTTACCATTACTACTACTTCTGTTCTTGCTATTATTGCTACTATTTCATCTTCTCATGCTGCTACTACTTCTTCTAGTACTATTGTTCATCCTACTGCCACTGTTGTTACTACTACTAATTCTTTTCTTGCTATTCCTGCTGGTACTATACCACTACTTCTATTCTTGCTATTCCTGCTACTACTACTACTACTTCTTCTGTTCTTGCTATTCCAGTCACCACTAGTACTACTTCTGTGCATGCTATTCTTGCTGCTACTAATACTGTTACTTCTGTTCCTGCTATGCCTTTACTATTTCATCTGTTCATGCTACAAACTACTTCTCCCAGTACTACATGCATTGTACTGCTACTACTACTACTACTACTATGATTGCTACTTCTGCTCTTCATCCAGTATTGCTACTAATAGTACTACTCCTGTTCCTCTACTATAACATCTCTGTTCATGCTATGTTATGTCTAATTGTACTACCGTTCATTCTGCTGCTATTACTACTGCTGCTACTACTACTACCGCTAGCATTGCTTCTACTACTTCTACTACTGCTGCTGGCACTGCTACTTTTGGAGAAAACAAATTTCAGAACACATACTGAGACCGAAGACAGAATCTCGAAATTCCAATAAAAGAACGCCTACATGTATTGGGTAGCCTTTGGTAACATCCTTCAGTCGCACAACACAGATTTGATAAAACATGATGACATAGATGTATTTTTCGTCGAAGTTGTTTTAAACGCAGCTTTCTCTCCTGTTCCAAAGTGTAAGTCGGTGAAACCAGGTAAATACAGTGGAAATTCGTGGTGGACAAAAGAATGTAAAAAGGCTGAAGCCTTTTAAAAAGAAACCTTTAAAATTTGACTGAAGAATAAAACACCTGCACATCATTTCAACACGAAGACGGCTAAAATTCAGTGTAATAGAGTAATAGCACGAGCAGAGAAGACCTATTGGACCAGTTTCCGTAACAATGCCAGAGAAAACGTTAAATAATAAGCCACTAACACTGGATGAAGTGAAGAAAGTGGCTGAGAAAACCAGAGCCAGATCATTACCAGGGCCAAAACAGAATACCGAATCTATTGTATAAGAAAGGTCCCAGTGTCTTTGAGTGGCTCCACAAACTGATAAGATCAGCATGGAGGAACCTGAAGATAAGCCACCCAATGAATGATAGCTGATGAAGTGCCCATTCCAAAGAGCAACACTTGAGTGACATACCCTAATACAGACCATATCCCCATTCTTTTATCATTTTGGTAGACGGTCCTATTTCGATTTAATGTGCACTTAAGAACATATCTTATTTCATTCATTCTGTATGAACAAGTTCGCGATGTTTCTAAAACGAAAGTAATGCACACAAACTATAAAGTGGTATGTCTTCATTTGTGCATGGTTACGCACCCTGGCTGACTATCGGCACCAGCGATGAGATACGTGTAACAGACCAGGTTACCAGTGCTGAGTGTTCCTGGGGAAGAGTTGTTAGTCGGGATGTTTGAGATGGAAAAGACCTCTTTCCCTACCGAAAGGGCTGAATATATCGATAGGAAGTTAACCCGCGTCTTTACAGATAGTGGCCTGGGAAATCGAAAGAAAAAATCCAAACTTGACCCACTATGCTAGAAATATTTCAGCAGAACCGAACTCTGATCTTCCAGCTGGGAATCCGACGTTTTACCCACTTGATTTCGGCGGTCCGTCAAATGTGAATTAATCTTACCCCTCCCACATAGTTCCGACCGTGTCTTGTTTTTCGCAGACGAACTTGTTCAAATCGTACTCTTCCTCTCTCGCTTCCAGCCCCTCACTCGATTTCCGGTCAGATGGGACTGAAGACCTACTTTTCGAAGTGAATCGATCTGCCGTTGTCAGGTCCATTAATTGTACTCGTCCGCCAGACGTGTACGTGTAAAATCCGAGCCAGAGAGTACTGAGGGAGGCCGGTGGGATGATGGACAGACTTTGAAAGATTTCTCTCTCTCTCTCTCTCTCTTCTCTCTCTCTCTCTCTCTCTATCTCTCTCTCTCTCTCTCTCTCTCTCTGATCTCTCTGAGTCTTTCTCTCTGTGAGTCTCTCTGTGAGTCTTTCTCTCTGTGTGAGTCTTTCTCTCTCTGTGAGTCTCTCTCTCGCTCTCTGTGAGTCTGTCTCTGTGAGTGTCTCTCTCTCTCTCTCTCTCTCTCTCTGTGAGTCTCTCTCTCTCTCTCCCTCTTGTGTGTGTGTGTATGTATGTATGTGTGTGTGTGTGTGTGTGTGTCACTTTCTCTCTCTCTGCTCCTCTCTCTGTCTCTCTGTAGGTATGTGTCTCTCACTCACTTACTCTGTCTGTCTCGTCTGTCTGTCTCTCTGTCTGTCTCTCCCTCTCTTTGTCTCTCACTCTCTCGTCTCTCTCATTCATTCTCTCTCTGTCTCTCTCTCTCTCTCTCACTCTCTCTCTCTCACTCATTCTCTCTCTGTCTCTCTCTCTCTCTCTCACTCATTCTCTCTGTGTCTCTCTGTCTCACTCTCTCTCTGTACATGTGTGTGTGTGTGTGTTTATGTGTGTATGTGTGTGTGTGTGTGTGTGTGTGTGTGTGTGTGTGTGTGTGTGTGTGTGTGTGTGTGTGTGTGTGTGTAGGCGCGTGTGGCTGCACAAATAGATGATTTAGGATTGTGACAAGAATGATCGCTAGATAAAATGTTGCTTTAGTACAGAGATGACAGGCCCAGAGTAAAGCAAAACAGGGCTCTTCCACTTCTCATGGTCCCACAACTGACCTAGAAAATAGGACGAAAACAAAAATGTGAGCACAAACAAAATGATGATCCTTACATAAAAAAAGAAAAACAAATGCCTTAATAAAGATCATGTTGTACATTCTGATGTGTTTGTCAGTATAACTTACATTTTTTTATTGTTAGAAAAAAACATGTCAATTTGACAAGAAATGGTTTATGATAATGTTGATAATAATGATGATTATGATGTGATGATGTGTGCATGCACACACACACACGTGTGTATGTGTGTGTGTGTGTGTGTGTGTGTGTGTTATGTGTGTGTGCGTGCGTGCGTGTGTGTGTGTGTGTGTGTGTGTGTTGTGTGCATACGTGGCTCATCTTCACAGTCACAAATGTCACCAAACAATTTTCGTTTTAAAAAAAATCGATCAAAAGGAAAAGATCAATTCAGAAAAAAAGATTTGTTTTAAGATTTGGCGGGTGGTTGCAAGACCGAAGGGAAGCAACAGCCAGATACGATTGGACATAATTCTAGACAACACAGGGTGGTCTCTCTTGCTTTATCGTATTCCTTCGAACAAAATAATA
>CM060308.1:58790955-58800955 GCA_030674185.1 Monoplex corrugatus
TTATCCATCATCTGTCAGTTCTCTCACGAGACCAATTTATGTGTTCAGTTTTCTTGATTTGTGTTTGTCTACTTTTAGATGTTTTCGTTTCATTTATGTACTTGCAGTAAATCTGATTTATTTATTTATTTTCATCATCTATTTTGATTACTTTGATTTATGTCTTATTTACTTTGATTATTTTCTTGATGATTTTGATTTAGTGATTGCCTCTTTTGATTATTTTCACTGTTTCTTATTTATGTATTTTGTAAATTCTCACTCATCTATCGGTTTGGGTTGGGAAGTTTTAATCTATGTTGTTTTTATCATATCATCGTTTTGTCATATGGATGTTTATCATATCATCGTTTTTGTCATATGGATGTTTTTATCATATCATCGTTTTTGTCATATGGTTTGTTTTTATCATATCATCGTTTTTGTCATTGGATGTTTTTATCAATCATCGTTTTTGTCATATGGAGTTTTTATCATATCATCATTTTTGTCATATGGATGTTTTTATCATATCATCGTTTTTGTCTTATGGATGTTTTTATCATATCATCGTTTTTGTCTTATGGATGTTGTTGTTTTTTATCATATCATCGTTTTTGTCATATGGATTTTTTTTTATCATATCATCGTTTTTGTCATATGGATGTTTTTTTTTTATCATATCATCGTTTTTGTCTTATGGATTGTTTTCACCATATCAGCGTTTTTGTCAATGATTGCTTTTTCATATGATCGTTTTTATCATATGATCGTTTTTTTTCTATATCGATCGTTTTTATCATATGGTTATTTGTTTTACATATATCCAGCGTTTTTATCATATGAGTTTTTTATCATATGATCGTTTTTATCATATGATCGTCGCTTTTATCATAATCTTTTATTGGTTCTTTTCATTATACCAGCGTTTTTATCAATATTGGTTACTTTTATCATATCAGTGTTTTTGTCAATAACTGTTTCATCATATCAGTGTTTTTGTCAATAACTGTTTCATCATATCAGTGTTTTTGTCAATAACTGTTTCATCATATCAGTGTTTTTGTCAATAACTGTTTCATCATATCAGTGTTTTTGTCAATAACTGTTTCATCATATCAGTGTTTTTGTCAATAACTGTTTCATCATATCAGTGTTTTTGTCAATAACTGTTTCATCATATCAGTGTTTTTGTCAATAACTGTTTCATCATATCAGCGTTTTTATCATCTGGTTGTTGTCATCATATCAGCGTTTTTATCATATGGTTATTTTTTTCGAACGATCGTTTCATCAAATGATAGCTGCCATTCCAGTGAAGGTAATAGGCAAGATTAAAGAAATAACCTTCATCAGTGAACAGACCTAGCAGTGGAAAGGAGTGTGTGGCTCAGTGGTCACAGGTTCAACTACGTACCTAAGATTTAGTCACCTGCCTAAGATGCGAGAAAGTCGGATTCGAATCCACGGATCAGACTTATGGTTTTCTACTCCTCCCCCTCCACCAGATCTTAAGTGGTAGCCAAGTCTCTAGCCCGTAAGATAAGACGATGAATCGAGATCCCGTATGGAGCCTTCTTTCAGTGCATGTAAAATATCATACGTGGTAAAAAGCTGTCCCTGGCCAAACACGAGAGTTAAACCCACTCTTACCGGTAATCAGGAACATAGGCATACAAAAAAAGAAAGAAAAAAAAGGAGAGAGAGAGAGAGAGAGAGAGAGAGAGAGAGAGAGAGAGAAGACAGACAGACAGACAGACAGACAGACAGACAGACAGAGAGTAAAAGGAAAAGAAAAAATGATGGCGCTGCAATGCGGCGACGCGCATTTCTTGGGAACAGCAGCCCGACTTTCACGAGGTAAATCCATTGTAACACACACACACACACACACACACACACACACACACACACACACACACACACACACACACACACACACACACACACACACACACACACACAAAGCAATACAATGATGCAAGCAATAAGCAATACAGTAGTAAGATAAATGCGGTCAAGCGCCTGCTTTAATTATTAACCCTTTGACTCCCGTACCTTGTCCATCAGCATCCTGCATTGTCAACCTTGCTGGCAAGGCAAAAACGTAACCCTTTGACTCCCTCACCCTATCCACCAGCTTACTGAAGGAAGCTTGTGGACAGGTTGAGGGAGTCAAAGAGTTAAGTTTTTGCAGTTGGTGGATAAGGTGCGGGAGTCAAAGGGTGAAACCTTATCTTGATCAGCAGAAAAGATTTTTCATATAAATGCTTTTTAACAACACCATTATCGTACGATAACTTCAATTCTTTCTTTTCCTTAAGGATTTTGAATTACGTTTTTCTTTTTAACAAGAAACCAGATTCCCCCTGCCTAACCACCATTGTTTTTCTTTATCAAAAGTCTGTGTTCTCTCAGAATCCTTTACAACATATTCAGTTCTGAACATATTTTGTATTTCGTGGCTGAAGAATACCTCACTCTACGAATACGTGCTTAATTGCCACTTAATGAGCAAGTTTTTAACAAGCAATCAACAAAACTGAAAATGTTCCATACGAAAGCTCTCACTCGCAAACTTTCGAGAAATCAAACGCAGATCTGTGTCCAGAGACAAAAATAGAACAAAACAAACACACACTCAAACAATCAAAAACAAAAAAACAGAGAGGGACAAATGTACTTCCAGAAAATTCCCACCAATTATTCAGTAATAGTAGCAACAGCGATAATCGAAATAACAACCACAATGACAATTTTACGTAATTATTCAAAAATTGTGCGGTAACCATGCCACAGATCATATATAGTTATGAACACAAGGAGAGACAGACAGAGACAGAAAGAGAGAGACTGAGAGAGAGAGAGAGAGAGAGAGAGAGAGAGAGAGAGAGAGAGAGAGAGAGAGGTGGAGGACAAATTGTTCCTCATTTTTCATATTTCCCAGATGATGAGAATGGACAGTGAACAGCTCAAAGGAAGGTCAATAGAACAATCTGAGAAATAAACAAATAAAAACGTTTTGCAAACAAGAAGAAGACAGAGACAGAGAGAGAGAGAGAGAGAGAGAGAGAGAGAGAGAGAGAGGACAGAGAGAGACAGAGAGAGACAGAGACAGAGACAGAGACAACAGAAATATAGAAGAAGAGACAAAAAGACAGAAAGACAGAGAGAGAGACAGAGAGAGACAGAGACAAAAAGACAGAGAGACAGAGATAGAGACCCAGAGGAGAGAGAAAGAGAAAGAGAGAGAGAGAGAGAGAGAGAGAGAGAGAGAGAGAGAGAGAGAGAGAGAGATACAGACAGAGAAAGAAAGTTAGAGAAATGCAAGTGCTCGTGAAAATGAATGGTGGTTGTGGGTCCCCGGTGACTCAGTGTTTAGCTGCCTGTGTTGGGTTGGGACTCATCATCTGCATAAATTCTGGAACAAATAAAAAAAAGAAAAATAAGTTTGTTTTATATATCTGTTTTATTTATTTGTCGATGCCCCGGCTCTTAGATTTTGGAAGGAATAAAAGAAAACAATTGTTTATTCATTCACTTGTGGATGTCTTTTGTCATGAATTCTGACACAAACACAAACAAATACAAAATAGATTTACGTATCTATCTATTTATATGTGGATGCCCTGAGTTATACATTCTATCTACCTGCTTACCTCTCTCTCTCTCTCTCTCTCTCTCTCTCTCTCTCTCTCTCTCTCTCTCTCTCTCTCCTATCAATCTTATCTTATCATCCTATCTTATCCATCTAACTATCCATCTAAGCATCTATGTATGTATGTGTGTAAATATGTATATATGTATGTATGTATGTATGTATGCATGTATGTATCTGTCTATCTATCTATCTATCTATCTATCTATCTATCTATCTATCTATCTATTATCTATCTATCTATCTATCTATCTATCTCTCTGTCTGTCTGTCTATCTATCTGTCTATCTATCGGTCTATCTATCTATCTATCTGTCTGTCTGTCTATCTATCTATCTATCTGTTTGTCTATCTATCTATCTGTCTATCTATCTATCTATCTATCTATCTATCTGTCTGTCTATTTATCTATGTATGTATCTATTCTAGTGACTGATGGATATCTCACATAGACACAGGATTCAACATTACTTTAGGTTTGGGTTTGGCTTTATTGATTAATCACCACGAACCTGTGAAGTTGATGAGTCCATCACCATCAGTGTCAGCTTCTTTCATCATGTCCTCCAGCTCTTTCTCTGTCAGGTTTTCTCCCAGACTGGTCATCACCTGTCATCATACATTTGTACAATGTGAACACTCCGTTAATGTCTAGGGTATTGTGTACCACCTTTAGTTGCTGTTGAAGTTTGAATATTGATTCATCTGAATATTGAACCACTATTTGGTTGATGTTTGAAATTTGAATATTGAACCATCTTTAGTTGGTGTATAAATCTGAACCAACTTTGGTATTTGAAGTTTGAATATTGAACCATCTTTAATTGGTGATTGAAGTTTGAATATTGAACAACCTTCAGTTGCTGTTGGAGTTGAATACTGAACCAGCTTTAGTTGCTGTATGAAGTTTAAATATTGAATCAACTTTGGTTGCAGTTTGATGTTTGAATACTTAACTATCTTTGGTTGCTGCTTGAAGTTTGAATATTGAACCACCTTCAGTTGCTGTCTGAAGTTTGAATACTGAACCATCTTTAGTTGCTGTCTGATGTGTGAATATTGAACCAGCTTTAGTTGCTGTTTGAAGTGTGAATACTGAACCAGCTTTAGTTGCTGTTTGAAGTGTGAATATTGAACAGTTTTAGCTGCTGTTTGAAGTGTGAACACTGAACCAGCTTTAGATGCTGTCTGAAGTGTGAATACTGAACCACTTTTAGCTGCTGTTTGATGTGTGAACACTGAACCAGCTTTAGTTGCTGTCTGAAGTGTGAATATTGAACCAGTTTTAGCTGCTGTTTGATGTGTGAACACTGAACCAGCTTTAGTTGCTGTCTGAAGTGTGAATACTGAACCAGTTTTAGCTGCTGTTTGATGTGTGAACACTGAACCAGCTTTAGTTGCTGTCTGAAGTGTGAATACTGAACCAGTTTTAGTTGCTGTTTGATGTGTGAACACTGAACCAGCTTTAGTTGCTGTCTGAAGTGTGAATACTGAACCAGTTTTAGTTGCTGTTTGATGTGTGAACACTGAACCAGCTTTAGTTGCTGTCTTAAGTGTGAATACTGAACCAGTTTTAGCTGCTGTTTGAAGTGTGAATACTAACCCATCTTTAGTTGCTGTCTTAAGTGTGAATACTGAACCAGCTTTAGTTGCTGTCTTAAGTGTGAATACTGAACCATCTTCAGTTGCTGTCTTAAGTGTGAATACCAAACCATCTTTAGTTGCTGTCTTAAGTGTGAATACTGAACCAGCTTTAGTTGCTGTCTAAAGTGTGAATACTGAACCATCTTTAGTTGCTGTTTGAAGATTGAATACGGAACCATTTTTAATTTTGCTGTCTAAATTGTGAATATTGAACCAGCTTTAGTTGCTGTATGATTTGAATACTGGTGGATAGGATGAGGGAGTCAAAGGGTTAAGTTTTTGCTTTGCTAGCATGGTTGACAATGCAGGATGCTGGCGGACAGGGTGAGAGAATCAAAGGGTTAAAGGCAGGATAAAGAACCTTCAAATGCGTAAATATCCGCTCCCTCTGCTAGGTCAGTAGGTTCGCAGGAATTAAGGGTGTCTCTTCGGGAGACCTAGCTGCGTAAGAAGAGGAAGAGAAGAAGCGAATGCTCAGTCGATGAGTAAGACCGAGTGAGCGAAGACGAGCTAAGCCAGCCTGTCAGAGATGCTTCTTCTTGACAAGGCCGACAGACCGGGTCACGATGTGTTAAGACCGACCGGAGAAAAGATCAGTTGTTCACTTTATTCGGGACGCAGCAGACCTGTCTTGTCTGAAGAACAGCCCGTGATTGGGGTCAAGCAAAAATTAACCAGAGTGATTGCAAACGTATTCCCTTCAAAGCATCAGCATGGTCATCCAGATTTTCAATTCTTCTTTTTGATCGTGTCGTCGTCGTCATCGTCATCATCATTCATCATCATCATCATCATCATCATCGATCATCATCATCATCATCATCATCATCATCATCATCGTCGTCGTCGTCGTCGTCGTCATCATCATCGTCATCGTCTCGTCATCGTCGTCGTCGTCGTCGTCGTCGTCGTCGTCGTCGTCGTCGTCGTCGTCGTCATATCATCGTCATCGTCGTCATCGTCGTCGTCATCATCATCATCATCATCATCGTCATCTCATCGTCATCGTCGTCATCGTCATCGTCATCTCATCATCATCTCTCGTCATCGTCGTCGTCGTCGTCGTCGTCGTCGTCGTCGTCGACGTCGTCGTGATGATGATGATCATCATCATCATCATATAGTCGTCATCGTCATCGTCATCGTCATCGTCATCGTCATCGTCGTCGTCGTCGTCGTCGTCGTCGTCGTCGTCGTCGTCGTCGTCGTCGTCGTCGTCGTCGTCGTCGTCGTCGTCGTCGTCGTCGTCGTCGTGTCGTCGTCGTCGTCGTCTCATCTCATCATCATCATCCATCATCATCATCATCATCATCATCATCATCATCATCATCATCACTCACATCATCATCACATCATCATCATCATCATCATCATCATCATCATCATCATCATCATCATCATCATCATCATCATCATCATCATCATCATCATCATCATCATCATCATCATCATCATCATCATCATCATCATCATCATCATCATCATCATTCATCATCATCATCATCATCATCATACCATACCACCAACCACCACCACCGCCGCCGCAACCACCACCACCACCACCATCATCATCATCATCATCATCATCGTTATTATATTTTTCAGTTATTAATGTTTTGTTAATTCGTTTATTTGTTCATTGCTATTCTCTGCATTGTTATTATGTCATTACAGTTATACTCGACAACATGGGCCTCCCTATAGCTATTTGCATTATACGAATAGATCTCAGAGTCTTGTGTTCAATCCCAGCCCACGATATAAAAACTGATCTGCTGGCTGTCCATCGTGATACTCTAATCATTCTGAAGTCATTTGGCACTTCATTAGTCTTGTTCTCTCTTGCCTTTCCCGTGTGATACCCTTACCAGCACAGCATAGAGTTTTGCGCAGACTTAAGATGTCTGTCAAGACATTATTGACAGATGTGGATGGAGCGCATATGAAATGGCCCGAGTATGATGAATTGCACAACATTCTGCATGGGGGGGGGGGGGGGGGTTCTAACCATGGCAGGTCTGTGCTCGTGTTGCTCTGGAAGATAGGAAAACTCTTTACCCTTTGTGCACCGGACGGAGGTGGCTAGGCAGGATCGAACTCATGACCTTCACGGAGTTGTAATCTGATGTTACCCACCCGACTACCGGGCCCGTCTGTTATTACAGGCTCACCTGTCTGAGTTCTTGAGCGTTGATAAAGCCATCCCCATTCTTGTCGAAGATCTTGAAGGCGTTCTGGATCTCCTCTCCTTCAGATGCTGGGCACTTGTTTGACATCATCTCCAGGAACTCGTTAAATTCGATCGTCCCGTTACCTGTACATAGATAACATGAAATCTGAATCAAAGTGATTGCCAGGGTTTAAGCAAACAGTAACCATAAAAACACAAAATTACAAATCAGAGCGTATATTTGGTATATCAAAACATGATATATGCACATTTTTCTGCCAACTGGTCTTAGTCAAGCGAAAAGACAACATAGATTTCAGTTTCAGTTTCAGTTTCAGTTTCTCAAGATGGCATCTCCGCGCTCGGAATGAATTCGACATGCACTACTAACGTCACAGGTACTATGTGATGGTGATCATAGCACATAAACCCGTGAGCTGGCCAGGTTCTGAGGCCCTACCTTGCCTATGTAATATTTCACCTAGCCTACATTTTTTGTACCGAGACAACAAAGAATAAATGAACCACATGTCGCAGAAAAACAAAGAAAGAGAAAAAGTAGGTGGCAATGCATTGCTGCGACGCCATCTTCTCAAAGACGAGCTCAAATTTTTTTATGGTAAACCCATCATGACAAAACAGAAATAGAACCAAATACAGCATACATATTGTTAGTAATGATGGTGGTGGTGGTGGTTGTAGAAGTGGAGTGGTGGTGGTTGAGCTGATTGTAATAGTGGTTGTTGCTGTTGTTGTTATTGTTGGTTAAAGCCACATCAGGCCTATAAACCGCCTCAAAACATACGAAACTTCAACAGGAAAAAAAAAGGAACAGAAAAGTAAGTACACTTATCAATGCATTCGTGCATATAATCTAAGGACATGCCCCAGGCGTTGACCATCCCGTCCAATTTATCGAACGGGGGATTTAAAAAACATACCTGATTACAAATTTAAGCATACCTAAGGACACCAAAACATATAAAAACGGGCATAAATGACCTAAAATTGCTTCCGCATACCTCACCTCCCTAGAGCCAAAAGTGCACTTAATACATGTACCCAATTATCAATGCTAAGAAAACGTATGTAAGATTTTATCGAACACATACAGGTGAATGGACCAGCAAGGCAAATGATGAGAGGAAGAAATGACAGAAAGCAAAGGAGGAAGAAAGAAACAAAGAGAGTGACAGAAAAGAGGAAATTTCTAGCACAGAATATCAAGAAGGCGGGGATACTGTTTATACTGAAAGAGTCCCCGGCATGCCCACGGGAGAAATAGTGGTGGTGATGCGGTTGCAGTGATACTAATAATAGTGATAATAATAATGAACATGATAATGATGATGATGATGATGATTATGAAGATGATGATAATAATAATAATAATATAATAATAATAATAATAATAATACATTAATAACATTAATAACGTTGATAATACTGACATTTATACGGAGCCAAACCTTGACATATAAATCAAACAAAAGCGCGCGCTCTCATCATTTAGCAAAGCTTTCATTCGCAATGACAAAAAAAGATCAAGGAAAGAAAACACACACAGACCGGGAGGGAGAGGACAGGGTGGGAGTAGAACAAACATGGGGGGTGGGGATATGAAGGGGGAAATCATTGTTGGAAAATGCTATGTCTTCAAGTTAGACTTGAAGGAAGACAGAGCGAGAAGTAGAAAAAGAAGAAGAAGAAGAACAGCAGCCGCAGCAGCAGCAGCAGCAGCTACAGCAACAGCAACAGCAACATAACAGCAATAACAACAACAATAACAAGAAAACCAAGAATAAGAACAAGAAGAACAATAATAGAAGAAGAAGAAGTATGGAGGTGGAGAAGAAGTGATGGTGGTTAGTAGTAAAGTAGATAGTAAGTGTAGTAGGTAGTAGTAGTAAGTAGTGAGATAGTAAGTAGTAAAGAAGAGAATGGAGAGAGAGGGAAGAGAGAAGAAGAAGAAGAAGAAGGAGAAGGAAGAGGAAGAAGAGAAGAAAAAAGAAGAAGAAGAAGAAGAAGAAGAAGAAGAAGAAGAAGAAGAAGAAGAAGAAGAAGAAGAAGAAAGAAGAAGAAGAAGAAGAAGAAGAAGAAGAAGAAGAAGAAGAAGAAGAAGAGAAGAAGAAGAAGAAGAAGAAAGAAGAAGAGAAGAAAGAAGAAGAAGAAGAAGAAGAGAAGAAGAAGAAGGAAGAAGAAAAGGAGAAGAAGAAGAAGAAGAAGAAGAAGAAGAAGAAGAGAAGAGAACAACAACAACAACAACACAAACAACAACAAAAGCAAAAACAAATACAAGACCAAGAAGAACATCTAAAAGGAAAAGAAAAAGAACAAAACAAAACAAAAGAACAAAGGCAACAGTATAGCGACAGAAAAGACTCGTTTTTCCCCTAAAATTGAACCCTGAGAACCTCTCTACACTTTCAGCAAAAAAGTGCTTGACCACTTAGCCATCGCAGCTCCGGCCTGAAGCACTGGCGTATGACATTAACATGACACAGGATACGTCACAGAGTCTGGGTAACGCTGTAGGCAGATGACCGAGG
>CM060308.1:58805955-58813455 GCA_030674185.1 Monoplex corrugatus
TGATCGATATATGCTCGGAGATCGATCAGTGTCTCGAACGTTTCATACGGTGTCTTCACTGTAGCGATAACTTAAGTAAGTCATGCCTAAAAATAAACATTTTTTCATAATGATTCACGTCAATAAGTGATATGAGAGAGAAGAGGAGACTGAGAAATAATCACTTGATTACGAATTGTGGGCATGGTGTCTTCAAAACCATGAAACGCTCGAGACAAACAGAGGATGGATCTATTTCGTCAACTTCCCTGAACTTTGGCCGACCTTGGCATATGAATCTCACTTTCCCTCCCCCGTGACGGGATTTTGCACTACTTCACAAAAGATATGTCATTATTCAGTATGTTTTGAAAAATATCACTTCATTGACCATTTTAACAAGCACATAGATGCCTTTTTGGTGTCTCATGTAACACGTGAGACACTGCCGGATATGCAACATTTTATTATATTTCACCAAGTTCCAAATATTGTGTCAATTTATGCATTACAGTTCTGTATACTACAGACATCAAGCTTTTATTTTCAGTTAACATTAACAAAAAATAAAATTTTGATATTTTACTTGTCATGTCACGATATTGACCAGTCTTCAGGAGAATGACCATATATATATATGTATGTATATATGTGTGTATATATATATATAGATATATATATATATAGATAGATAGATAAATAGATAGGTAGATAGATAGAGATGTATATAGATAGATATAGATATATATGTATTCATACTTTTTCTTTGGGTCACCCAGGGGAGAATTTGGAAGACATGCAAGTATATGGTCTGGAAATAATAAATAAGAAAGAGTCTTGTAAAATAAAAACCATGACAGGATAGAGAAATCCTAACTATCTGAAAGCAAACTGATTCCATAACAGAAGGGGATTTTAATTTCTGCATCTGCAAGTGCCTTTGGTGGGCTACTGTGTTTGTGTGTGTTTGTGGATTTTTTGTTTTTGTTTGTTTGTTTTGTTTGTTTTTCGCCTTACCGTCTTTGTCGACATCGTTGATCATGTCCTTAAGCTCAGTGTCCGTGGGATCCTGACCCAGGGACCTCAACACCGTGCCCAGTTCTGTCTGCGTGATCCTCCCATCGCCATCCTTGTCGAACATGTAGAAGGCCTCCTTGAACTCTGAAAAACGACATGGTATTATTGCAGTGTAAACATGATTTCCATGACCTTCCTATCCAAAAAGACGAAACACCCTACTGTCAGCACAACGACGAACGGGCAACCGAAGCCAGAACTACACTCTTCGCACAGGGCGAGCGGGTGACCAACGTCAAACGCAAGAACTGACACCCAGAAGAGTTCATTAAGCACGGAAAGGAGAAGAAATGACTGGACAAAACCTTCACGGAATGTAAAGTACGAGGAGGAAAGGACACAGAGAGAGAGCGTCTCTGTCTGTCAATGTGTGTCTGTGTGTCTGTCTGTCTGTCTGTTGGTCAGTCTGTTGGTCGGTCGGTCTCTCTCTCTCTCACTCTCTCTCTCTCTCTTTCTCACTCTCTTTGTTTCTCTCTCTCTCCCTCTCTCTCTCTCTCTCACGCATACACATACACTTACACATACACAAGTATACACACATTGCACACAAATACACACATCCTCTCTCCTTCTCTCTCTCTCTCTCTCTCTCTTTCTCTCTCTCTCTCTCCCTCTCTCTTACATGCACACACACACACAAACACACACACACATCTCACACCACAACACCACACACACACACACACACACACACACACACACATATCACACCACACCACACATACACACAAAAAAGGCGCCTCCGAGAATGGCAAGAAGAGACAGCCCCTGGAGAAATTTGTTACGTGCAATTTGGCCCTACTTTGGGACTTGGGGCCCATCGCCTTGACATTAGCAAGACCGCCTTTTCCTATGCAAATTTCGTTCTGAGTATGAACAGAACGTCCGTCGGAGATGTATGAAGACAAGTGAAGTTTGCTTGGATGGTTGAACTTTAACGCCGTGACAACGACCGTGGGTCGTCTTTGTGTTCTTTGGCACTAACGTTGAGTGAAAAGTTCAATGTTTTATTTGACAACTTATCTATTAGCTGATAGATAAATTGATTCACACAGGGGGGATACTATTATTTGACATTTGTATGAAAAAGATGGACCACATTGCCAAGTATAATAACGTAGGAGTGTTATTACAGCCCCAGGAGATGGACATTAGGGATGTCTCTTTGCATTGGTAAAAAAAAAAAAAGAACACACCAACCGGCCAATTAAACAACCAAACCACTAACCAAACAAACAAAAATAAAAACAAACGAAAACCCCGAAAACAAACAAACAAACAAACAAACAAACATACATACATACATACAAACAACAACCAGATACACAAACACAATCATTTATATGCACACACACAGAGGAGGGAGAGAGTGAGAAAGAGAGACAGACAGAGACAGAGACAGACAGACAGACAGACAAACAGACAGAGACAGACAGAGGCAGACAGTCAGACAGTCATACAAACAGACAGTCAGACAGACAGACAGAGAGACAGACAGACAGAGACAGAGAGAGAGAACAAGAACACGTTTTCCAAGGAAAGTGGTATAAATACAACGATTCTTTATTACATCCAGCCCTCACCCATGGAAGGTCCACAATAACAAGCGATACATTATGTAACATCCATAATATATATATTCAATTTTCAAGTAAGAGAGACAGACAGATAGACAGACAGACTGACAGAGATAGAGAGACAGACAGAGAGACAGACAGAGAGAGACAGTCAGAGAGACAGAGAGTCAGAGAGAGAAAGAGAGAAAGAGGAAGAAAGAGAGACAGAGAGAGAGATAATCAGACAGATAGACAGACAGACAGGCAAGCAGAGATAGAGACAGAGTCAGAGACATCGAACCAGAGAGGACAACAGACAATGGGTTTATCTCCTGGCATCAAGACAATTGCAAGGGTCATCGTTTTCTTCTCTAAGATGTACAGATCAGCAAATAGACATAACGATTTATTTGTAGGGTGTACATTTTTATGTTTCACGCTCATAGAGCTGTCAATATGGGTGTTTATTATATATTAATCCCTATTGTTTTCATTGTCGCCATTATTGTTACGATTATCTTATTACACATTGATGTATATATGCACAAATGAATTCACACGTACTCACATTGTTACATACATGTGTACACCACACAACAGAAGCGTGCGTGCGCGCACGTTCACACACACACACACACACACACACACACACACACACACACACACACACACACGTGAAATATAAGAGTAACTAGCAAAGACAGAGTGAGTACGTGTCAAATATGGCGTTATCAATCTCTCTCTCTCTCTCTCTCTCTCTCTCTCTCTCTCTCTCTCTCTCTCTCTCTCTCTCTCTCTCTCTTTCTCTCTTTCTCTCTTTCTCTCTTTCTGTCTCTCTGTCTCTCTCTGTCTCTCTGTCTCTCTTTCTGCTTCTCTCTGTCTCTGTATCTCTGTCTCTGTATCTCTCTCTGTCTGTCTGTCTGTCTGTCTGTCTTTCTATCTATCTATCTATCTATCTATTTATCTATCTATCTACATGTATCTCTCTCTGTTTCTCTCTATCCATCTATCTATCGATCCATCTATCTATCTATCTATCTATCTATCTATCTATCTATTTATCTATCTATATATCTATCTATATGTCTGTCTGTCTGCCTATCTATCTATCTATTTATCTATCTATCTATCTATACGTCTGTCTGTCTGTCTGTCTATCTATCTATCTATCTCTATCTATCTATCTATCTATCTGTCTATCTGTCTATCTATCTATCTATCCATCTCTCTCTCTCTCTCTCTATCTATCCATCTATCTATCTATCTATCTATCTATCTATCTATCTATCTATCTATCTATCTATCTATCTGTCTATGTATGTATGTATGTATGTATCTGTCTATCAACCTACCTATCTCCTTATCTATCTATCTGTCTATCTATCTATCTGTGAATCTATCTATCTATCTATCTGTCTATCTATCTATCTATCTATCTATCTGTCTATCTATCTGTCTGTCTATCTATCTATCTGTCTATCTATATTCAAAATGACAATGACACTTTATTTTCGATTCAACGATAGAAGTTATTAGATAAAAGTCAATTTTCAAACTTGCCATTGCCTGAATATTAGATGTTTTCATGTTTCCGGTAGCCAGCCACTGACATCACTTACAGGATCTTTAACGTGCATGTTTGATATTCTGATTGCGTATGCAGAGGGATAGGGAGCGGGAGAGAGAGAGAGAGAGAGAGAGAGAGAGAGAGAGAGAGAGAGAGAGAGGAGAGAGAGAGAGAGAGAAGAGAGACAAACAGACAGACAGACAGACAGAGAAAGAAAATGAGAGACAAAGAAAGAGAGAGATGGGCAGAGGGAGGGGAGACACAGAGAGAGAGAGACAGAAAGACAGACAGACAGACAGACAGATAGAGACAGAGGCAGAGACAGAGAAAGGGATAGGGACAGAGGGGAGAGAGGGAAAGAGAGAGAGAGAGAGACAGACAGACAGAGACAGAGAGAAAGAGAGATAGACAGACAAACAGACAGACAGACAGACAAACAGACAGACAGACTGACACACAGACACAGACAGACACAGACAGACAGAGAAACAGACAGACAGACAGACAGACAGAAGGAAGAAAAGGGAGACAGAGGGTGTGTGTGTGTGTGTGTGTGTGTGTGTGTGTGTGTGTGTGTGTTAGATTACACCACAGGGAAGGCATATGGACGTAGACTCCAACATGCAACGGGCTTCCCAAAGGACTGTACTGACGTCAAAACAATGACATCACCTTTCGGTGTTTCTCTCTGTGTGTATTTAGTTATTTTGACCGTCTGGCTGTCTAACTGTCTGTCTGTCTGTCTGTCTGTCTGGTTGGCTTGTTGGTTGGCTTCTTGGCGTGCTGACTACTTGTCTGTCTGTCTGTATGTATGTCTGTCTGTCTGGTTGGTTGATATCTGACCATCTGGCTGGCAGTCTGGCTTTCTGTTTTCCTGCCTACCTGTCTGTCTGTCTGTCTGATTGTATGCCTGTCAGTCCGATTGTCTCTCTGACTGACTTGCTGACGATATGTGTGTCTGATTGTACGACTGTCTCCTTGTCTGTCTGCTCGTATGACTATCTGCCAATCTGTCTTTCTGTCTGTCAGCCTGCCTGTCTTTCTCATTGTCTATTTGGCTAACTGACTGTCTGTCTGTCTGTCTGTTCGTTCGCTTCGACCGTATAACATTATCACTTTGAAAATACAGTATTGGGCTCTGTCTCTGTCAGTAAGTCTGTCTGACTGTCTGTCTATCCCTGTCTCTCTCCCTCCCTCCCTCTGTCTCTCTTTTTATCTGTTTCTTTCTGTCCATCTTCTATCTCCATCTCTCTCCTTGTCTGTCTATCTGTCTGTCTATATCTGTCTATCTCCGTCTGTCTGTCTGTCTGTTTGTTTATTTGTTTGTCTGTCTGTCTGTCTGTCTCTCTCTCAGAGACAATTTACAAATACCTGTAGCACAATGTATCAATATATCAATGCGTGTATGCATTTTAGAAAACTGCAAGATTTTGCTTGCACTACATTCATATTGCCTTTGGGGTTGACGATGGTAACGTAAAGTGTGAAACCATTAACTTTTGATCTTTACCTTAAATTCATTACAACCAGTTTCAGTGTTACATATAACCAGTACTGTTATACGGATGCGAAGCGTGGACAATCAACACGCAAGGTCAGAACAAGATTGAGGCAGCTGAAATGTGGTTTCGAAGAAGAACGCTAAAGAGTTCCATGGATAGCAAAGAAAACAAAGGAGATAGTCTTGAAAGAAGCGAACACAAAAAGAACAACAATGAAGCAGATTAGAAAAAGACAAGCAACATTCATAGGACATTTCAGGAGGCAAGAGAAATTTGAGAACTTAGTCACAACAGGAAATCATCATCATCAAGTGCCCTGCCACATGGCGTTCATCCCATGTCGCCAGAAACACATCTTTCGCCCTCTCTGTCCTCAGCCACCCTGCAAGTCCGTCCAATATTTTCTCCCTGGATCTATCTGGTGTTCTCTTTCCCTCAGCTAAAGGTAAAAAGAGCACGAGGTAGACTCAGGGAGAAAATATTGGATGGTTTTGCGGAGTGGATGAGGACAGAAAGGTTAGGAGATAGGCTAATATATGTACTTGCAAACACAAAAGATAGATTCGTATCGGGGCCATGACTGTCAACGCCATGCAGCAAAGCACATGATGATGATGATAATGATGGTCTCATATGACCTTAGTCTCGGTGGGTTTAGAGGTATGCTGGTAAGCCGAAATGAGCGGCTTGGTGGGTGATGGTACATGAGCGGTGCAGAATATTCAGTAGAAAAACAAAACAAAATAAAACAATACAACAACAACAACAACAGCAACAACAACAACAAAACAGAATTTCAACACTGCAATGGGCACATATGATGACAGATTCCTCACCTCCACTATGATAATTGATTCCTCACCTCCACTATGATAACCAATTCTTCATCTCCACTATGATAACCGATTCCTCACCTCCACTATGATAATTGATTCCTCACCCCCACTATGATAACCGATTCCTCACCCCCACTACGATAACCGGTTCCTCATCCACACTATGATAACCGATTCCTCACCCTCACTACGATAACTGATTCCTCATCCCCACTATGATAACCGATTCCTCACCCTCACTACGATAACTGATTCCTCATCCCCACTATGATAACCGATTCCTCCCCCCACTACGATAACTAATTCCTCACCCCCACTATGATAATTGATTCCTCACCCCCACTATGATAACTGATTCCTCACCCCCACTACGATAACTAATTCCTCATCCCCACTATGATAACTGATTCCTCGCCCCCACTATGATAACTGATTCCTCACCCCCACTATGATAACCGATTCCTCACCCCCACTATGATAACATTCCTCACCTCCACTATCATAACCGATTCCTCACCCCCACTATGATAACCGATTCCTCACCTCCACTATGATAACCGATTCCTCACCTCCAATATGATAACCGATTTCTCACCCCTATCCCCTCCTCACCATTTGCCAAACTGGGAAAATAATCTCAAGACGATGGGCGCGATAGTCAGATGGGTAAGCCATCGGACTTCCAGTCGGTAGATCTGGCTTTGATCCTGCCTGAGTACTCCCGCTTGGGGGCAAAAAGTGGAGATTTTTGTCATCTCCCACATTAAGGTACATGTATACAGGCCTGCCAGTGCCTAAGCCTCTTTCGTGTGTATACGCTTGTAGAACATCAAGTATACATATAAGTCGTGTCAGAATCTGGTGGTATATGGAAACATGAAAACATCAGAAGATGGAATATGCAGACTGTGCAGCAAGGTGCCTCCTTTTTGCACAGTTCAAGCCAGACAACGTGTTTACACGAATCTGAGAAAAAATCAAAT
>CM060308.1:58818455-58840955 GCA_030674185.1 Monoplex corrugatus
ACACACACACACACACACACACACACACACACATATCAAATACAAGCAAAGACACGATTATAATATAGACATAGACTCAGAGTCAGACACAGACACAGATGCACAGACACAGAGGCACACAGGAAGAATAGGTTATCATAGGTTTGTTTACCTTCTGAGAGTACAGGCGCAAAGCTCGTCGTTACGAAGTTTACTTTGCGTCTAAGTTTATAGTGTAAACGTACACTCTAAGACTAGTTGTGCAGTCATGCCCTGTAATTTACGTGGGGTCTCTACTTAGTCTTAGTTAGTTTGGATGTAAAACTATGACCGGCCTATCATTATTACTTGAAGAAGCCAGCAGTTTTACTGTTTAGTAATGGTCGAGGCAAATTGTAACGGTACCATTGTAAATCATCATCATGGGCCCTGCCGCATGGCGTTGGCGGTCATGGCCCTCCATACGAATCAATCCTTTGTTGCTGCAAACACATGTCCCACCCTCTCTGTCTTCATCCACTCCGCAAGTCCGTCCAATATTTTCTCCCTGGATCTACTTAGTAAACCCAAGGAAGACGTGTAGGAGAGAATATAGAGACTGTTTGTGTTTTTTCGGCTCCACCCCTACTGTGCTTTTTATCTCCATAAATAAGCCTGAGCTGGAAAGATGAGAAATCATACGAAAAAATGAAACAAATGGAATCCGGTGTCTAGTTTAGTATGCAGAATAAAAAACCTGGCATGTGGTGTAAGGTTGGGAGAAGGAGATTAAGGGAGGGAGTGGCGTTGTGAATAGACAACAACAGTAATGATAACAATGACTGTTTATGCAGCGTCCCATCAGACAAGAGCCGTTAGCGTTGCACAGGAGCATGAGTGACTAGAGGCGGATATACACACAGCCAGTGCATGTCAACCCCTACCCTTCTGATGAAAGAGACAAGCCACCGTGCGTACAGTGTTGAAGAAGAAATGCAGAATTGTGATGTGATAAAATATCTACGACCACATATTGAATACTATTGCATTTCCCCATTTCAGGACCTTGCCAGCGCACACGATTTTTTGCGCAGGCTCAGGGAGTCTATCAGATAATTGCTAGCAGATTTGGGAGGAGTGTGTATGGCATTGTCCGAGTGCGATGAATCTCTCTCAAATTGAAATCCAGACTCCTAATCCACCAAAATTTATATCACCATCAACATGAGCATCAACACATACAACAACCATTTCCCACGCTCCATCACCATCATCATCAACACAAACAACCACCTTTATCATTGCATATAAACACACACCCCCTCTCCCCCACCATTACAAATAATCATTAGCATCAATTTATTCAAGCATCATTACCACCATCGCTACCAGCGATATCCCCGCTCCCCCTTATCTCCATCACCACCACCACCACCACCACCTCCACCATAATCATCACCACCACCACAGCTTCTAACACAACCATCAAGGTTTGTTATTCATTGTCATCGTTGCCTCCGTCACCACCATCATTATCATCATTTCTACCATCATCAGCCGTAACCGCCACGATCATCACTAGCAACAGCAACAAATGATAATACGGCTGAAAGCGGTGACAGTAGGCGCCCATCATGACAATGATCATGATGTTATTTAGCACAAAAAACGGCCCACGTCAAAAGGATATCCGTTTCGCTTTGCAAAAATAGAACATAATTGGTAAACTTTCGGTTAATAAAATAGGCGCTTACAAAACGTGTGTGAATAGTAGTAGGAACCATAGTAACATAAATACTGAGAACCAGAGAAAAAGGAAGAGCTAGATGATGATTATAGATAAATACAAGTAGTCACGGACACATAAACAATGCGAGTGTAAACATGTAAAAACACATACACACACACACTAACACACACACACACTAACACACACACACACACACACACACACACACACGTACACACACGCACACACACACAAACATACATGCACGCACGACACACACACACACACACACACACACACACACACACACACACACACACACACACATACACACACACACACACACACACACACACTATTGTGAACGAACATCGCCAGTACCAAAATCTACCGCATTTATTTCATCATGTGCAATCATTATAAAATTTTCCTCATCGTTAGTTGTGAATGGCCTCTGTATACTTACCAAGAGGCCCAGACTCTGTGGACACTGAATGGTTAAGACACTTTCAAGATCAGGACGTCAAGTGGATAATTGGAGGTGATTTTAATGCACATGCCCCATTTTGGGAAAAGTATTGTACAAACATAACAAGCAACAGGTTGATCGAAAATATTGTAGATTCCAATTTATATTTACTTAACAACGGACACGTTACCCGGATCCCCGATATACCAACCCATAGACCCACAGCTATCGACCTCACTTTAATCTCACCATCCCTAGCCTCAAACGCCACGTGGCAAACAGAGGATGACTTGTTGGGATCAGATCACATCCCCATACGTCTTACCCTAAACCATACTACTGAAATAGACGCCATATCACAAGATAGTTTACCCAAGTTTAATTATAAAAACGCAGACTGGATCAGTTTTAAGGCAATCCTTGAAAAGACAAGAACAGATCTATCTGAAGCAATGAACATAAACGACATGTACGAAGTTTTCTGTAACTCACTGTTAAGAGCTTCTAACATTTCAATTCCAAAACTTACAGTGTCGAAAATAGGAAAACATCATGGAAATGTGCAGTGGAATGAGGATTGTCAAAAGGCAGTGAACGAAAAGAAAGAAAAATACAAAATCTATTTAGCAAACAGGTCACCTGAAAATCATACAGCGATGAAAAGTGCCAACATTAAGTGTAACAGAATCATAGAGCAAGCCAAAGAACAACACTGGACGTCTTTTTGTACATGAGAAGTAAATGACCACAAAGACATGATACAGATTTGGGAAAAACTAAAATTAATGAAAAACGGGATTAAGTTGCCATCAATTCCAGTAAAGCTAGAAAATAACCCTTTTCCTAGCTCATTGGAAAAAGCAGAAGCTTTTGCAGACGTGTTTGCTGAGACCTGTCGTGTAGAAGGACTTCCTGTCTCTAGTAGAGACTATAGGGAACGAGAAGAAAAGAAAGATGTATATAAGGATCCTGCCTCTGACAATACTCATTACATAAATGCATCACTCACACTTCAAGAATTAAAAGATGCCATTCGGTCCCTTCCAAGTAAAAAAACGTCAGTTGGACTAGATGCAATTTCCAATGAGATGCTGAAAAATTTACCAGAAAATTTTATAATGTTGCTACATGACATATTTCAAAAATGCTGGAATAGTGGGAAAATGCCCAACAACTGGAAAGAAACAATAGTGGTTCCTGTACTAAAATCAAATAAATGTAATACCGATCTGAAAAACTACAGGCCAATTGCATTAACATCACACGTATGTAAACTAATGGAGAAAATAATCTTAAAGAGACTGATGCACTATTGTGAAAAGAATAAAACAATACCAGTAAATCAGGCAGGATTTCGAAAAGGCAGGTCACCAGTAGAAATCCTAACAAAGCTAACTACTAATATAAAACAACAATTTGCAAGACGTCAATGTGTTTTAGCTACATTTTTTGATATAACGAAAGCATACGATCAAGTGTGGCACTCCAGATTGTTATTTAAATTTAAAAGTATTGGGCTGACAGGTCACATTTTTGACTAAGTTAAGTGTTTCTTAGAAAACAGAGTATTTCAAACGAGGATTGAAAATGTATATTCCACGAAACGAATTCTTCAAATGGGTATCCCTCAGGGATCCGTTATAGCTCCCCTTCTTTTCATGATATTAATGCATGACTTACCCAGTAAAGTATCTAAGCATGTAGTTTTAGCTCAATATGCTGACGATTTATGCATGTGGATGCAGGTAAATATGAAAAGGAAAACTCCTTTGCGCTGTATTAATTATACACGCAAATGCTACCAATTAGAACTTGATAAAATAGCACGATACATGGTAGAAAATGGTTTACATCTATCCCTGGAAAAATCAAAAATAGTTTTATTTAATAATGGAGCTAACCCAGTAAATATTCCCACTTTCAGACTGGGAGATACTCTTCTTCAGTTTAATGAGTCAATTAAATTCTTAGGAGTTTTTCTTACGGCAAAATTATCTTGGAATCAGCATATTGAATACTTATTAACCAAAGCTCAAAAAAGTTTAAATTTCTTAAAAATAGTTCGCAAACAGGCATGGGGTCAAGATTCATCAACACTTGTCCATCTTTGTAAATCGCTTGTTAGATCTAAATTAACCTATGCCCAAGAAATCTTCTTCAGTGCACCGAAACACTTACTAAAAAAAACTGCAGAGCATAGATTGTAAAGGTTTCAAACTTGCACTGGATCTTCCAATGCGTGCTTCCTGTCTTCGCACATATAATGAAATCAAACTGTTGCCACTTGATGAGCAAAGGAAAGTCGCTTCTACTAAATTTTTGTTAAGACACACCACCGTAGAAAACATCTCCGAAACAGAAATTAAACTGAGATCAGATACCGACTTTCCAAAAAGAGCTAAATCAATATCTTCACAGATCACTCTTGCAACATACACATCTGACGTCGTGAAAGGCTCAGGAATTGATCTACACATAGATCCTGTATCTATAAGACCTTCCTTTTCGCCAGTACCCAGTTGGGAACTCCAAAGAGCACAATTTGACGTACACCACACTAATTTAAAAAAAGGAGACAATGTAAACTTACTGGCAAGTCAGGTTAAATGTCATATAGACGACTTATATTCCGATCATTTGAAAATTTACACTGATGGATCAGTAATAGAAAGAAAAGCAGGCTCAGCGTTTTTTAATACCTGCTCTCAAAATTGAAAAATCTTTCTACATAGGACTTGATAAATCTGTCTTTACAGCTGAACTCTTTGCAATATTAATGGCTTTAAACTTTATGATAAGTCTTCCTAGGACAAGTTTTCAAACATTTTTTTGCGTTGATTCAAAATCAGTACTTCAGGCTCTTGAATTATCAAAATTACAAACAAGATCAGAAATGATTCTGGAAATTAGTCACTTGATTCATAATTTATCTTTAAGAGGCACTGATATTACTTTCTGCTGGATACCTTCTCATAGTTCTTTTCGTTATAATGATAAAGTTGACAGGGCTGCCAAACGGGGAGCTAATAACTCACCAGATTCAAACAATATCCAGCTTTCTCTCTCGTTGCACGAGAATTACACTTTAGTAGACAACTACACCTGGAAGCAGTTCCAATTAAAACAGAAAAAGTATGATAAATGTCACATGAACTTTGAAGTTAGCAAAATACTTAAGCAGCTTCATGCCAGCAGAATTATATAATCCCTTATGTATAGATGGAAACTTGATGCATTCAAAACAAAATACACCAAGAACATAGTGTGTCTGTGTGGAAAGAAGATAACACATAGTCATATTCTTTCTTGCGTTAAGGTAAAACGACATATTCCAACACTATCTATGAGTACAGTTTCTGATATATTTGCCTCATCATCATTACTGTATGAATTTTTTGTTAGCCTGTCAAAAAGTCCTATAGCGAATTACCTTTAAAATGTTATTTCACTTGTTCACTGTTATGGTTAGTCAATTATTAGTTTGATTTTTTTCTTCATTTCTTCCAGATATTTATCAATTTTGTTTGTTAGTTTGTTTAAATCGTTAATTGTGGTAACATTATTTGTTAGTTTTACCTTCCCCTCTTCAAAACAGTTGTTTTCTGGATCATCTTTTCTCAAGTTCAAAATTGACAATTTTCAAATATTCTCTTCACTCCTCCTCTATCACCCCCCCCCCCTTTTTTTTTTTCCTTTTTTGTGTGTGTCTAAAATCACTTCAGTGAATAGACATTAAATCAAAGACCACCACCACCACACACACACACACATCCCCCCCCCTCACACACACATACATAAACAAATGCAGGATATCGAAAAAGCAAAGATGCGCTCACAGGTGTGTGACTTCTCTCTCTCTCTCTTTCTCTCTCTCTCTCTTCTCTCTCTCTCTCTCTCTGTCTGTCTTTCTCTCTCTCTATCTCTCCCTCTGTTTTTCTCTCTGTCTCTGTCTGTCTGTCTCTATCTTTGTTTGTCTGTCTGTCTCTCTCTTTTGTTCTTTCTCTCTCTCTCTCTTTCTCTCTCTCTCTTTCTCTCTCTCTCTTTCTCTCTCTGTGTGTCTTTCTCTCACTCACCCTGTCTCTGTCTCTCTTTCATTCTCTCTCTATCACATACACATTCACACACACACACACACACATACACACACACACAAACGCACGCACATACACACACATACACACACACACACATATATAAATACGTACACATGTACATGATGCCGAGCTAGCTAGAGTATACTCAGCCTGTTCTGCATGTGGCTCAACCCAAGTAATCGTCCACTTTCTCTGTATCATCTACACCACACACACCACACACACACACACACACACACACACACACACACCACACACACACACACCACCACGCACGCACGCACGCACACCACACCACACACCACACCACACACACACACACACACACACACACACACCACACACACACCACACACACACACACACACACACACCACACACACACACACACACACACACACACACACACACACACACCACACACACACACCACACACACACACACACACACACACACACACACAACACACACACACATACATACATATACAAGAAGCTGAGCTAGGGTAGTCTCAACGTCTTTGGCCCAAATTTGTCATTTTCTCTCTCAGCAGGTGACTCGTGTTTCCGCCCATCGTACAAGCAGGATGCAGCAACCAGAGTCCTTTCATCATCATCATCATGTGCTCTGCGTTGGCGATCATGGCCCTCCATATGCATCTTCCACCCTCTCTGTCTTCAGCCACCCTGTAAGTCCGTCCAATATTTTCTCTCTGGGTCTACCTGGTGTTCTATTTCCCTCCAGCTTTCCAGAGTCCCTTACATCCCAAGTATACATATACATCATCATCATCATCAGGTGCCTTGCCGCATGGCGTTGGCGATTATGGACTTCCATCTGTCTCTATCTCTTGTTGCCTCAAGCATCTCCTCCACCCTCCTTGTCTTCAGCCAATCTGCAAGTCCGTCTAGTATCTTTTCCCTTGGTCTACCCGGTGCTCTCTTTCCCTCCAGCTTTCCCGTTGTGACCAGGTGTTCCAATTCCCCTTTCCTCATAAAATGGCCTATGAATGTTGCCTGACTTTTCCTAATCTTCCTTATGAATGATCTACTTGTGTCTGCCTCCATTAAGACTGTCTCGTTTGTTTTCTTTGCTGTCCATGGAACTGTCAACATCCTTCTTAGAAACCACATCTCGGCTGTCTTAATCTTGTTCTGGCTTTGCTTGTTGACTGTCCACGCCTCGCAACCGTACAACAGTATTGGTTCTAAATAACATTCAAGAACTCTCTTCCTGATGTTAATTGATAGGCATTTGTTGGTAAGAATGCTTGTCATCTTCTTGAATGTTGTTTTGGTTTGGCCACACATACACACATCATTATCCTCATTATCATTGTCGGGTGCTGTAGTCAAACGATTAAAGGTCGGACTTCCAATCGAAAGGCCTTGTGTTGAATCCTAGACACCTCTACCTGGTGGATCAGGGGCATTTTTTTCAGATCTCCATAGTCAACATGTGTACAAACCTGTCAGTGTCCATACCCCCGTTGTGTGTGTATGCATGTAGAATATCAAATACCACGTTAAACATCTTTAACCCTTTTGGCTCCTGCACCTTGTCCACACAGCATCTTGCATTGTCCGCCATGCTAGCAAAGCAAAAACTTAACCCTTTGACTCCCTCACCCTATCCACCAGCTTCCTGTAGGAAACTGGTGGATAGGTGAGGGAGTCAAAGAGTTAAGTTTTTGCAGCTTATGGACAGGCTGTGGGAGTGAAAGGGTTAAGTCATGTCAGTGACTGGATCATGGAAGCATGAAATCACCCAACCTGGAGACACACGAAAACGCAGTATGACTGCCTTTAATGGTGGATACGGTAGCGCAGGTGAAAGCCTGCTCGTATAATATTATTCAAGTTCACGTGGGAACTGCAATTAACGAAAGAAGACCAAATCAACACGTACATGTATGCACAACAGCACTGTCATCAGAACCATTATTACCAGCATCGTTATCAACACTGGGTGTACCTGCCACCACAGCAGCATCAGGAATAATAGAACATTGAGCAGAGTGAGGCAGCTGAAAGTGTCAAAACTGACGCCAGAGGGTACCGGTGACACCTCAAAATCTACCCCTACCGCAGATTTTCCTCCCACCCACCCCCTCCCCACTATGCATTGTTTCCATTGTCAATTTTGTTGGAACATTTAGAGGACAGCAAGATCTGAATATCTTGGACCATGTGTAATTTTACCCACATGATCCCTTTTTGTTGTTTGGTTTTATTTGTGTTTTCTATTTTAACTTGTTTTAGTGGCTCCGTTAGTTCTGTTGATTAGATCGGCATACTCATAAGTAGATCACTCATAAGGAAGATTAGGAAAAGACAGGCAACATTTATAGGCCATTTTATGAGGAAGGGGGATTGGAGCACCTGGTCACAACGGGAAAGCTGAAGGGAAAGAGAGCACCAGGTAGACCCAGGGAGAAAATGCTGGACGGACTTGCAGAGTGGCTGGGGACGAGGAGGGTGGGGGAGATGCTAGGGGCAACGAGAGATAGAGACAGATGGAAGTCCATGATCGCCAACGCCATGCGGCAGGGCACCTGATGATGATGATGATGACTCATAATTTGTGGACCTTGTGTTTGTCTCTCAGAGGAGCCACTGTATTTTTTTTCTTTTTGTGTTCATCTTTATTTCTCCTAATAGGTCAGTAGGACTGAACGCCATTGTGATAACTGTAGATTTGTGGCCTCGACTTTGAGGAGGACCAGCGTTATCATTCTGATAACGCCTGCTTGGTCATAGAGTTCCAGATGTCCGGTCCTCTCCCTATCCCCTTCTCATTTTAAAACCTTGACGGTAAATTTGGCTTTACACAGGTTTAATGATTCAGCCAGATAATTGCTGACAGACTGGGTTTGTCGCATATGGAACTGTCCGAGCGTGATGCATCCATCTGGAACAAATCTACGCTCTAAACTGCCGTGTTAAACAGCCACGTGGTTTCTAAGACAATTCAACCCCTGTGGTTTCTATCACAATATAAGCCCTGTGGTTTCTACGACAATACAATCTCTGTGGTTTATACGACAATATAATCTCTGTGGTTTACACGACAATACAATCTCTTTGGTTTCTACGACAATACAATCTCTTTGGTTTATACAACAATACAATCTCTGTGGTTTGTACGACAATACAATCTCTGTGGTTTATACGACAATACAATCTCTGTGGTTTGTACGACAATACAATCTCTGTGGTTTGTATGACAATACAATCTCTGTGGTTTGTACGACAATACAATCTCTGTGGTTTATACGACAATACAATCTCTGTGGTTTTTACGACAATACAATCTCTGTGGTTTATACGACAATACAATCTGTGTGGTTTGTACGACAATACAATCTCTGTGGTTTGTACGACAATACAATCTGTGTGGTTTGTACGACAATACAATCTCTGTGGTTTGTACGACAATACAATCTCTCTGGTTTATACAACAATACAATCTCTGTGGTTTATACGACAATACAGTCTGTGTGGTTTCTACGACAATACAATCTCTGTGGTTTGTACGACAATACAATCTCTGTGGTTTATACGACAATACAGTCTGTGTGGTTTCTACGACAATACAATCTCTGTGGTTTATACGACAATACAATCTCTGTGGTTTATACGACAATACAGTCTGTGTGGTTTCTACGACAATACAATCCCTGTGGTTTCTACGACAATACAATCTCTGTGGTTTATACGACAATACAATCTCTGTGGTTTATACGACAATACAGTCTGTGTGGTTTCTACGACAATACAATCTCTGTGGTTTCTACGACAATACAATCTCTGTGGTATATACAACAATACAATCCTTGTGATTTCTATGAACAATACAAACCTTGAGATTTCTATGAACAATACTTGATATTTCTATGACAATACAAACCTTGTATTTCTATGACATTACAAACTTTGATATTTCTATGACATTACAAACTTTGATATTTCTATGACATTACAAAGCTTGGTATTTCTATGACATTACAAACTTTGATATTTCTATGACATTACAAACTTTGATATTTCTATGACATTACAAACCTTGGTATTTCTATGACATTACAAACTTTGATATTTCTATGACAATACAAACCTTGGTATTTCTATGACATTACAAACTTTGATATTTCTATGACATTACAAACCTTGATATTTCTATGAAAATACAAAACCTTGTGATTTCTATGACAATAGAAATCTTGTGATTTCTATGACAATACAGTCCTTGTGATTTCTTGACAATACAAAACCTTGTGAATTACATGATAATACAAACCTTGTGATTTCTATGCCGATACAAGCCTTGTGGTTTCTATGCCAATACAAGCCTTGTGGTTTCTATGCCAATACAAGTCTTGTGAATTCTGTGAAATACAAACCTTGTAATTTCTATGACAACACAAGTCATGTGGCTTGTAAGACAAGTTATGTGTTTTCTGTGACAACACGAGTTAGTCATATGATTTGTATGACGCTACAAGCTACGTGGTTTCTAACAATACAAACATGTGTTGTCTATGATAATATGTCATGTACTTTCGATGCTGTTTCTGGATGGATCTTTATCAAACTTTGGCCACAGGTAAGGACCATTAAGGAATCACCGATGCATACTTTTGGAGGACAAGCAGTCGAAGTCAAGGTCTCATGGACCATGAACGTGCCAAAACTTAGCACTTCTTCAAGAGAGTATGCCAACATTATTTTCTGACAATAATCAATACATGATTTTAGAGCTGGGACAGTCTACCATTGTCCTCGATGCTGAAGCTTCTTCAAGATCATAGTTATCCAGGTATTTCTGAGAGGTTTTAGCAGCGAATGTATAAGCACATGGGCATGGCACTGAGCCTAAGTAGACACAGAGCTCCTTTCTTCCAGTACACCATACTGATTCCAATCTGGCTCAGAACCACTATGTATGTACAAGCTGCTTCTAGTCTTTGAATGGGTGCCTGACCCTGTCAGAGTTGAGGAAGATAAATCAGAGAGATAGACAGACAGACAGACAAACATATAGACAGAGAGACGGACGGACAGACAGACAGAGTCAGACAGAGAGAGAGAGAGAGAGAGAGAGAGAGAGAAAGAAGGAAAGAGAGAGAGGGAAGGAGGACGACAGACAGACATATAGACAGAGAGACGGACAGACAGAGTCAGAGAGAGAGGGGGGAAGAGAGAGAGAGAGACAGGGAGAGAGATACACACAGACAGACAGACAGACATATAGACACAGAGACGGACAGACAGAGTCAGACACAGAGAGAGAAAGAAAGAGAGAGACAGGGAGGGAGAGAGAGAGAGAGACAGACAGACAGAGTCAGAAAAAGAGAACACGAGATAGAGAGAAAAGGAAAGAGAGAAGAGAGAGAGAGAGAGAGAGAGAGAGAGAGAGAGAGAGAATGAAAAAGAGAGAGAGGGTGAGAGAGAGAGAAAGAGAGAGGGTGAGAGACAGAGAGTGGGAGAGGGTGAGAGAGAGTGTGAGGGAGAGAGGGAGGAAGACATAAAGAAAGAAAGAGAGAGCAAGAGAGAGAGAGAGAGAGAGAGAGAGAGAGAGAGAGAGAGAGAGAGAAGAGAGAGAGAGAGAGAGAGAGAGAGAGAGAGAGGTCCCCAGCGTCAGCTGGCCCCGTGATCTCAAGAAAACATTTTTCCCTGTGACATTTCCTACGCCAAATGAACGGCCACTGAAAGTAGAACAGTTTCTCGCACTGCTGTGATAATGATTATGCTGAACGTGATATCTAAGGATCTGTGGTGCTATGGAGTTTCAATCTGGATTGAAACTGCGTGATGAAGTTGTATTCTAGGCTTACTTTTATAATATATCCTTTTGACAACGACCCGAGAGATACAGACAGCTGAGGTGTTGGTCAGGGGATTTGAGCAACACACTCAAGGACGCATCTTGGCAGTGGATAAGACTGGACTGCGTACTCCCATTTTTTTCCAATGATTCCAAAGCACACTCCACTCCTGGTGGGAGCCATTTGGTGCCAAAAAATCCCACAATGATTTTGTGTGAATATATAGGATTTGAGCCCACAATTTTTCCAGTAGATAGTCCGATGCGCTAACCACTGGTCTGGCCCGATAAAAGCTGAAATCTTTACCAACTAATTCCGTTACAACCTCAGGGTTATGAAATATTTTTTTCCTTTGTAATGGGATCAACGGTTAGGGACTTTTCACATCAGATGGAGGTTTTGTGTACAAAACGAAAACAAATAGGTTTAGTGCAAAACTCTAGGGGGACACCATCAAAGCAGTTTGAGATTTGCAGAGTACAGTCGTTAATCCTGACCACTATAACCGACAGCGGTTTGTCGATAATCAAGATAGAATGAAACCGAGAGTGCTGTGCCAGAGATGTATATAAAAGTATTTGTGTCTATGTAAGGGTAACTGATACTGCTTTGATGTACATGTGTTGTTTGTCAAGAGGACCAGATAGCGTGGCGGTTACAGCCATCGTTCCTGAAAACCGAGGTTAAAGCATTAAACGTGGGAAAGTGGTTAGCGCAATAGACTACTCACTGGGAGGCCATTGATTCAAATCCCCATCAATGTAAAAAAAAAGTTTTTTTTAAAAATCATACTTCCTTGGGAGATAATTTCTACGTGATTCTCAAGAGTTATGCCCTTTGGTTGACATACTTCCTTGATTTTCTGTTTTTTCCCTAATACCAACCAGCTCCTACCCAAACAGCAGCATGATGTGGGCTCGTTGGGGGCACATTCAGACAGCACAGTCGAGTCTTATCCATTTCACGGATGCGTTCTTGAGGGTGGTGTTCAGATTTTCTGACCGAGACCGCAGGTGTACGTATTTCTTGGAGCTGGTTGATGCCAGAATATATCATGAATGTGAGGGTACAGTACAGTCCCATAACGCAGTCTTAAACCGACTAAGAACTCCACAACAACAACATGATGATGATGATGATGATGATGATGATGATGATGATAGATGATGATCATCCATCATCATCATCATCTCATCATCATCATAGCACTGTATAAAAGCGTCCAAGATTCTGTGCCCTTCATACTGCGCTCGTGGTGACGTCAATTTCGGTCGGTTAGGGGTGTGATGAAGAGCTGAAATGAGAGGCGTGGGAATAGTGACACAAATGCGGCACAGTAGATGGGAAAACCCAAGAAAGAAAAAGAAAAAAACAAAAGAAAAAAAAAACAAAAAGAAAACGAAAGGATATGAAGCTAGAGTATTATCGAGCGTGGTTGCCTGATCATTGTCCCAAACGGATTTTCCTCCTCTTTTGGTAGAAAGAAGGTAAGGCCAGGGAGAATAGATGGGTTCCATTTTCATAATACCTCTCCTGACGAAGAACCTTGCATCCCAAAGACAACGCAATTGTTAATTTATCTTATTTTGTTTCTTACATTCATTTACGTAATTTTCTGCCACGAATGATTATAGTGCTGGTAGGCTAGGCTCTTTATAATAAATAATTGTGTATCATCATTACTAACCTCTCTAGAAAACCTAGAAGGCTGAAGTCAAAAGGTATTAGGGCTGTGGCCGCCTGCTAACAAATCAATGTACTATGCAATGCAACACAAATGTCTACACGGTCATCGACATCAGACGAGAACAATAGAAGAGTACAAGACAACGTTGACGATGACAACAACGACGACGACGATGATAATGCTGATGATGGTGATGATGATGATGATGATGATGATGATGATGATGATTTTATGCAAAGCAAAAGTGGATTTCTCTCTCTCTCAGTCTCTGTCTCTTTCTCACTCTCTCTCTCTCCATTCTCTCTCATTCTCCCCCTTCTCTCTCTCTCTCTCTCTCTGTGTCTCTCCCTGTCTTTCGCTCTCTCCATCTCTCTCTCTGTCTCTGTCTCTTTCTCTCTGTCTCTCTCTCTGTCTCTCTGTCTGTCTGTCTGTCTGTCTTCTCTCTCTCTCTCTCTCTCTCTCTCTTCTCTCTCTGTTTTTTCACGTAGCCTAAGCTATGTTTTGTTGCACTGAGCCGATGTTTCTTTGTGTTCTTGTCAAAAAAGCGGTGTATCCATTGACGTAAAAGCCGTAACACGCAATTGTCGATAAAGTGACATCAAAGCATCAAAACCTCTCTACGTGCACGTGTGTGTGTGTGTGTGTGTGTGTGTGTGTGTGTGTGTGTGTGTGGTGTTGTGTGTCACGTGCTCTCGAGCTGAGGGACACATCTGACATATTGCAAGATCCCTGAAGAGAGTGAAGGTGATGTTGCTGTGTTGGGCACCACGATTTGTTTACAGCAATATGAGGGAGTGAGAAGAAGAGAACATTAGTCACAATGACCAAGTTGGTTCTTTCTCACATCACACTGGTTCATCAACGATTATTTGTCCTTTGTCTTCTGTCTGAGTCTGTCTCTCTATTTTGTATTGTATCTGTCTGTATTTCTGTCTAGTTTCTGTTTGTATGTCTGTCTGTTCGCCTTTCTCTTTCTCATTTTATTCTCTCCTCTTTTTTCCTCATGCATAAAATATTTATTATTATTTTTTTCTGATTTTCTCTCTTTTCTCACTCTCTGCTCTCTCTCTCTCTCTCTTTTTCTCTCTCTCTTTTTTCTCTCCTTTCTGCTTTTTCACCTGCTCATGTATTTATGGACGAGGTAGACAAGTGTGCAAGACGTAACTGTATTTAAGAAAAACAGGAGCAGCTTTCTGCCCAAAGGCCTGTAGCCTTTGAGTGCTTATTGCTACCAAAGTCCTTACAAACTTGTGATAGACCAGATTGGTTACATCGATTTTTGAATATTTCTTCCATGATAATCTGCAGTCCTAAAGCCCCCCACCCTTCATTGTCACCCCCCCCCCCCCAACTTCTTTGCTACTGCAGCTGTGTGTTGAGGAACAGGAGATAAAAGTGGTATATATATATATATATATATATATAATATATACATGCATATATATATATATATATATATAATATATATATATATATAAATATATATATATATATATATATATAATTATAAAATTTAAAATATTACACTACTACAAAACGGACGACGAATGAAAAATATGCAAGATGTATGTTAACAATGTAATCCCGTCCCCCCAAATCCCTGTTTGTGTATGGGTCGGTAGCCTTCACAATAAACCATGTGTCAGTGTCAGTGTCAGTGTCTCTCTCTTTCTCTCTGTCTCTCTCTGTCTCTCTCTTTCTCTCTCTCTCTCTCTTTCACACGCCACACACAACACACACACACGCGCGCGCACGCGCGCAAAGGTGAACAGACAGACATACAAACGGAAACTAGACAGAAAGACAGACAGATACAATACCCGTCTAATATCACTTATAGTGAAAAGACGTTAAATCAAAGAAACGAAAACGCATACACACAACACACACACACAACACACAACGCACACGCACATTTGTGCTGACACTACAATAAACTGAAGCACACACCATCGTCATTATTGTCAGTAGAGCAAGAAGTGAGAGCAATAATACATTGTGTAGTAGTAGCATAAGCTACAACGACAGCACTAGCGCAGATACGTTACCAGTACTAGGAATAGGAGCAGCAATGGTAATAGTAAGTAGCTGTAGCAATAGCAGTAGTAGTAGTGGTAATAGTAGTAGAAATAGTAGTAGTAGTAGTAGTAGTATAGTAGCTAGTAGTCATGTACAGTAGTAGTAGTATAGTTAGTAATAGTAGTGGTAGCAGTAGCCACAGCAACTGCAGAAACATAGCAACAACAGCAGATGAAACAGCAGTTGTAGCAACAGTAATGAATTCTATACACAGCAGTCTCTGCACCTGTAAAATAAAGAGCGTCAGTAGGCGAGAGAGTGGGCAGAGGATTGCACGCTCTCTCTACAAATATTATTTCAGAATTCGCTGTGTTGGTCAAACATACAGGCAAAAAAAATAATCTGGAACAACAATCATCGGCTATGACAAAGCCTTGTGGCAATAAAAAATTGATGATGAAAGCAGGCAGATGATGCTGTCAGAAGTCTCTAGCTACGAGCTACGAATAAGCTCGTAGGTGGTTGTAGGCTGATGGTCGTCTCCGTTAGACCTCAGTGCAATGCTCGTGTCCTTGCCGCAGGTGTCTGTATATCTATTTACGCCAGAATACATCATGATAGTAAGCGTAGAGTACAGCGTTGTCACGCAGTCTTAGTCCTAGACTGAACTCCATGGCATCATGGTTAGCATCCTCACTGTCATCATCTTCATAGCTTTACAAAAACTGTCCCAGCTTCTGTGGCCATTCAAGTGGCACGCAAAATGAAACAAATCGATGTGTACTGGAATAGTCGTGCCGTACTGCTGCCAGACACGAACTATCTACCAGAAATACAATCAATGGCTGAACATCGCTGAAGATGTCTATGCAAGATCTGCAACATCATGTGATACGACTAAGAGGCGTGGACAGTCAACAAGCAAAGCCAGAACAATACTGAGGTAGCTGAGATGTGGTTTCTAAGAAGAATGTGAGAGTTCCATGGACAGCAAAGAAAACAAACGAGACAGTCTTGATGAAGGCAGACACAAGATCATTCATATGGAAGATTAAGAAAAGACAGGCAACATTTAAGGCCATTTTATGAGGAAAGGGAAATTAGAGCACCTGGTCACAACAGGAAAGGTGGAGGGAAAGAGAGCATCAGGTAGACCCAGGGAGAAAATATCGGACGGACTTGCAGGGTGGCTGAGGACAGAGAGGGTTGAAGATGTGCTTTGGCAACAAGGGATAGACACATCTGGAGGGCCATGATCGAAAACGTCATGCAGCAGGGCACTTGATGATGATGATGAGAGTTTTTACTCTTCAAATACCAGCTTTGTTGGAGAGACCACAATGTCCATAAGAAAGACAACTGCGTTCCAAAAATGCTTCTGTACTGAGAGCTGAAGTAAGGATATTATGAACATGCAAAACTATTAAAGCGATACAAGGCTGTCTGAAGGACAAACCCATTAGCTGTTTCATAAACATTACCATCATGAAAGACATTGCCGACAACAGTAAAAGTGACAGTACACCCAAGGCAAAAGCACATTTGAATAGTGTAAAATAGCTGATATTCAACAGAAGGACCAGCTATAAAGGACAACCCCATCAGCTGCTTCATAAACATTACCATCCTGAAAGACATTGCCCACAACTACAGTCAAAGTAACAGTACACGTAAGGAAAAGGCACATCTGAATAGCATAGAACAGCTGCTGTTCAACAGAAGAAGGACCAGCAGAAGCAGAACCCAAAGCTACAGGACTCCTTCCCATACAGCGCCTGCAGAAGAACATGTCTCCAGGATCAGTCTTTCATTCAACACGAAGACCCATACAGACGATGAGGACCACAGAATACTTCTCATCCATGAAATCGACGGAAGAGTTCAACACAACCAGAAGTGATGAAAAAAAAACCGTGGGCTAAATCTGACGTGAGGGATGACCATGAGCGCTGACGGTGTTAAACGCCAGTTCATGTTGACTGGACCTGAAGGCGGAGGCAGTGTTATGCTGTGTTGGGCATCACGGATTGTTCCCAGCATACGAGTATGACGAAGTGAGAACAGGGGAACATTAGTCACACTGTCAATGTTGGTTTTTCCTCACATTACCGTTGTTGATTTATTAGCGATCGTTGTCTCTGTTTGCTTACCGCTGTCTCTCTTTCTCTTTATCTGCCTGTATCTTTTTCTTTCTTTTTCTCATCTACTCATCTGCCTTGTCCCCCCTCCTCCCCTAAGTGCCCACTTCTGCCTCTCTCTCTCTCTCTCTCTCTCTCTCTCTCTTCTCTCCGTCTCTCTTCTATCTGTCTCTGTCTCTTTCACTCTCTCTCTCTCTCTTCTCTCTCTCTCTCTCTCTCTCTCTCTTGCTTTTTTATTTTCCTGTTTTTCTTCTCTTTTGTCAGTCACGCCCCAACCCGCATAGCACAAGCAGGCATACTCACACACACACACGATCCCCGACCCACCCCCAAACACACGCTCAACTAAAGCCCTCAGAACGAAGACACATTTACAACGTGTGTGTATTAAAAAGATAAAGTTACAACTGTCTTCCACGATGTTCTGGATACAAATGTTTTCCGGCCGCTCCAATTTCGAATTTCGTTTTATTTTATTCTTGTGTTTCGTCCATTTTCCCTTAATTGCTTAATTGATCGTGACAAACACACACACACACACACACCTCTCTCTTCTCTCTCTCTCTCTCTCTCTCTTTCTCTCTCTCTCTCTCTCCCTCCCCCCTCTCTCTCTCCCTCTCTGGGTTGTAATACGTTTCAGCTTACATGTTCAATTTGTACTAATTTTTCAAGACCTAATTCGAAGTAATTCTGTGTTGATATATACATGGAATATGTCAGTACACTTTGTATGTTAGCCTGAGAGCAAATGATTACAAATAATGATGATGATGTGTGCGTGTGTATGTTTGTGCACATGCGTACAATCACATGAATTCGTTTGCAAGCAAGCAAGCGCGTGAAAGAGAGAGAGAGAGAGAAAGAGAGAGAGAGCTGTCCAGCTCATGGGTTTATGTGCAGGCTTAAGGCATGTGCCATGATCACAATACACATGGTACTGTAATTATTGCATATGGAATTCATTCCGAGCGCAGAGACGTCATCTTGAGAAACTGAAACTGCAACTGAAACTAAATCGGTGTGGTGTGTGTGTGTGTGTGTGGTGTGTGTATGCGTGTGTGTGTGTGTGTGTGTGTGTGTGTATGTGCGTGTGCATGCGTGCATGCCCGGGCTTGTGTGTGTGTGTGTGTGTGTGTGTGTGTGTGTGTGTGTGTGTGTGTGTGTGTGTGTGTGTGTGTGTGTGTGCACGCGCACATCGCCAAAAAAAAAAAACAAAAAAAAACTGAACGTTAGCGAACCTCTATGAAAGAGAATCAAATGTTTTACAATACATACAACTTTGGGTTAAAAGAATGTTTGAAGATATGCGTGTTTCAAAATTGATTTAAAAAGATCGTAAGATATTCAAATGCATGACATCAGCATGTGTGTGATTCAGCTGCTTTATTTATAGATGACTAATAGTACGAAAGAAAGAAAGAAAGAAAGAAAGAAAGAAGGAAAGAAGAAGAAAGAAAGAAAGAAAGAAAGACAGACAGAAAGAAAGAAAGAAAGAAAGAAAAGAAAGAAGACAGACAGAAAGACAAAACAACAGAACAACAGAAAGACAGAAAGGCAGAAAGAAAAAAAGAAAGAAAAAGAAAAAAGAAAGAAAGAAAGAAAAGAAAAGAAAGAAAGAGAGAGAGAAAGAAAGAAAGAAGGAAAGAAAGAAGGAAAGAAAAAAGAAAGAAGGATAGAAAAAAGAAAAAAAGAAAGAGAGAGAGAGAGACAGAAACAAAGCACTATGCCTGAGATGGAACAAAATTGAACCTTCGACCAGTTAAAAAAAAAAGAATAATGATAACTGTGGGGATTTTTCGGTCCCAACCAGAATTGAACGCGTTGTGGGCTCGTTGGAAAGAATGGTAACATTTACCAGTTCCTGTGGTGCAGTGGTTAGCGCAACGGACCACAGACTGGACAGTTATGGGTTCGAATTCCCATCAATCCCTTCAAAAATCATTGTGGGATTTTTCAGCTCCAACATGCTCCTAACCAGAGTTAAGGGTGCTATGAGCTCATTGGGAAGACTGGGACCACACAATCAACATTTATCCATTCACAGATACATTATTGAAAGCGCTGCTCAAATCTAATGACCAACACCGCAGGTGTCAGTATCTCTGGGGCCTGGTTGACGCCAGAATGCGTTACGAAAGTAAGCGTAGAAGTAAACCATGTCTCTCAGTCTCATTCCTAAATGGAACTCATAGAATAATGGGTATCATCGTCATCGTCATCATCACTATCGTCGCATTTGTGAAAACTGTGCTAGCTTCTGTGTATTGAGGTGGCATAGAAAATGGGACAAAAACAAAAACAAACAAACAAACAAACAAAAACAGAAAAAAGGATGAAAACAGAAATTCTCCATAAGTGCAATAATCCTTGATTTAAAAAAAAATTGGCACCACGCAGTCGAGTCTTGTCGCCTTTACGGATGCATAAACTGTTCTGACCAACACTGCAGGTATCTGTATCTCTCAGGCCTGGTTGCCGTCAGATAAACTTGTGTTGTGAAAGGAAGCGTAGATTGCCACAGAGACTTAATCATTACTTGCTTTTTATGGCGTCATCGTTTCATCCTCCACTGTCATGTATTATTGCAGTAAAAACATAGTCAAAGACTTTGTGGTCCTTCGTGCTTCGTTCGTTCCTTCATTTAACGTTTTTTCACTATGAGTGATATTAGACGGGGGAAAAGAAATGGAGGATGAGAGTTGGGCGGATTGGATTGGGGGCAGAGGGGAGACAGAGTAAGAGAAATAAGTAGGTGGGAAAATAGAAAAATGGAACAAGAACTTAACACTAAAAAATTAACATCAACAATGTGAAGGGAAAATTTAACTTAACGTAATGCACTAATAGGACTGTGAACCAATGATTTTGAAACTTTAGCTGACAAAGATTGATGTGAAGTTACTTTTTTTTAAAAAAGAGTTTCAGAATAGTTTTCTTGTGTAAACATTTTCCGTGCCCCACTGTCATGATGACCTTATTTTGGGTGTGATTGGACGAGTGCCAGGGAGCCATACAGAGTGGCGAGGGCGGTGACACATGACGCAACAGAAGATGGAAAGAAAGAGAATAAGACAGACAACAGACAGACAGAAAGAAAGAAAGAAGCATACAAACAAACAAACAAACAAACAAACAAAAACAAACAGACAAAAGACAAACAAACAGACAAACAGGCAAACAAACAAACAAACAAACAAACAAACAAAAATCATTTATAAACTGTTTCAGTATAGTACTAACCTCCAAACTCAAATTGGACTTGCTACACATCAGACATAATCATAATGTGTGTGTGTGTGGATTACAGACAACCCAAACTGTTAGGCGAGCCGACCACGTTCCACTGTATCGTTGCACAGTTAACATCTTCGGGGGCGTGCATGCTGGGTATGGGTGTTTACATGTTTTCTTAAGCCATCTTCTGATATGACTCACACAATCCTTAACGTTTATATCTTATATTCTGCATGTGTATTATACACTTGACGATAACTTAGACACTGTCAGGTCTTCGCACATGCTGACATGGGAGATCTGAAAGATCTGCAACATTTACCCACTAAGCGGATCGAACCCAACCTTTTACGACTGGCAGTCATACGTTTACCCCACTTGACTACAAGGCTCTTATCGCTCTGACTCCCGCGCCCTGTCCATAAGCGTCCTGCATTGTCAACCATGCCAGCAAGCAAAAACTTAGCCTTTGACTGAGGAAGCTGATGGATTGGGTGAGGGAATCAAAGGGTTAAGATTTTGAGGTTATTGGACAGAGAGCTTGAGTCGACCGGCTATTTGAACAAAACATTACAGACAGTTCACTTACCTTCAAGTTGGTCTGATGACAATTGATGGACCTGCAACAGACATCCAAAACAAGGCATTTATATTCATTGCCATCAACTCTTTTTTAATATATGAATAATGTATTTTTAAACTATGTCTCTATCGATTAAGTTTGATATAATTATACATAAAATCATAAACGAAGACACACAAGCATAAATATAGAATATACACAAATGTACAGGCATAGAATATCCAATGCCACAGATGCATGCATACCTCTGTACATACATAATGCAAACATATAATACATATATACATGTACATACATACATACAAACATACATACATACATACATATGTACATGCATACATACATACATACATACATACATACATACATACATACATACATACAAACATACATACATACATACATACATGTACATACATACTACTATATATAATTTGTACAAGTAGACATACGTATAACATTGATGTCAAGGAATTTCATCTTTTGCTTTAGGCTACATAACATATGTACACAAAGAAAAATATGCGGGTATACATACAAACAAACATACCTACATACACACCTACATACATACCTACATACTCGTACTTACACACCTACATACATACATACATGCATACATACATACATACATACTTACATACATACATACATAACATACATGCATACATACATACATACATAATACATAATTACATACATACATACACACAGACAGACATATATACATACTACTTTATATTAATCTGTACATGTAAACA
>CM060308.1:58843455-58848455 GCA_030674185.1 Monoplex corrugatus
TCATAAGCAATATCTTTTTGTTCTTCTTCAACCTCGGTTGCTTTGGGTTTATTATATATCGTGTGTGTTGTGTTGTGTGTGTGTGTGTGTTTTATGTCTATGTGTGTGAGTATGTTATATTATATATATATATTATAATATATATATGTGGTGTGTGTGTGTTGATGTTGTGTGGTGTTGTAGTGTGTTGTTGTGTGTGTGTTTGTGGTATTTGTGTGTGTTGTGTGTGTGTGTGTGTGTGTGTGTGTGTGTGTGTCTGTCTGTCTGTCTGCTCTGTGTGTGTGGGTGCGCGCGCGTGCGTGTGTGTGTGCGGTTGTATATGCACCCACGACGAGTGCGTCAGTGCACTTGCACGTATGCACACACACACGCGCGCACGTTGCCACAAACTGAAATTCGATCCTCAACTTACAAGCCCTGAATTTGCAAACTTTCCTTACCGTTGGATTCCTCCGAGACTCACTCAGAGTTTTACAGCAAGTCCCTCAATGCTGTGACCACAGTGATTAGCCCTAGCTCTTCCCAGTCCGAATTGAAACCGTGGAGTGCAATCCATCCTAGCACGAGTTTAGAGCTCGTTTGGGGTTTGGTCAAAAATGGTCATCATGTTCGGACAACACCAATATGTGTTCCATCCAAATATGGAATTAAGCAATCTCTTTGAACCTATTCATATATAATACTCGTTCAAAAAAAAGAATGGATTGGAAGGCACAAGCACATCATTTTCCACGAGTGAGATTCACATCCCAATTTATTGAGAACTGAAGCCAAAGATACCAAGCCTGAAAGCGCCTTCTAAGAAATCATAGTACCATAGCAGTATCCTGCAAATGTCCACACGGTCATCTACAGCAGACAGGAATGGCGTTTGTCCATTGAAATCCCTTCAGGATGGAACAGCATCAGGTCTTGCGCATCAACTGGGCATCTGACAGAAACTGGGCAAAAAATGGCCGTGGTCATCGCCAGATGAGGCCCGACCTATTAGATGCGATCTTAAGAATAAGAAAACCTTGCAATTCCGTTCAATCAGATTGAAAATGGAAGCTCCGCCTCTACGTTAACCAGGCCTTCTGTCAACGAGCAGTCGCTATCAAATACGAGAATCATCATCATCATGTGCCCTGCCGCGTGGCGTCGGCGATCATGGCCCTCCATACGAATCTATACGAGAGTAAGATGTCATATTTTCGAAAATTTGACCGAAACGTGGACATTGTTGTTTCCTATCTCATTTTCCACGACATTCAGTGGCCACAGTTTCTGGGACAAGTTTTCGTAACATTATGAAGGCACGTGACGATAGGGGATGATTCAAATCATGATGCTGGACTGAGGCTGCGTGACAGAGATGTACTCCACGTTTCCTTTCATAATGTATCCTGGTGTTGACCAGGCCTGAGAGATACAGCCACCTGCAATGTTAGTCAGGAAATTTGAGCAACTTTTCAAGACTCCATTGTGTGGTCAGTCGCCTTAATGAACCTACATGTAGTGCACGTTGAATTCTGGGTAGGAACCGGTTGGAGCCTGAAAACCCTACAACTACTTTGACAGGACAAATGGGATTCGAGCCCACGAATTCCCCGTCGTTCATCCTTTGCGTTAACCACTACACCACAACGACACATGAAACATTTAATCTGTCTTTTGTTTCGCTCGACGAAGGCCGAATATCTGTTTTTTTATTTGTCTTTGTCTTATCTTGTCAGGCCTTGTCATGTTATATCAAATACACGTTCTGATTCATTGTGCATCTCTGATTCGTAAATGTGAAGATAGGTACCTGAAGATGCGTAGGGTATTGTCTGGTTGATTTTTACTAAATTTCGTACAAACACGTGATGTCAATGTTGAAACTGCATTGTGCAAGATGTATTGAGACTGGTAATGGTCAGGATCAAAGCTACCACAAAAAGTCCTTGCAAACATGTCAGGGCTTTGTCTGAGGTCAGTTTAAGTTGGGTTGTTTGCTGTCAGTAGTAAACCCTTTGACTCCCGCACCCTATCCACCAACTGCAAAAACTTAACCCTTTGACTCCCTCACCCTATCCACCAGCTTCCTGCAGGAATCTGGTGGATATGGTGAGGGAGCCAAAGGGTTAATTTTTTTTTGCCAGGCATTGTTGACAAAGCAGGATGCTGGTGGACAGCGTACGGGAGTCAAAGAGTTAATGAAATTTTCTTGGAAGACCATGCTGGTGGTCTCCTTATCGAGGGTGTCTCTGACACTGTTTGATTCCATCGCAGGCAATGTATCTACACTGTATTAATTTTGATCAGAACAGACAGTACTGAATCTGTCCGTAGTGATGATACAGCGGCAGTGCAGTGGTGGGAGGTGGGGCTATGACGACTTGATGTCGGTGGCTCCCATGGACTTCCTGGCACTGGGATTTCAACTGAATAGACTTGAGGCACGGGATGAACTGAAAGAGCGCAGATGATGAGGCAATTAATAAATTAAAAAAAAAAAAACAGACGTGGCAGCACTGATTTTTCAGAAGGCTGTCAGTGAACTCTGACCGATTACAATATTGAGATTTAATTTAAATAAACATGGATCGTTAGAGTTAAGCCTTTGACTCCCGCACCCTATCCACCAACTGCAAAAACTTAACTTTGATTCCTCAGTGAGGGAATCAAAGGGTTGCTTTGCTAGCATGGTTGACAATACAGGATACTGGTGGACAGGGTGTAGGAGTCAAAGGGTTAGGTGAATAGACGAAAACTCCTAGATCACTTATTTGTTGACATCAGTTGATTTTTTAGGGAATGTATTGCAGGAAACCCATAAAGTAAGCACAAAATAGACAGCTTAACTTGACCGTCCCTTTTACTTGCTTTGAGAGCCAATGTTTTGCCAGGTCATTTCATGAAGCAGAAAATGGATGGCCTCACCAAAACATGCATGAAACGAAAAAGGTTTGTTTATAAAAGCGACAGGCAACTGTGGCAACATCAACAAGCCTTGCCAAAGAAAACATTTTCACTGTCTCTCTTGTAATTGCCAGAACCGTGAACAGTGGAACAGCCAGACACTGAAATCCGCAGCACTGTCCCCCCCTATGTCACCTCAGGGGAAATACGCGATGGAACAACACGCTGACCATGTAGGAAAGGATTACCCCCAGGAGCCATGAATATATGAATAACCAATGGCTCAGCCACCAGCAGTGTTACCGACTAGGGGAGTCGGTCTTCTGATCAACTTTTCAGGGGCTCAGACCACAACTGCCTGTATTGCTACGGTTAGAAACGGTATTAGCTACCGAGCAGAAACAAAAAACACTTATGCATGCAGCCTCCATGGTCAGTAAAACAACGCATGCTGTCAGGTGGTCTTCTTCTTAGATGTCCTTTCTATTGTCCAGACCCGTATAACGACAAGATTGCCCATGTAACCAAAGCCTTCCAGCTAGTCAGAAGAACCACAAAGAGTAGTTCTCCGGTCAGAGTCAGTGCCCACTTACTGCCAAACACCAAGAAACGACATGGTTGACAACACAGCATAAAGAGGAGTATGGTTAGACCAACTGCACAATGGCGACAACAACGGTGAGAAGATGGAGCATCAGCAGATCACTCAATTAACCCTTTGACTTTGGCACTTGTCCACCAGCATAGTCAACCATGCTAGCAAAGCAAAAAAATTAATCCTTTGATTCCCGCACCCTGTCCACCAGCATCCTGCATTGTGTACCATGCGGCCAAAAAGCAAAACGTAATCCTTTGACTCCCCCACCCTATCCACTAGCTTCCTGCAACCCCTTAACTCCCTCACCCTATCCACCAGCTTCATGCAACCCTTTGATTTCCTCAACCTATCAACCAGCTTCCTGCAATCCTTTGATTCTCTCACCCTATCCACCAGCTTCCTGCAACTTTTGACTCCCTCACCCTATCCCCCAGCTCCTGCAATCTTTGACTCTCTCACCCTATCCATCAGCTTTCTGCGACCCTTTGACTTCCTCACCCTATTCTGCAGGAAGCTGGTGCTTCGGGTGAAGGATACAAGGCGTTAAGTCTTTGGAGTTGGTGGATATGGTGGAGGAGTCAAAGGGTTAACCACAAACGGAAAGGTGGAGACTACCACCGTCTGTCCTGAGATCGGCAAGTGGACTTGGTGAAGTTCTGCATCGACCTCAGCCGGCTGAAAGCACACGTGCAAAACACATTCAACCTGACGCCTTCACCAACCCGTCCCTGTGAACATCGACAACAAGAGGACCAAACAACTAAACATTTATTACAGTAATGCCACTGTTATCAAGTAAAGTGATAGGCTCTATGGACGACTATAACTTTTTTGACCATCAAGCTCAATGGCAACCAGCAGGAGCTGAAAAGGAAGACGAAGAAGAAGAAGAAGAAGAACAAGAAGAACAAGAAGAACAAGAACAAGAACAAGAAGATCAAGAAGAACAACAAGAACAACAAGAAGAAGAACAAGAAGAAGAACAAGAAGAACAAGAAGAAGAAGAACAAGAAGAACAAGAAAAAGAAGAACAAGAAGAAGAAGAAGAAGAAGAAGAAGAACAAGAACAAGAACAAGAATAAGAACAAGAACAAGAAGAACAAGAACAAGAACAAGAAGAAACGAAGCAACAAAAACCCTTGCCATAATCGTCGTCAAATGTGGCCTCAACGTGTAGACAGCGCATGAAAGTAGAAGAAGAAATCAACGTTCTGTGAGTGCATGAACTTGAGCGATTGAGGTTTTAATATATTAGAACAAATTCGGAAGAGAGCGAGAGATGGGGAACATACATACATACATACATACATACATACATACATACATTATACATACATACATACATATATACACATATACATACATACATACATACACATATACATACATACATACATACATACATACATACATACATACATACATACATACATACATATACACAGACAGACAGACTGACAGACAAACAGATTAAGAGGAACAGAGGCGACCAAGAACAAAACGGGACAGACAGAAAGAC
>CM060308.1:58850955-58860955 GCA_030674185.1 Monoplex corrugatus
AATTCATTTTCTTCTTTATTCTTTATTATATTATTATTATTATTATATATATTATTATTATTATTATATATATATTATTTTACCATTATATTATTATTATTAGTATAGTAGCAGTAGTGCCAGTAGTAGTAGTAGTAATAATAGTAGAAGTAGTGGTAGTAGTAGAAGTATTTTGTTATCGTATGGTGTTATTCTCCAAATTCATTTGGACTACTGAGCATTACACACATTGACACGTTTTAGTGCTTGTGGATCAGGGAGACATCACTATGTTATTGTACAGTCTGCATCTTTGGTGGGCGTGTGTATGCTGGGTGTTTTCATGTTTCCATAAGTCAGTCACAGGAGCTTCAAAGAGACTTTTTAAAAAACAACTTTGTTTTAATTTTTTTACAATGCACGCTGTTGTTTACAATTTCACCCTTTGACTCCCCCTAACTTATCCACCAGTTGCAAAAAAATTAACCCTTTGACTCTCTCACCCTGTTGCAGGAAGCTGGTGGATATGGTGAAGGAGTCAAACAGTTACGTTTTTGCCTTGCTAGCATGGTTGGCAATGGTGGAAGCTGGTGGACAGGGTGCGGGAGTCAAAGGGTTAATATCCAACATATATCATCCAAAGGGGAAAAAATCAAAATCTGCAAAACAATGAGCAAAGAATAACAAAATGAAACACACAAAGGGTCAAAACATAGAGCAACCTGTCAGCTGCAACAATGTAAGGCACATAGTACAAATAGAAACCTTACATCATCATTGCCACCAACAGATTCGACACACACAAAAAACATCATTTGTTATCTTTTAGAGCCCAGCCGACTGCATAGAGCCATATCAGGACTATAACCAATTCAAAACACACAATACTTCGACAGGAAAAAAAAAGGAAAAGAAAATAATTAAGTACGTATATCAATGCATTCGTACACATAATCTAAGAAGATGCCCCTGGCATTGACCATTTCGTCCAATTTATCGCACAAGGGATTTAAAAAATATACCTGAGTACAAATTTAAGCATAACTAAGACACTAAAACATAAAAAAGGGCATAGTTACCTAAAATTGCTTCCGCATATCACATTTCCTTAGGGGCAAAAATGCACTTAAAACATGTACCCAATTATCAGTCCTAAGAGAAAGTACGTAAGACTTTATGGAAAGCATACGGATGAAGGGAACCAGCAAGGCAGAAAATGATAGGAAGACATGACAGAAAGCAAAGAAGGAAGAAAGAAACAAAGAGAGTGACAGAAAAGAGGAAATTTCTAACACAAAACTTCCAGAAGGTGGGGATACTATTTACACTGAAATAGCCCCCGGCATCTCCCGGGGACGAACCCCCCCCCCCCCCCCACTGAATACAAACATTTAAACATAACTTAGTACACTAAAGCATATATAAAAACTGAATAAATTACCTAAAATTGCTTTTGCACATCGCATTCTGTTTGAGCTAAAAATGCACTGAATACTATAGCCAGTTATTAGTCTTATCGACTGCAAGCATGCAAGACTTTATAGAACACTTACAAGGGAATGGTCCATCAAGGCAGAAAATGAAAGGAAGAGATGACAGATGGCAGAGGAGCGAGGCAGAAACAGCGAGAGTGTCAGAAAAGAGGAAATTTATTGCAGCGAGTTACTGGAAGGTGGGAATACTAGCTATACTGAAAGAGCCTCCGGTATCCTCATAGGGGGTGTAGATATACACAATATCAACATTTTACGCTTTTTCAGTGTTATATCAATATAATTTGAAAACACAGGAACAGAGAATAATCGACAGCAACATATGAACGGAAAGACAGACGGACAGGCAGACAAACACGCACACAGACAACAGCCAGAAAGATAAACAGACGCACGTGACACACACACACACACACACACACACACACACACACACACACACACACACACACACACACACACACATGCACACACACCACACACACACACACACATGCACACACACACAACACACACACACACACACACACACACACACACACACACACCACACACACACACTCGTCTAATATCACTTATATGAAAAAAACGTTAAATCAAAGAACGAACGAACGAACGACAACACACACACACACACACACACACACACACACACACACACACACACACACACCACACACACACACATAAGCCACACACACACACATAAGCCACACACCACCACACACCACACACACGCACGCACGCACGCACGCACGCACGCACGCACACACACACACACACACACACACACACAGAGGAATCGAAAACGAAAGCTCCACAAACAACGGAGAGGTCAGCAACACCGCCAACTTATTGATTTTGTTCGATCTTCAACTTCCTGCTCTCCCCAAGAGCAGGTGATGCAGACCGTATTGCACCACAGGCTGTGTGTAACACAACTCCATCCTTCGCTGTCTCCAGCTGTGTAGATCTCTGCTATCTGTTTTATTTTTTTAAGGATCATCGCACTCAGGGAGGTTACATGAGTCCAGAGAACAGTGAGTGATCCTGATGAGACTCCTCACCGGCCGCAACTGATTCAACCAACCCACCCAAGTGCAAAAAAAAAAAAAAAAAAAAAAAGAAAAACCGCGAAAAAAGAATAAGAACGCGTATTTAATACAACAAGACAAGACAGGCACAAAATTTTCGGCCAACTGGCCTTTGTCAAGCGTAAGATCACAAACAAACACTAGATATTAAAATTAGGATAACAAGACTGAAACTTCCATGCTGCTCCGTCCAGTGTGAGAAAAGGAATAAATGCCATAATATCAAATGTGCATGATATCATGTCAGCTGGCTTATAGAAACATTAGAACACGCAGGATGTACGTCCACCGTAGACGGAGTATGCAGACTGTGCAGCAACGAACCGCCTGCACATTGTGGACAAAACAATGTACATGCACGCATCCCTGTAAAATCGAAACGTTGGGGAAAGAAAAAAAAAAGGAAAGAAAAGAAAAGAAAGACAGAAAACAAACAAACAAACAAATAAATCAACAAAACAAAACAAAACAAAAACCAACAAAGGTACAATCCTCTGACGTCATAAGGAAAAGTTCTCTCCACGTGCGTCCCACACATGTACATGGATGTGGCGTGTTCCCTGTTGGTAGCGAGAGGACATAATCCTGGCAAAAGTTTCTTATATGACGTGTTCTCGCTTGGCGCGCTGCGCCGCCTGGGGAGGCAACCCGTGAAACCTGAGAAGTTGATCTCCCTTGATGAGGCGTGCAGTGTAAATCCGCTTGTTCCATCTTACCACCCTCCACCCTTTACCCACCGTCCATCTCTCTCTCTCTCTCTCTCTCTCTCTCTCTCTCTCTCTCTCTCTCACACACACACACACACACACACACACTCACTCTTTTTCTCTCGCTCTCAGTTCTGTCAGTCTCTGTCTGTCTGCCTAGGTCTATTACACTTTCACTTTTTTTTTCAAGATATCAACAACAACAGATTCAGAATTAATCAGTCTACCGTTTTCTCTCAATCTTTTTTTTCTCTCTTTCGGTTTTGTTTTACTTTTTTTTTCACGGTTGTCATTTTTTATGCCTGCATGTACAATGTTTAGCCATACTGTGCAGGTGGTATGGTTTTGTACAATGTTTAGCCAACTGTGCAGGTGGTATGGTTTTGTACAATGTTTAGCCATACTGTGCAGGTGGTATGGTTTTGTACAATGTTTGGCCATACTGTGCAGGTGGTATGGTTTTGTACAATGTTTAGCCATACTGTGCAGGTGGTATGGTTTTGTACAATGTTTAGCCATACTGTGCAGGTGGTATGGTTTTGTACAATGTTTAGCCATACTGTGCAGGTGGTATGGTTTTGTACAATGTTTAGCCATACTGTGCAGGTGGTATGGTTTTGTACAATGTTTGGCCATACTGTGCAGGTGGTATGGTTTTGTACAATGTTTAGCCATACTGTGCAGGTGGTATGGTTTTGTACAATGTTTAGCCATACTGTGCAGGTGGTATGGTTTTGTACAATGTTTAGCCATACTGTGCAGGTGGTATGGTTTTGTACAATGTTTAGCCACACTGTGCAGGTGGTATGGTTTTGTACAATGTTTAGCCATACTGTGCAGGTGGTATGGTTTTGTACAATGTTTAGCCATACTGTGCAGGTGGTATGGTTTTGTACAATGTTTAGCCATACTGTGCAGGTGGTATGGTTTTGCACAATGTTTAGCCATACTGTGCAGGTGGTATGGTTTTGTACAATGTTTAGCCATACTGTGCAGGTGGTATGGTTTTGTACAATGTTTAGCCATACTGTGCAGGTGGTATGGTTTTGTACAATGTTTAGCCATACTGTGCAGGTGGTATGGTTTTGTACAATGTTTAGCCATACTGTGCAGGTGGTATGGTTTTGTACAATGTTTAGCCATACTGTGCAGGTGGTATGGTTTTGTACAATGTTTAGCCATGCTGTGCAGGTGGTATGGTTTTGTACAATGTTTAGCCATACTGTGCAGGTGGTATGGTTTTGTACAATGTTTAGCCATACTGTGCAGGTGGTATGGTTTTGTACAATGTTTAGCCATACTGTGCAGGTGGTATGGTTTTGCACAATGTTTAGCCATACTGTGCAGGTGGTATGGTTTTGTACAATGTTTAGCCATACTGTGCAGGTGGTATGGTTTTGTACAATGTTTAGCCATACTGTGCAGGTGGTATGGTTTTGCACAATGTTTAGCCATACTGTGCAGGTGGTATGGTTTTGTACAATGTTTAGCCATACTGTGCAGGTGGTATGGTTTTGTACAATGTTTAGCCATACTGTGCAGGTGGTATGGTTTTGCACAATGTTTAGCCATACTGTGCAGGTGGTATGGTTTTGTACAATGTTTAGCCATACTGTGCAGGTGGTATGGTTTTGCACAATGTTTAGCCATACTGTGCAGGTGGTATGGTTTTGTACAATGTTTAGCCATACTGTGCAGGTGGTATGGTTTTGCACAATGTTTAGCCATACTGTGCAGGTGGTATGGTTTTGTACAATGTTTAGCCATACTGTGCAGGTGGTATGGTTTTGCACAATGTTTAGCCATACTGTGCAGGTGGTATGGTTTTGTACAATGTTTAGCCATACTGTGCAGGTGGTATGGTTTTGTACAATGTTTAGCCATACTGTGCAGGTGGTATGGTTTTGTACAATGTTTAGCCATACTGTGCAGGTGGTATGGTTTTGTACAATGTTTAGCCATACTGTGCAGGTGGTATGGTTTTGTACAATGTTTAGCCATACTGTGCAGGTGGTATGGTTTTGTACAATGTTTAGCCATACTGTGCAGGTGGTATGGTTTTGTACAATGTTTAGCCATACTGTGCAGTGTGGTATGGTTTTGTACAATGTTTAGCCATACTGTGCAGGTGGTATGGTTTTGTACAATGTTTAGCCATACTGTGCAGGTGGTATGGTTTTGTACAATGTTTAGCCATACTGTGCAGGTGGTATGGTTTTGTACAATGTTTAGCCATACTGTGCAGGTGGTATGGTTTTGTACAATGTTTAGCCATACTGTGCAGGTGGTATGGTTTTGTACAATGTTTAGCCATACTGTGCAGGTGGTATGGTTTTGCACAATTTTAGCCATACTGTGCAGGTGGTATGGTTTTGTACAATGTTTAGCCATACTGTGCAGTGGTATGGTTTTGTACAATGTTTAGCCATACTGTGCAGGTGGTATGGTTTTGTACAATGTTTAGCCATACTGTGCAGGTGGTATGGTTTTGTACAATGTTTAGCCATACTGTGCAGGTGGTATGGTTTTGTACAATGTTTAGCCATACTGTGCAGGTGGTATGGTTTTGACATGTTAGCCATACGTGCAGTGGGATGTTTTGTACAATTTTAGCCATACTGTGCAGGTGGTATGGTTTTGTACAATGTTTAGCCATACTGTGCAGGTGGTATGGTTTTTGTACAATGTTTAGCCATACTGTGCAGGTGGTATGGTTTTGTACAATGTTTAGCCATACTGTGCAGGTGGTATGGTTTTGTACAATGTTTAGCCATACTGTGCAGGTGGTATGGTTTTTACATTGCCTACTGTCAGGTGTATGGTTTTTAATGTTTAGCCATACTGTGCAGGTGGTATGGTTTTGTACAATGTTTAGCCATACTGTGCAGGTGGTATGGTTTTGTACAATGTTTAGCCATACTGTGCAGGTGGTATGGTTTTGTACAATGTTTAGCCATACTGTGCAGGTGGTATGGTTTTGTACAATGTTTAGCCAACTGTGCAGGTGGTATGGTTTTGTACAATGTTTAGCCATACTGTGCAGGTGGTATGGTTTTGTACAATGTTTAGCCATACTGTGCAGGTGGTATGGTTTTGTACAATGTTTAGCCATACTGTGCAGGTGGTATGGTTTTGTACAATGTTTAGCCATACTGTGCAGGTGGTATGGTTTTGTACAATGTTTAGCCATACTGTGCAGGTGGTATGGTTTTGTACAATGTTTAGCCATACTGTGCAGGTGGTATGGTTTTGTACAATGTTTAGCCATACTGTGCAGGTGGTATGGTTTTGTACAATGTTTGGCCATACTGTGCAGGTGGTATGGTTTTGTACAATGTTTAGCCACACTGTGCAGGTGGTATGGTTTTGTACAATGTTTAGCCATACTGTGCAGGTGGTATGGTTTTGTACAATGTTTAGCCATACTGTGCAGGTGGTATGGTTTTGTACAATGTTTAGCCATACTGTGCAGGTGGTATGGTTTTGTACAATGTTTGGCCATACTGTGCAGGTGGTATGGTTTTGTACAATGTTTAGCCATACTGTGCAGGTGGTATGGTTTTGCACAATGTTTAGCCATACTGTGCAGGTGGTATGGTTTTGTACAATGTTTAGCCATACTGTGCAGGTGGTATGGTTTTGTACAATGTTTAGCCATACTGTGCAGGTGGTATGGTTTTGTACAATGTTTGGCCATACTGTGCAGGTGGTATGGTTTTGTACAATGTTTAGCCATACTGTGCAGGTGGTATGGTTTTGTACAATGTTTAGCCATACTGTGCAGGTGGTATGGTTTTGTACAATGTTTAGCCATACTGTGCAGGTGGTATGGTTTTGTACAATGTTTAGCCATACTGTGCAGGTGGTATGGTTTTGTACAATGTTTAGCCATACTGTGCAGGTGGTATGGTTTTGTACAATGTTTAGCCATACTGTGCAGGTGGTATGGTTTTGCACAATGTTTAGCCATACTGTGCAGGTGGTATGGTTTTGTACAATGTTTAGCCATACTGTGCAGGTGGTATGGTTTTGTACAATGTTTAGCCATACTGTGCAGGTGGTATGGTTTTGTACAATGTTTAGCCATACTGTGCAGGTGGTATGGTTTTGTACAATGTTTAGCCATACTGTGCAGGTGGTATGGTTTTGTACAATGTTTAGCCATACTGTGCAGGTGGTATGGTTTTTGCACAATGTTTAGCCATACTGTGCAGGTGGTATGGTTTTGCACAATGTTTAGCCATACTGTGCAGGTGGTATGGTTTTGTACAATGTTTAGCCATACTGTGCAGGTGGTATGGTTTTGTACAATGTTTAGCCATACTGTGCAGGTGGTATGGTTTTGCACAATGTTTAGCCATACTGTGCAGGTGGTATGGTTTTGTACAATGTTTAGCCACACTGTGCAGGTGGTATGGTTTTGTACAATGTTTAGCCATACTGTGCAGGTGGTATGGTTTTGCACAATGTTTAGCCATACTGTGCAGGTGGTATGGTTTTGTACAATGTTTAGCCATACTGTGCAGGTGGTATGGTTTTGTACAATGTTTAGCCATACTGTGCAGGTGGTATGGTTTTGCACAATGTTTAGCCATACTGTGCAGGTGGTATGGTTTTGTACAATGTTTAGCCATACTGTGCAGGTGGTATGGTTTTGTACAATGTTTAGCCATACTGTGCAGGTGGTATGGTTTTGTACAATGTTTAGCCATACTGTGCAGGTGGTATGGTTTTGCACAATGTTTAGCCATACTGTGCAGGTGGTATGGTTTTGTACAATGTTTAGCCATACTGTGCAGGTGGTATGGTTTTGTACAATGTTTAGCCATACTGTGCAGGTGGTATGGTTTTGCACAATGTTTAGCCATACTGTGCAGGTGGTATGGTTTTGCACAATGTTTAGCCATACTGTGCAGGTGGTATGGTTTTGTACAATGTTTAGCCATACTGTGCAGGTGGTATGGTTTTGCACAATGTTTAGCCACACTGTGCAGGTGGTATGGTTTTGTACAATGTTTAGCCATACTGTGCAGGTGGTATGGTTTTGTACAATGTTTAGCCATACTGTGCAGGTGGTATGGTTTTGCACAATGTTTAGCCACACTGTGCAGGTGGTATGGTTTTGTACAATGTTTAGCCATACTGTGCAGGTGGTATGGTTTTGTACAATGTTTAGCCATACTGTGCAGGTGGTATGGTTTTGCACAATGTTTAGCCATACTGTGCAGGTGGTATGGTTTTGCACAATGTTTAGCCATACTGTGCAGGTGGTATGGTTTTGTACAATGTTTAGCCATACTGTGCAGGTGGTATGGTTTTGTACAATGTTTAGCCATACTGTGCAGGTGGTATGGTTTTGTACAATGTTTAGCCATACTGTGCAGGTGGTATGGTTTTGTACAATGTTTAGCCATACTGTGCAGGTGGTATGGTTTTGTACAATGTTTAGCCATACTGTGCAGGTGGTATGGTTTTGTACAATGTTTAGCCATACTGTGCAGGTGGTATGGTTTTGCACAATGTTTAGCCATACTGTGCAGGTGGTATGGTTTTGTACAATGTTTAGCCATACTGTGCAGGTGGTATGGTTTTGTACAATGTTTAGCCATACTGTGCAGGTGGTATGGTTTTGTACAATGTTTAGCCATACTGTGCAGGTGGTATGGTTTTGCACAATGTTTAGCCATACTGTGCAGGTGGTATGGTTTTGTACAATGTTTAGCCATACTGTGCAGGTGGTATGGTTTTGCACAATGTTTAGCCATACTGTGCAGGTGGTATGGTTTTGTACAATGTTTAGCCATACTGTGCAGGTGGTATGGTTTTGCACAATGTTTAGCCATACTGTGCAGGTGGTATGGTTTTGTACAATGTTTAGCCATACTGTGCAGGTGGTATGGTTTTGTACAATGTTTAGCCATACTGTGCAGGTGGTATGGTTTTGTACAATGTTTAGCCATACTGTGCAGGTGGTATGGTTTTGTACAATGTTTAGCCATACTGTGCAGGTGGTATGGTTTTGTACAATGTTTAGCCATACTGTGCAGGTGGTATGGTTTTGCACAATGTTTAGCCATACTGTGCAGGTGGTATGGTTTTGTACAATGTTTAGCCATACTGTGCAGGTGGTATGGTTTTGCACAATGTTTAGCCATACTGTGCAGGTGGTATGGTTTTGCACAATGTTTAGCCATACTGTGCAGGTGGTATGGTTTTGCACAAGTCTACATATTTCATTTATCATGGGCGTGCATGAAGGAGAATTTTCATATATCCGCAAGACACCGGACACTGACATAAATGAAAGGATCTTTAACATGCACATTTAATGTTCTGTATGTGCATACACATAAAGGGGGTACAGGCTGCATACATGTTGACCTGAGAGTTTAGAAAAAATAAACTTCATCCTTTACCAACCAGGCTAGAAGTGGGTACCCAGGCAGGATCGAACCACAGACCTTCCAACTGAAGTCTGACGTCTTACCCATTTCACTATTGTGCCCTTCAAAACAATGAGTGGTACAGATTCTTATGGGACCCAACTCATCGTTCATCATCATTGTACAGCAACACACACACAACTGCAATAACTCCACTCCTTGGAATGTTGGCTGCACGCATTGTTCTCCCAGTTTCTGTCCTCCACGTGTCTTTTCTTAACCAAATTGAAAAAAAAAAATATCTGGACTGCTACGACCTGTCCACTTCTTGATGTTTCCTAGGT
>CM060308.1:58873455-58875955 GCA_030674185.1 Monoplex corrugatus
GTGTGTGAACGTGTGTGTGTGAGTGTGTGCGAGTGTGTGCGAGTGTGTGCCTTTGTATGTGAGTGTGAGTATGTGAGCGCGGGCGCGCAAGCGTGTATGATTGTGTGTGTGTGTGTATGAACGTGTGCGCATGTGTGTGTGTGTGTGTGGTGTGTGTGTGCGTGTGTGTGTGCGTGTGTATGTGTTAGGGGTTGTAAGTGTGTGTGTGTGTGTGTGTGTGTGTGTGTGTGTGTGTGTGTATGTGTGTGCGTGCGTGTGTGTGTGTTAGGGGTTGTAAGTGTGTGTGTGTGTGCCTGCGCCTGCGCGTGCACGTGGAAGTCTGATCGCTTGAAGTTGTTCACTCTGCTGCGTTTTGGGTACACAATCATGTTATTTTCATTCGTGCAGGGTGAATTTTCACCATAAACATTCACTCTTTGAGTTTCTCTTTTGAAAATGGAAATGAGAAAGATTTCAAAGACTTCAGTCCTTCATTCTTTATTCATTTAGTGCATCTTCGTTTCCATCTACGCCACCCTCCAATCTTTATCAATGACGTCAAAACATTTATACTGCTTCTTTATCGTCATAGTTACGTGCTCGTGGTTGATGTATTTATTACATTTCCTCCCTGGAATGACGTCAGAACACTTGAAATGTTTCTCTCGTTGTCACACGAGTCAAGGCTGACTACTCTGGTTGCCTAAATTTGTTAGACTTGTTAAATGTAAGTTTTACTGCGATCTGAAACAAGACCCGAGTTTTCCCCTATTCGAACTGGAATACGTAAAGACATAGATAAACAAAGGAGACACAGATAAACAAAGGACATATAGATAAACAAAGATACGATTTGTTTTTTAGGAGTTTGGTGTTAACAAATTGTGTTCAACAGGGATTCGTTGTGCTGGGACAATTCCATATGCGCTCCACCCAGACCTGTAGCACTGATGTAAGTGAATCCCACTCTCCTCCTGTCCCTGTCCCTGTCCTTTCCCGGTATGTATGGACTTTGTAGGTCTGCTCTTGGAACTGTTTTTCTGTCACTGTGAGTGAAGGAGTGAACGATGAGTAGCCTATGTGTGCTTCAACTTGATTTGTACGTGAAGATTTAGTGCAGTATCGTCATCGTCGTCGTCATCCCTCTCATCATCATCATCATTATTATTATATTATGATGTTATTATCATTATTGTTTTATTATTATTATCATAAGTATATATTAATCACTATCATTATTCTATTATTATTATCAATGTTTTATTATTTTTGTCATAATAATAATAGTATAGTAGTAGTAGTAGTAGTTAAATAGTGGTGGTGGTGTTGCTGTTTCTCTTGTTGTTTTATTATTATAATATCTTTATCATTATTATTATCATTACTATTATTATTGTTATTATTATTATTATTATTATCATCATCATCATAATTATCAATTATTATTGTCATTATCATCATCACCATCATTTGATAGGTCCTACGAATGTTCTTCTTCCTCTTCTTTTTTGTTCATTGTCTACATGGACAATCCAGTTCTGGCAATGAATGTGGCTGATGTTTTGTTTGTTGGTATGTTGATGCTTTGGTCTGGGTATTTGTTTGTTAGTTTGTTTGTTCATTAGTGTCTGTTTGATTGTTTGTTTTTTGTTTGTTTGTTTGTTTGTTCTTTGTTTAGTTTGTTTGTTTGTTTGTTTGTTGTTTGTTTGTTTATTTGTTTGTTCATTTGTTTTTTGTTTGTTTTTCTTTGCCACTGCTGTCGATTGCCGTGGAGTTTGGTGGTTAAAGGAGTTGTCAGTGGCGTTCCTCCCACGTACGCTGGACAGTCAACAAGCAAAGCCAGAACAAGATGAGGCAGCTGAGATGTGGTTTCTAAGAAGAACGTTGAGAGTTCCATGGACAGCAAAGAAAACAAACGAGACAGTCTTGATAAAGGCAGACACAAGAAGATCAGTGATAAGGAAGACGAGGAAAAGACAAGCAGCATTTGTAAGCCATTTTAGGAGGAAATGGGGAATTAGAGCACATGGTCACAACAGGAAAGCTGGAGGGAAACAGAACACCAGGTAGACTCAGGGAGAAAATATTGGACGGACTTGCAGGGTGGCTGAGGACAGAGAGGGTGGAAGATGTGCTTGCAAGACCACAGACATTTTATAGTATAAAATATCTGTAAGCAAGACCCAGCGCTGGTCCACCCTTAAGGAACCTGAATGGGCGATCGCCATTCTTGTCTGATGTAGACGATAGTGTAGACCATTGTGTTGCATTGCACGACACCATGGTTTGATAACCCTTTGACTCCTGCACCCTATACACCAACTGCAAAAACTTAACTCTTTGACTCACTCACTCTATCCACCAGCATCCTGCATGGAACTGGTGGATAGGGTAAGGGAGGAGTCAGAGGGTGAAGTTTTTGTTTTGCTAGCGTGGTTGACAATGCAGGATGCTGGTGGACAGGGTGCGGGAGTCAAAGGGTTAATTAATAGGCGCCTGTAGGCCTGGCACGACCTCGTAT
>CM060308.1:58878455-58880955 GCA_030674185.1 Monoplex corrugatus
GACAATGGTCTTTCACTTTCGGACGGTGGAAATAGTTGGCTAGTTGACTACAGCAATGTGTGATACTCGCCTTTACTAATATACATATCTTTATCTGCCCAGAACTAGGAGAAAGACAGAAAGGGGGGCAGACAAAGGGGCAGACAGATAGAGGTAAAAAGAGATAGAGACAGAGAGAAAAAGAGGAGAAGGAGAAGAAAAAGACTGAGGGGAAAGAGACAGAAAAACAGAGACAGAAACAGAGAAGCACTGAAAGACAGACACACAGACAAATAGACAGAGACAAAGATATAAAGAGAAAAAAAGAGGGAGAACAAGACGAAGAACAATTTCATTATTAATAAAACAGTAGTGCCATTAGCATTAAAAATGTTTTGTTTGAACCAGCCCTCTCCCATGAACAGTGCATTCTATGAGAGAGAGGGAGAGAGAGAGAGAGGGAGGGAGGGAGGGAGACAGACAGACAGACAGAGAGAAAGAGAGATGAGGAGAGAATCTCTCTCTCTATCTCTCTCTCTCTCTCTCTCTCTCTCTCTCTCTCTCTCTCTCTCTCTCTCTCTCTCTCTCTCTCTTTGGATTTTGTTTTGTTGTTTTTTGTTCTTTGGTCTGCGTGGCTTTGATATTGACGTTTTGCTGTCCATAGTCATGCAATGGTGACTTCTGAAAGATCGACATCCTTAACCCAAATTTAAAAAAAAAAAAAAAGATCCAATTACAAACAGCTATGAAAATCTTGCTAATACATTTTTGTCACAGACACAAGACAGACAGACACACAGACATAAGACACAGACACATACCTCTCTCCAATCATCATGAAATAGAAAAATGAAGTAGAGTTGTAATGATTTGCATGTACATATTAAATCCCGTTTCCTTCCAATTTTTTCATCTAAAAAATTATTTCGTATTGAATTCTGCGCAAGCTTCGAGGATTTTTCAGAATTTGATGGCACGTGTATGAAAATGTCCAAGCACAATAAATCCCTTTTGAACAAATTTCAATTTTCAAATCACAGGTAGACGTAAAGGCTTAAAAACAGCAACGATGACGACGACGATGATGATGAAAACAACAACCATTACTACTACAACAAATACAACAACAACCAAATCCCCACTCTTCTTAGGCATCATTTGTTTTAAAATGGAACGCTTTCCAGTGTCATAGTTTGTATATGGGAGGTGAAGGGAGGAAAGGGATTTCTCCAAGCTTTGCTCATATTTACTTTTACTTTTATTGTTGTTTAAAGCCCAGCCGACTGCGCAGAGTCATATCAGGACTATAACTGCCTCAAAACACAAAACTTCAACAGTAAAAAAAAAAAAAAGAAAAGAAAATTAATTACACATATCAATTCATTCGCGCACATAATCAAAGGACATGCCCCCGGCGTAAGACCATTCGTCCGATTTGTCGCACAGGGGAGATCTAAAAAACACACTGGATACAAATATACGCATACATAGGGCATCAAAACATATATAAAAACAGGCATAAATTACCTAAAATTGCTTCCGCACATCTCACCTCCATAGAGCCAAGAATGCACTTAATACATGTACCCAATTATCAATCCGAAGAAAAAGTACGAAAGACTTTATCGAAAAAATACAGGTGAATGGACTATTAGGGCAGAAAATAAAGTAGAAATGACAGAGAAGCAAGGCAACAAGGCATAAACAAAGAGAGTGACAGAAAAGAGGAAATTTCTAGCACAGAATTTCCAGAGGTGGGGATGATATTTGTACTGAAAGAGCCCCGGGCAACCCAACGGGGGTATTGCTCATATTTGATACTGAGTTTGCCGACAACAGTTGCAGCTCATGGCATATCTTTTACACATCTATAACAAATACATGGAACTAGAACATTCATTTACACTTTACATAAATATTCATAGGAAGATGAACTGAAGAGGCCAAGATAAAATAAACGTTTTTCACTCGAATCCTTGGTTTTTTGGTTTTGTTGGCGTATGAAAGAAACAGAAGATAAAATATCAAAACAATCAAAAGAACAGACAGGCGTCATAGTCCAAAGTGGGTAAATGTTAGATTTCCAATTGGAAGGTCCTGGGTTTGATCCGCTAGGACACCTCTGCTTTTAGTAGCTTTAGGGTGGGGATTGCTCTGATCTCCCTGGGACAATATGCTTACGACCTGTCAATGCCTAAATCTCTCTGTGTTTGCATGCAGATGCTGAATATCAAACTATGTACGTTAAAGATCCATGTCAGTGGCTGGTTTACGAATCTCACACACCACACACACACCACACCACACACACACACACACACACACACACACACACACCACACACGCACACACACACACACACACACACAACACACACACACCCCACACACACACCACACACACACACACACACACACACAACACACACACACACACACACACACACACACCACCACACACAACACACACACACACACAACACACCACGCCACACACACATACACATCCATGAACATGCCAG
>CM060308.1:58890955-58908455 GCA_030674185.1 Monoplex corrugatus
CAGACTAATAGAGTGCAGTACCAGACAGGATCTTCCATCCCACTCTTGTCTCTAGGGCAGAGGAAAAAGCAAGTCAGACAGATGAGACTGGCCCCTCATTTTGGCAAGAGCTGCCCGTAGACGGGCCACTGTGAAACGCTTAGTCATAATTTGAGGGGTTGCTGCATAAACCGCTTTATTCAATAAGTCCCAAAGTAGTGTTGCATAATTGCTTTATTAGATAAATCTCACGGTCAGGGGAGGTAGCTTTTAAGCTTATTACTACAGACAGACCAGACAATCTGCATTTGGCGCTAGAAGGTATTAGAAGGTCAGGTTATCATTGTAATCATGATAACATGTAATGTAACTTGTTTACAAACACAGGAATTTTTTATGTTGGATTTATAAAATATTGGTATGTTGCACGGCACTTTTGATCTGTCCATTATTCCTCTGACTACTTCAAACGTAAATCTCATGACTTTTGATCCTTCTCGGTCTATTGCCCCCCTCCTTCTCGGTCTATTGCCCCCCTCCCCCCTACCCTTCTGCTCTGGAATTGTCTTCCGTATGTTAGCAGAATTCTACTTCTGTTTCGGCTTTCAAATTCCACTTCAAAACTTACCCATTCAGACAGCATTTCCATGTCCAGAATCTGTGGGGGTTTTGTTTGTTTGTTTGTTTGTTTGTTTGTTCTTTGTTTGTTATTTTTGTTTCTTTGTTTCTTTCTTTCTTTTTTAAAGTCTGTTTTTTTGTGTCCATTGCACGATTATGAATAGATATGTGACTGTGAATGTATGTGAGACAATGGTCTCTTTTGTTGTTGTTGTTATTTTTTGTTTTTTGTTTTTGTTTTTGTTTTGTTTTATGTAAGCGCCTAGATCCATTGGTAAAGGGCACTATAAATCCAAACCATTATTCTAATGATATTGCAGATGTGAAAATGTGGCCAGCTTGTATTCTGAAGTCAGTAATTTCGATACAAAGATGTGATTATTATCATTGAAAAAGCCAGAAGCTTTGTTGTTTAATACTGGCCTTGGCAAAGTGTTATGGTACCATTGTTACTATAACACCATAATGACGACATTTAAAACAGTTTGTAGTTTGCTCAAGAGGGATTCACCCCACTCTGATAATTCCTTATGCGCTCCACCCAAATCTGCCAGCGAATATCTGGCAGAATCCCTGAGCCTACGCAACATTCGCATATTCACATCAGATCAAAAACAAACAAACAAACAAATGAATACATAAATAAATGTATACCTGAACAAATAAATAAATAAATGCACGAATAAATGAATAAATAGATAAATAAATAAATAAATAAATAAATAAATAAATAAATAAATAAATAAATAAACAAATAAAAGCGTTGTCGAAAGATGTGACGAAGAACATCATGTACTGAAGACAGATTACAAAGAAGACAGAAATCATAGACATGTAGTTACACGAAATGTATGCATCTGTTTATCTATCTCTTTACTATTTCCAGCTTTTGTTGACAAGAATTCTACTCGTGGCCAAAAAAAAAAAAGTTACAGTTGTTGCTGATAATGACGAATTTTCCAAATGAAATTTTGGAGGTTTTTTTTTTTTCCTTTTTGGGGTTGATTGTGTACCATAGTGGAGCATTGTAAAGTGTTGCATAGTGGCAAGCAGCCCTCCTCTTTCTCATCTGTGTTCATCCAGCATTAACATGTTCAATCCCAGCTATTCTATAACACGCTGTACGACTTGGCCAAGTTCTGTCCTCTGACACACCAGTCCTGTTGTTCCCTTACTTCAAATCCTATCCCGGACATTTTCTCCCTCTGTTTAATACGCTATCAGACAAGTGGGGTGCATAATCAAATAAACACACTCTGTACGATCCCACTTTCACATCTTCAGCAATTTCACTTTTACCTCTCGAGGAAAAAACTCTTTCCAAGCGATATGGCTGACACATAGTGCTTTCAGTCTAATCAAAACATTCGTCTGGGGCACTTAATGTGTAATTCATTAAGCCTGATTAATAACGTTCAGTATAGGAGACACAATCATTCGTATGTCCATATATCCTACCATGATATAGAGAAACAATGTACCTGTAATTGATAAGACAGAAAGCCCTGCTAGATTTGTGTTACATGTGGGCATCATCAATTTATGTACTGTAGCTGATGGTGGTAATGGTGGTGATTTTTTCAGCTGCTGCTGCTGCCGCCACCACCACGCTTAATGGCCCTAGAATTTCGTAAGCCAGAATGATTTAGTTATGTGACATGTGATAAGCACAGAGACAGTGAACGGCATTTCCACTGTGTAAGGCATTAACTCTTTGACTCCCGCACCTTCCACCAGCAGGAAGCTGGCGGATAGGATGAGGGAATCAAAGATTAAGTTTTTGCAGTTAGTGGATAGGATGCGGGAGTCAAAGGGTTAAATTTTTTGCTGTTGGTTGATAGGGTGAGGGTATCAAAAGGGTTAAAGCATGAGACTACTTGACAGGGATACACAACAAGCTGCTTGAATTATTAAGTGCTGGTGTTATATATCCTTTTCTGTCAGGGTTGTTTGGGGTCAGGCTTTCACTGCTACTGCATCATGTTCCATAATAGTGAACTCGGACATAATGTTTTCGATTCAAAGTTTCTAAAGCACCACAGATGTAGATTATCTCCATCGACTTGCTTACCTACAGCCCATTGGCATTTATTTCATACATTCTTATATGGTCTGTTTTAGATGCATGGCTGCGAAGCCTGGACATTAAGAAAAGACGAAGACAATATATCAATGTAGCAGAAATGTGGTTCTATTGATGACTTCTCAGAGTCAAACGGGCAGACAAAAGAACAAACGATAGCATATTAATGGAACGGAACGTTTTAACCGCCAACTACTAACAGAGATCAACAAAAGAAAGCTAAAATATGCAAGCCATACTGTCAGAAATATCAAAACAGATCTGATATCACGGTCCGGCAGGGAAACGTTGAGGCAAGAAGGGACGACCGTATATCTTATACTTTAACAAGATCGCTGATGTCTGTGGTCTGGGGATCCAGGAAGTCACCTACAGATGTCTCAATCGTCTGACCTGGAGAAGACGTGACGTCGAGTGCGGCTCCTACCGCCGATCCCGGCGAAGGGGAGAAAAAGACAAGAGAAGAAATGGCATGTATTTTGGCAACATTGACAGTCCACTTCTAGCTGTTCTAGGTCAGCCTCTGTATGGTACCCCACATTCAGCGACTTGACTTTTCCTTAAGGTGATTTCAAATACTACTCAATAATGGGGGTCTATCATATTACTAAAAGAACTACAGCAGACTTGAAGGCCCTGAAACACATTTGGGCTACTATACAGAAGCTGGACCAGGACAGACAGAAGTGGAAGCCCTTCGTTGCTGCCCTGTATGGCAGTGGCATAATATGCAGTAAATCAGTAATGTGTCTGAAAATACATAAAGAAGGCAGATGATCATAATTCTGTTTTTCATTTGTTTCAATTAGCATTGCGAACAATGTTGTCAGTAAGAGCATTGTTTATCTATTTACTTTGATCAACTCCGCATGAAATGACAGTATAAAATATAGCCAAGATGGATACTGGGAAAAGCCAGTGATCAAGGGTCATCACTCTGTAATACATCAAAACTATCCCTCCCCCCCCCCCTTCCTGGCAGTGTGATTCTTGTCCGTATTTTGTCAATGCATGTTTGATAGATATCATTTCTATATTGCAAGTGAGTTTTTAACCTGGTCCTGACGCTGGACCACACCAAACACAGGCTATGGAGTTTGGAGTTTGGAGTTTGGAGTTTAGAATTTCTAGTTTGTTCAAAAGGAATTCATCACACGCGGACAAATCCATGTACGCTCCACCTAAATCTGTCAGCAGTTGTCTGACAGGCTCCCTGAGCTTGAGTAAAACCATATGTGCTAACACGGTTTTGAAACTAGAAGGGGGGTTGGAGAAGAAGGAATCCATGAAACGCTGAGCTATCCATTGACATGACTTACAGGATTATGAACGTGCATATTTGATATTTTACATGATTATCCACATGAAGGGGGGGGGGGGAGGGGGGTGTAGGCACGGGCAGGTCTCCGCACATGTTGACCCGGGAGATCGAAAAATAAATCTATCCTTGACCCTCAAGGCAGAGGTGTCTGGACGGATCGAACCCAGGACCTGGCATTGGAAGGATTGAAAGCCCGATGTACACAAAACTGAAAAACGCCCCCGTGTATTTACATAATATTTAACCCTTTGACTCTTGCATCCTATCCACCAACTGTCAAGCTGGTGGATAGGGTGAGGGAATGAAAGGGTTACGTGTTTGCTTTGTTTAGACGGGGATGGTGGACAAATGTATTGGGCTGGGATTGACTTGTAGGTGGGTATGGTGGTAGGCTGCGGGAGTCAAAGGGTTGAGTTCTATGTGGGCCCTGTAATTCAGCTGATTGAAACACCTTGCTTATAATGCAACGATCGTGGTTTCAACCACAGGCGGACCATTGTTTTGTTTGTTTTGTTTTGTTTGTTTTGTTTTGTTTTGTTTTGTTTTCGGCTGGCATTGTAGATAGAGCCATGGATTCATGATCTGATATTTCGAGTTGATTCCCAGCTGCAACATCAAAAACTGGCTTCTTTACTGCCCATCTTATTGTTTCAGTCATTCTGGTAAATCAGGGTTGTCTTTTTTTAAACACGTGTCCCCGTCACTGACCCCCAAACACCACTGCCCACTTTCAAGACCTTGACAGCGCTTGGTATTTTGTGCAGGCTAAAAGAACTCGCCAGACAGTTACTGGGAAATTTGGGTGGAACGCATATGGACTTGCCCGAATGCCAACTCCAAATTCTAAACTTTAAGTTCTAGATTTCAAAGTGAGATCCAATTGAGGGAGTAGACCAGGGCATAGAGGACGTACGCTCAAAGGACAACGAGTTTGGTCGGTTGCAAAACTACCCGGGAGAGCTTTTTTTGTTGGCGAAGCGCTTGTGGTTTGCGCTAACTGACAAACTCGGCGTGAACGTGTTGAGGCTCAGCACTCTGCCATCAGCCATCAGCCCTCAACCCAGCTGCCTGTTTGATGAGGGAGCTGGTCAGCCCTGTGTGACTTAATGATACCCTGGCACGCCAACAGAAATGAATACATTAGCGCACAATCCACCCCTACGTTATTATGACAGATCCGCACGCATGCCACTGAGGACCGAATACATCATCAACTCTTTCACTTTCCCCTTCCACCCACACTCTATATCTACCGACTCCCAGTAGAAATGTGGGTGGAAGCTGGTGGACAGGGTGGTGAAGTTGAAAGGGTTAAAGGGTGGGGGTATCCGGGTGGTGTGTTATGAAATGGTTGCCCCAGCTCTCTTATCTGCAAGGAACGTGGCCATGTTTCGTTGTGTCTTAACGTCATTTCCGCAAAGTAAAAGTTGAAACGAACTACCAGTACTAAACAGCGCAACATGGAGGAAAACTACATGTGCTAACCAGCGAGCCAGAATGCCTGATGCACAAAACAGCTTTGTAACTGAAAACTAAAAAGATAGTGAATATTCTATTGTCTTATTTTATATCAGCGCTTAGAATTGATTTTATCAAGATTTTGCGCTATATAAATATTGTAATGATTATTATTATTATTTTACATCAGACAGTTTATTCTGTCCAGTAAAAAGAGTAAAACATGTATTCTCTCTCTCTCTCTCTCTCTCTCTCTCTCTCTCTCTCTCTCTCTCTCTCTCTCTCTCTCTCTCTCTCTTTCGATTTTCTCTCTCTTTCAATATATTGGACTAAAGATTTTGTAATGAGTAAGATCAACAATTGGACTTAAGAGCGTGTAGGGAGTAAAATGTACTGAAGACTATATATGGAGAAAGATCAACACATTAGACTTAAGAGTTTGTAGGGAGTAAGATCAATACATTAGACTAAAGAGTATGTATGGGGTAAGATCAACACATTAGACTAAAGATTAAAGAGTTTGTAGGGAGTAAGATCACAACATTGGACTAAAGAGTATGTATGGAGTAAGATCAACACATTAGACTAAAGAGTATGTATGGGGTAAAATCAACACATTAGATTAAAGATTAAAGAGTTTGTAGGGAGTAAGATCACAACATTGGACTAAAGAGTATGTAGGAGTAAGATCAACACATTAGACTGAAGAGTTGTAGGGAGTAAGATCAACAACATTGGACTAAAGAGTATGTATGGAGTAAGATCAACACATTAGACTAAAGATATTAAAGAGTTTGTAGGGAGTAAGATCAACACATTAGACTGAAGAGTTTGTAGGGAGTAAGATCACAACATTGGACTAAAGAGTATGTATGGAGTAAGATCAACACATTAGACTAAAGATTAAAGAGTATGTAGGGAGTAAGATCAACACATTAGACTAAAGAGTATGTAGGGAGTAAGATCAACACATTAGACTAAAGAGTATGTAGGGAGTAAGATCAACACATTAGACTAAAGAGTATGTATGCAGTAAGACCAACACATTAGACTAAAGATTAAAGAGTATGTAGGGAGTAAGATCAACACATTAGACTGAAGAGTTTGTAGGGAGTAAGATCACAACATTGGACTAAAGAGTATGTATGGGGTAAGATCAACACATTAGACTAAAGATTAAAGAGTTTGTAGGGAGTAAGATCACAACATTGGACTAAAGAGTATGTATGGAGTAAGATCACAACATTAGACTGAAGAGTTTGTAGGGAGTAAGATCAACACATTAGACTAAAGAGTTTGTAGGGAGTAAGATCAACACATTAGACTAAAGAGTATGTAGGGAGTATGATCAACACATTAGACTAAAGAGTATGTAGGGAGTATGATCAACACATTAGACTAAAGAGTATGTAGGGAGTAAGATCAACACATTAGACTGAAGAGTTTGTAGGGAGTAAGATCAACACATTAGACTAAAGAGTATGTAGGGAGTAAGATCAACACATTAGACTAAAGAGTATGTAGGGAGTAAGATCAACACATTAGACTAAAGAGTATGTAGGGAGTAAGATCAACACATTAGACTAAAGAGTATGTAGGGAGTAAGATCAACACATTAGACTAAAGAGTATGTAGGGAGTAAGATCAACACATTAGACTAAAGATTAAAGAGTATGTAGGGAGTAAGATCAACACATTAGACTGAAGAGTTTGTAGGGAGTAAGATCACAACATTGGACTAAAGAGTATGTATGGAGTAAGATCAACACATTAGACTAAAGATTAAAGAGTTTGTAGGGAGTAAGATCAACACATTAGACTGAAGAGTTTGTAGGGAGTAAGATCACAACATTGGACTAAAGAGTATGTATGGAGTAAGATCAACACATTAGACTAAAGATTAAAGAGTATGTAGGGAGTAAGATCAACACATTAGACTAAAGAGTATGTAGGGAGTAAGATCAACACATTAGACTAAAGAGTATGTAGGGAGTAAGATCAACACATTAGACTAAAGAGTATGTATGCAGTAAGACCAACACATTAGACTAAAGATTAAAGAGTTTGTAGGGAGTAAGATCAACACATTAGACTGAAGAGTTTGTAGGGAGTAAGATCACAACATTGGACTAAAGAGTATGTATGGGGTAAGATCAACACATTAGACTAAAGATTAAAGAGTTTGTAGGGAGTAAGATCACAACATTGGACTAAAGAGTATGTATGGAGTAAGATCACAACATTAGACTGAAGAGTTTGTAGGGAGTAAGATCAACACATTAGACTGAAGAGTTTGTAGGGAGTAAGATCAACACATTAGACTAAAGAGTATGTAGGGAGTATGATCAACACATTAGACTAAAGAGTATGTAGGGAGTATGATCAACACATTAGACTAAAGAGTATGTAGGGAGTAAGATCAACACATTAGACTGAAGAGTTTGTAGGGAGTAAGATCAACACATTAGACTAAAGAGTATGTAGGGAGTAAGATCAACACATTAGACTAAAGAGTATGTAGGGAGTAAGATCAACACATTAGACTAAAGAGTATGTAGGGAGTAAGATCAACACATTAGACTAAAGAGTATGTAGGGAGTAAGATCAACACATTAGACTAAAGAGTATGTAGGGAGTAAGATCAACACATTAGACTAAAGAGTATGTAGGGAGTAAGATCAACACATTAGACTAAAGATTAAAGAGTTTGTAGGGAGTAAGATCAACACATTAGACTGAAGAGTTTGTAGGGAGTAAGATCACAACATTGGACTAAAGAGTATGTATGGAGTAAGATCAACACATTAGACTAAAGATTAAAGAGTATGTAGGGAGTAAGATCAACACATTAGACTAAAGAGTATGTAGGGAGTAAGATCAACACATTAGACTAAAGAGTATGTAGGGAGTAAGATCAACACATTAGACTAAAGAGTATGTATGCAGTAAGACCAACACATTAGACTAAAGATTAAAGAGTATGTAGGGAGTAAGATCAACACATCAGACTGAAGAGTTTGTAGGGAGTAAGATCACAACATTGGACTAAAGAGTATGTATGGGGTAAGATCAACACATTAGACTAAAGATTAAAGAGTTTGTAGGGAGTAAGATCACAACATTGGACTAAAGAGTATGTATGGAGTAAGATCACAACATTAGACTGAAGAGTTTGTAGGGAGTAAGATCAACACATTAGACTGAAGAGTTTGTAGGGAGTAAGATCAACACATTAGACTAAAGAGTATGTAGGGAGTATGATCAACACATTAGACTAAAGAGTATGTAGGGAGTAAGATCAACACATTAGACTGAAGAGTATGTAGGGAGTATGATCAACACATTAGACTAAAGAGTATGTAGGGAGTAAGATCAACACATTAGACTAAAGAGTATGTAGGGAGTAAGATCAACACATTAGACTAAAGAGTATGTAGGGAGTAAGATCAACACATTAGACTAAAGAGTATGTAGGGAGTAAGATCAACACATTAGATTAAAGAGTATGTAGGGAGTAAGATCAACACATTAGACTAAGAGTATGTAGGGAGTATGATCAACACATTAGACTAAAGAGTATGTAGGGAGTATGATCAACACATTAGACTAAAGAGTATGTAGGGAGTAAGATCAACACATTAGACTAAAGAGTGTGTAGGGGTAAGATCAACACATTAGACTAATGAGTATGTAGGGAATAAGATCAACACATTGGAGTAAAGGGTTTGTAGGGAGTAAGATCAACACATTGGAGTAAAAGAGTATGTAGGGAATAAGATCAACACTAAAGAGTATGTAGGGAATAAGGTCAACACATTGGACCAAAGAGTACCTAGAGAATAAGGTCAACACATTGGACCAAAGAGTATGTAAGGAATAATGTCAACACATTGGAGTAAAGAGTATGTAGGGAATAAGATCAACACATTGGAGTAAAGAGTATGTAGGGAGTAAGATCAACACATTGGAGTAAAGAGTATGTAGGGAATAAGATCAACACATTGGAGTAAAGAGTATGTAGGGAATAAGATCAACACATTGGAGTAAAGATTATGTAGAGAGTAAGATCAACATATTGGACCAAAAAGTATGTAGGGAATAAGGTCAACACATTGATGGACACATTGGAATGACTTCTCTCAATGCAAACTTCTGAACTTCCGCCACGTGATCCATCAAGCCATACTCTTCAAGACCATCTTTCAGAGTAACCTGAAACCAGCCTGTCACCGAGGCTGACGGAAGAAGAACCGGATGGGAAATGTTCTGGAATGGCAAGAACTCAGCATGCCTGTTCTGTTTGCTGCCTCATCCCAGAGACGATAATTGAAATTCTTGTCTGCTGTCTACCTTCAGTCGTTCTCCCATTTCCTAGTATCACTGACAACAGGACTAAGTGAGCAGAAGCGATAACTCCAGTTTTTAGACAAGAGTACTATGTTTGGTAGAGAGAAACATCTTAAGCTGTCCTGATGAAACGATCAGCTTGACCATCGTATTGTAAGGCAAATAAAGATAAACTGCCTTGTCGAAAGGAGGGAATAAAGGGTTGTCTGCCTTTCAGAGGTAAGAATAAAACAAAAACAAAGAAACAATGAATATGCAAACTACGCCTTTTATTCGACAGAGGTATTTGTCTGGTCTAAGATTCAAAGCGAATCAAAACAGAAACGGTTTGACGAAGAAATTTGAAAAAAATAGGGGAAGGGGGAAGAAAGATTGTTGATAGCTGGTTATCAGTCCAGCAGCCCCTCGTAGAGTGTTGTGTCAGTATTCAGGTCCTTCAACGGGAAGGTCGTATGCTTCCAAAAATGTTGACGCGTTTTGTCCTGTGTAGAACTCGTCTGACTTGCTGCCTTAGATAGCAAGAAGATATGGGCATCTGTACACATGCAGAGCAAGCTGCCTGTCTTATTGCAGCACAACTCTATAGAGTGCAGTGAATTCATTTAAGCAACTTACAGTAATAGAAAGAATTTGGAAGGAACTTTACAGAAAATATAGTTTTTTAAAATCTATGGCAGCTTCAGTCTCGTTTGGCTCTATATGTATTGAAAGAGAACGGCTGCCAGGGACCATTGGTCTACAGTGTCACCATTAAGTGATCCTTCCTGTTCCCAGTGATAGAGAACCCATGAGAACAAGGAAAACTGACAGTTTGCAGTTGTAGGACTTCGTGTGTGAATGAAATTATGGTGAAATTGTTGCTAGAGAACAACAAAAATATGTCTAAACACTCTGCTCATCCTCTTCCACTTACTACAAAAGCTATAGTAAGGTATGCTATTGGGGAAAGGGGTGGTAGTTGACCCTTGAGATCGAGAAGGAACTCAGTGGCAGGAGATGTGGGACAATCAGATAGAAGACCAAAGTTTTTTAATCTGCTCTGACCTTAAACAGATTCTCCAATCTATTCCTGGAAACCATGGGAAAGACATTGTAATGTAGGTTACACATAGGTCACACATTGTACACTCACTCATATCTTTTAAATAATGAAGACAGCACCATGGTGTATGCCACGTGACGAGCCACTCAGCGTCAAACATTTTCTTACTGACTGCTTGGACCTGCACTGTGTAAGACATAAGCACTATACAGCAGACTTGGACTTGCACGATGTAAGACATAAGCACTATACAGCAGACTTGGACTTGCACGATGTAAGACATAAGCACTATACAACAGACTTGGACTTGCACGATGTAAGACATAAGCACTATACAACAGACTTGGACTTGCACGATGTAAGACATAAGCACTATACAGCAGACTTGGACTTGCATGATGTAAGACATAAGCACTATACAACAGACTTGGACTTGCATGATGTAAGACATAAGCACTATACAACAGACTTGGACTTGCATGATGTAAGACATAAGCGCTATATAGCAGACTGCTTAAAGAACCTTTTCAGAGATGTTCCTCCAGACGTCATTTTCAAGTTTTTACGTGAAATCATTAGATTTAATCTTATGTGATTACACGTACAGGAAAGAACTTCAAATGCATTTTAAGCTTGAAAGCATAACTGTGAGTTTGGTTTTTAACTGTTGTCTTTTTATTTACATTAATTAGACTTCTTTTTAGCGTGGTGTTAGCCCTGATATGTCTGTAGTAGTCAGTCAGCTGGGCTACAAGCAATATGAACTTGAACCTGACCCTGATAACTGCCCAGGAAGAGGCTATGAAAGAACCCACGCTTGAAACTGATAGAAGTGAAAGTGTCGTTGCACAAAGACTGATTATTACAATACTCCTAACCTCAACGGCTGGACGTCCTAAGACAGACTGGATGCTGCACATGCTGTAGTCATCAGTTCCAGTTTCAGTCTCAGTTTCTCAAGACTGGCGTATCCTTGCTCGGAACAAATTCCATACGTACTGACGCCACTGCGGCCTGTGATGGAGATGATCCAAAATGACCATGACATAAGCCATAAGACTGCACATAAGCCCTGTCATCATCATCATCATCATCGTCGTCGTCGTCGTCATCATCATCATCATCATCATCATCATCATCATCATCATCATCATCATCATCATCATCATCATCATCATCATCATGTGCCCTGCCGCATGACGTTGGCGATCATGGCCCTCCACAGTCTCTATCCCTTGTCGCTGCAAGTGCATCTCCCACCCTCTCCGCCCACAGCCACCTGCAAGTCCGTCCAAAACTTTCTCCCTGGGTCTACATGGTTTTCTCTTTCCGTCCAGCTTTCCTGTTGTGACCAGATGCGCAAATTTCTCTTTCCTCGTGTCTTATAAATGTTGCTTGTCTTTTTCTAATCTATATAAACGATCTTCTTGTGTCTACCTCCTTCAAGACTTTCTCGTTTGTTTTCTCTGCTGTCCATGGAACCTCAACATTCTTATCAGAAACCATATTTCAGTATAACCACATTCTTCTTAGAAACCACATTATAGTGTCATGCTGCGCAGGTGACACCCGACCGCCAGCAAGCTACTGCGATCATATAAAAAGTAAGCCCTGCACATTTGCAAAATATCGAGTCAACAGTACTGTAGGAACCCAACCTGTTGGATCGTGCCCGGTAAGGGTATACTGAATGTAACTGAAATAAAAATGAAAATAAAAAAAATGAACAAAAATCCTAAGCTCTGTACACAGACACATTCTAACACTCAGTGAAGTATAAACAGCTCCAAATGTGAGCCTTTCACCTAGAAATTGAAAGCTGAAATTCAACTATGTCTCTATTTCTCTTATGTTTCCTCTTATTTCATTTTCAAGCAGCCTCCGTCTATTCTTAGGAGAAAGCGTCAATAGCCGGAAGCGGGACGATGACGCAGACATTCCGCAGAAGAGGTTCTCCTGATTTCAACTTAGCACTGTCCTAGATTTCATCATTTTGTCGTGATGTGTGTGTGTGTTTTTTCAATAGAAAAAAAAACGTTTTAAATCCAAAAGCAAATTCCTAAGAGCCAGTAGAAAATCTGTTTCAAAGAGTTTTAGAAATATGTTAACGGAAAATAATTTGGGAATTATTTCTTTATTTATAATATTAGTTAATCTAACATTAAACGGCATTTTAATGAATGTTTGTTGAACAGTTGAAATGATTTGAGTGTATTTGGAAAGGAAAGGAATTCTCTCTTTTTGTTGTCGTTGAATTTCAATTAACACATCAATTCGATCATTTGATTTTACACACGCATGCACGCAACGTGTATTCATTGCACGCACACACGCACACACACACACACACACACACACACACACACACACACACACACACACACACATACTCGCACCACACACACACATACACACACACACACACACACACACATACACGCGCACCCGCGCGATTACGTTCACACAAAGACACACGCACACATTGAATGAACACATACCCATACACACATACATTAACATACACTAATGCCTTTGCGCGCAGACACGCACATACACACACCTAGATACACACACAGAGACACACAGAGACACACAGACCACACACACACACACACACACACACACACACACACACACACACACACACACACACACACCACACACACACAAACAAAATAAACACACACGTCCCGCGCACGCGCGTGCACGAACTGAATTATAAATGATTGCAGTTGCAAGTCCTCCTGTTTGTCAACGTAGGCCAAACGCTCACTGTATGTTGGAAAAAAGAAAAAAAAAGATTTCGTCCGTTCTTTTTTCAGCGTCCTTCCTTTCCAGCTGTTCTTGCCTATTTATGAGAGGAAAATGTCAATAGCCGGAAACGGAACAATGAGGCATTCCGCAGTGAAGGCTGTGCTGCATTTCAATTGGGCATGGCAGGCACTGTCCTGAACTGGATCATTTTGTTTTCTCTTTTGATGAAACCCCCCCCCCCCCCACCCTCTTGGATTAATAAATAAAAATTTTAAAAACCAACAGAAGACAATCATGAAAATCAAATTGAAATCAAACTCGAAAAGTTGCTATTTTATAGGGAACTTATTTTATTATTCAGATGTGTTAGAATGGGGAGTGAGACGGCTTTTCTCTCTTCGTATTAATTTCTGTTTTGAGTCTTGTTATAAATAATTTCTATTCGCATGCATACTTGCGTGAACAGAGAGAGAGAGAGAGAGAGGAGAGAGAGAGAGAGAGAGAGACAGAGACAGAGACAGAGACAGAGACAGAGACAGACAGACAGACAGACAGACAGAAGACAGATAGACAAACAGACAGACAAACAGACAGAGTAAACTAACACACACACACAGACAGACAGACAGACAGAAGACAGACAAACAGACAGACAAACAGACAGAGTAAACTAACACAGACACGCAGACAGAAAGAGACAGACAGACAGACAGAAAGACAGAGACAGTGACACAGACAGAGAGACAGAAAGAAGAGAGAGAGAGAGGGGGGGGACTGAGAAACAGACAGACAGAGAGGAAAAAGAGACAAAGAAAATGGAAAAGAGTGTGTGAGACTGTGAGACAGAGACAGAGTGAGAGACAGAGACAGACAGAACAAAAGAAAGAGACAGAGAGACAACCAGACAGACACAGAGAAGGAGCAAAAAAAAAGAGAGAGGGAGGGAGGGAAGGAGGGAAGGAGGGAGGGAGGGAGGGAGAGAGAGAGACAGATAGACTGACAGACAGACAGAACGAGAGAGAAAGAGAGAGTTAGTGAGTGAGACAGAGACAGAGAGACAGAAAGAGGAGAGAGAGAGAAGAGAGAGAGAGAGAGAAAGAAGAGAAAGAGGGAGACAGAGACAGAAAGATATACACAGAGAGAGAGACAGAGGGACAGAGAGAGAAAGACAGAGGGACAGAGAGACAAAAAAAGACAGAGACAGAGAGAGAGAGACAGAGACATAAAACGTGTGTGTTAATTACATTAAGCCAGTGCTCTAAACGGAATTCAACACGAACATAGAAAAACTCCATTTCCTTTCCAAATATAGTCAAATGATAAAACCAGTTCCTCAAGATTTCAACTCTCTCTCTCAAAATTGATTTAGTTGATTGGGACCTCAGATGTTTTGAGTCTAAAACGATCATCTTTTTCTTTTCCAATCTCCAAAACGAGATGACGAAAAGATCAAAACTAGGACAGTCGCAGGCAACAGCCACTGAAATGCAGCACAGTCTTCACTGCGGAATGCTTCATGTCCGGCTTCCGGCTGTTGACAATTTCCTCCCCCAATAGCTGGAAAGAACAGCTTGGAAAGAAAATACGACAGTGAAAAAGGTTACAGGAAATTATTCTTATCATGCAATAGACAGAGACCTAGTGGCGGACTAAATTTTCTGAAGTAAAAGACTCTCAGATGACGTACCTGATAATGATCTGAGATGTACACGTGCTTATAATAAAAACACAAAAGCAGCGGTTGATGTGACAGAAAACACAAAAGTAGCAGTGACGTAACTAAAAGACACAAACGTAACCATGATGGGACTGATAGATACATTAGTAACCATTACGTGACTAAAAGACACAAACATAACAGTAACGTGACTAAAAGACACAAAAGTAACCATGACGTGACTAAAAGACACAAACATTACAAAGACGTGACTAAAAGACACAAACATATCGATGATGTGACTAAAAGACACAAAAATAATGGTGACGTAACCAAAAAGACACACATTACAAAGACGTGACTAAAAGACACAAACATATCGATACTTTACTTTACTTTACTTTATCCGTCCTCTTATACCATCTTGGGCGTCGAGGGGAGAAAGAGCTTTCTGTCTGCGGCAAGTTTGAAGGCCTGGTTGAGTGGGATGTTGTGGGTCTTCAGTGTTTCTTTCACACCCTCGATCCAGGTCTTCCTCGGTCTACCCCTTGCCTTGTACCCTGACACCTTTGTGTTGTAAGCTTTACTGGCAAGCTGGTGAGGTGCCATGCGTGTCAGGTGCCCGAACCACCTGGTTCTCTGCTGTTGGATGTAGTGGAGAATTGGTGTTGTTCCAATCATTTCTCTGATCTTGATGTTCTTGATCTTATCATGTCTGGTTTTGTTGACTGCTCTCCTTAGACATCTCATCTCGCAGGTGGTGATCTTTCTTTCAAGACTTTTGGTAAGGGTCCATGTCTGACACTGGTAGGTCAAGGTTGGTCTAAATATGGACTCGATGAGTTTGGCTTTGGTCTCGATGGGGATGTTGGGGTGTCTTAGGAGTGGGGCAAGCTGGTAGCTGACGCTGTTGGCCTTTTGAACTCTTGTCTCGATCTCTCTGTTGAGACGTCCATCTTCTGTGAAGATACTTCCAAGATACTTGAACTCGCTGACTTGTTTCAGTGCTGTCCCCTCGATGTTGATGTTGAGGCGGCCAGGTGTTCTACTGACTTTCAGTGTCTCGGTTTTGCTGATACTGATTTTCATGCCGAAGTTCTCACATTGTGTGTTCAGGTTGTTCGTGTGCTCCTGGAGTTCCCCTTCTTTTTCATGTGCAAGGCTTTGATCATCTGCAAACAGCATCTCGTTCAGATCTTCAGGGTTGGGATTTGCTTCCTTCGTGATTTTGTCCATATATACAATGAACAGCAGTGGTGATAGAACACACCCTGCCTCACTCCCGACGTCACCCCAAACCATTCCGTGAGTCCATCTTGGGTGCGTACTGCACTCATGCTGTTGGTATAGATGGCTCTTATATTGTCTAGAAGTTGCCCCCTAACGTCATATTCTTCTAACGTTTTCCACAACTTGTTTCTATTTACTCTGTCGAAGGCCTTTTCTTGATCCACGAACACGAAGTTCAGTTCTTTATTGTGTTCGATAGTCTTTTCGCTCAGTTGTCTGAGAGCGAAGACAGCGTCAGTGCATCCTCTTCCTTTTCTGAAACCCATCTGCGCCTCACTCAGTAGAGGTTCCACCTTGTACCTTGTGCGCTGTTCAAGGATCTTTGCATACATCTTTCCCGTGTGGCTCAGAAGGGATATACCTCGATACTTGCTGCAGTCTTTCTTGCTGCCTTTCTTTTTCCAGATTGGTACCACGACTGCACGCTGCCAGTCTTCTGGGACTTTCCTCTCTGTCCATGCTTTCTGGAATATTGTGGTCAGCCAAGTGGTTCCTGTTTCTCCACATGCCAGGATAGCTTCGGTTGTAATGCCATCAATTCCTGCTGCTTTGTTCTTTGGGCTGGTCTTCAACGCCTGCTGTACCTCTGATCTCAGGATGTTTGGCTCTTCGTGTTCTGGATAGCTAGGGTGAAACTGGCTCTGTGTGTATCCCTGTCTGTTTGGGTTGAGGAGTTCCTTAAAATATTCTTGCCATCTCTTCTTGATGCCGTCTTCATCACTGATAGGGTTTCCATCTCTGTCATTGACTACTGTTGTTGGGCTGTATGGCTCGTCTCGTAATCTCATTGCTTTGACGCTTTTGTAAAAATGTCGTGTCGAGAGCTTGCACAGTTCGCTTAGTTCCTCTCCATATGTTTTCCATGATTGTTCTTTGGCCATTCTGACTGTCTTCTTGCTGTGTCTTCTTGCCACTCTATATTTCACGTAGTCCTCCTCTAGCTTTGATTTC
>CM060308.1:58915955-58918455 GCA_030674185.1 Monoplex corrugatus
CCAACATCATGCATTGTCAACAATGCTAGCAAAACAAAAACTTAACCCTTTGACTCCCTCACCCTATCCACAGCTTCATGCAACTTAACCATTTGACTCCCTCACTCTATTCACCAGCTACCTGACAACTTAACCCTTTGACTCCCTCACCCTATCTACCAGCTTCCTGCAACTTAACTCTTTGACTCCCTCACCACACTCACCAACTTCCTGCAACTTAACCTTTTGACTCCCTCAACTGATCAACCAGCTGCCTTGCAGGTAGCTGGTGGTTAGGAGTCGAAGGGTTAAGTTTTGCTGGTGGTGGATAGGGTGCGGGAGTCAAAAGAGTTAAATCCACATATCTTTTTCTTGAATGTTTGTTGAGCCATCTGGCAGGGGTTACATTCAGGCCAGATGACCGGACATTTAATTAAATCCCTGCCCATTGATACGATGGTGAATTAATGTTGCGTCCACCGGTTTCGTTTCTCTGATCTTGACGTGTTTAATCATATCTCGTCAGATCTTCTTGACAGATCTTTCTCAAACGACGCTTCTCACAGGTGGTAGGTAATTTGGCGCTTTAAAGGCTTGGTCAGCGTTCAGGTTTGACACCGGTATGTTAACCCTTTGACTCCCCCACCCTTTCCACCAACTGCAAAAAAATTAACCCTTGGACTCCCTCACCCCAATCTACCAGCTTCATTGCAAGTAGCTAGTGGATAGGGTGAGGGACTCAAAGGGTTCAGTTGCAGGAAGCTGGTGGATAGGGTGAGGGACTCAAAGGGTTAAGTCGCAGGAAGCTGTTGGACAGGGTGAGGGAGTCAAACTTAAGTTGCATTAAGCTGGTGGATATGGTGAGGAAGTCAAAGGATTAAGTTGCATTAAGCTGGTGGATAGGGTGAGGGAGTCGAAGGATTAAATTGCAGGAAGCTGGTGGATAGGGAGAGGAAGTCAAAGGATTAAGTCACAGGAAGCTGGTGGGTAGGGTGAGGGAGTCGAAGGATTAAATTGCAGGAAGCTGGTGAATAGGATGAGGGAGTCAAAGGGTTAAGTTGCAGGTAGCTGGTGGACAGGGTGAGGGAGTCAAAGGGTTAAGTCGCAGGAAGCTGGTGGACAGGGTGAGGGAGTCAAATGATTAAATTGCAGGAAGCTGGTGGATAGGATGAGGGAATCAAAGGGTTCAGTTTTTTGCTTTGCCAGCATGGTTGACTATGCAGGATGCTGGTGGACAGGATGTGGGAGTCAAAGGGTTAAGGTGGGTGGAGATGAACACGGAATTGATGAGTTCAGCTTTTTGTCTCAACTCCAATGCTAGGCTAGGGTGTTTCAGGAAGGGGGCGGTGGTGGTGGTGGGGGGAGGGGAGGGCGAATTGATAACACTAAAGAGATTTTCAAACGTACATAAACTCCTGAATGTAGACTCGTACTCGTAAACGGTCCACACCTTGGGCCCAATAAAGATCTATCCAGAAACAGCCGGGAAACTCTTGCTAACACATTTTCGTTAGAGAAACAGGGACAGACAGACAGACAGACAGACATAGGCAGGCAGACAGGCAGGCAGACAGACAGACAGACAGATCTACACCAAGCACATACCTTTCTGTGTCGATATGAAACATTTTCCCTCCCTTTTTAAAGAGTAATGGAAAAAAAAAAAGCGAGTGACTAAAGAAAACAAATGTGAAAATACACACACACACACACACACACACGCGCGCGCGCGCGCGCGCGCAACACACACACGCACACACACACACACTCTCTCTCTCTCTCTCTCTCTCTTTCACACACACATGCACACAGAATGAATGTGTGTGTGTGTGTGTGTGTGTGAGAGAGAGAGAGAGAGAGAGAGAGAGAGAGAGAGAGAAAGACGGAGAGAGAGATGTGTATGTGTGAGAGAGAGAGAGAGAGAGAGAGAGAGTGTGTGTGTGTGTGTGTGTGTGAGAGAGAGAGAGAGAGAGAGAAGAGAGAGAGAGTGTGTGTGTGTGTGTGTGTGTGTGTATGAGAGAGAGAGAGAGAGAGAGAGAGAGAGAGAGAGAGAGAGAGAGAGAGAGAGAGAGAGAGACTCGGCGAGGTGAGTAACCATACTTTGCTGTTCGACACACACAATGGAGAACGATGGGTGATATATACCACAGTAACAATCACATTCACAGTGACAGTCACAGTCACACACCATCAATAATGCACACAGTTCAGAGAGAAATACCAGTTCTACTGGCTGTGGGGCTCCCATTCTGGCGTTAATACAGGAACAATGGAAAGTCCATGTTTAAAGGTTTTTGTTTCAGTGTTCGTTTTCTTTTCTTTTTTTTCTTCCTTTTTACTTTTTTTTTCTCAGATCATGAACGCACGTTGTTTTTGCCTACCGCAGTTGCTGCACAGTCTGCATACCCTTCCGTCTTTTTTTTTTTTGTCTTTTTTTTTCCTTTTCTTTTTTTTAATTTTTTTTATGGGTGTGTGTGGGGAGGGGGGGGGGGGCGTTTTTGGCTGGGTGTTTTCAAATTTC
>CM060308.1:58923455-58933455 GCA_030674185.1 Monoplex corrugatus
GATGCATTTTAACTTCGAACGAGTATCCTCTGTCTCTCTCTACCTTTCCTCCGACCGACCCCTCCCACCAGACTTTTTTTTTTCAAAAGTCAGGTAAGTCAGGTAATACCGAACAACGCACAACACACACACACACACACACACACACACACACACACACACACACACACACACACACACACACACACACACACACACACACACACTAAGGAACGAACGAAAACACACACACACACACACTCTCATAGACACACACACATACACACACAAACACACACACACATACACACACACACAAGCACACACACATACACATACAGAACACACACACACACACACACAAACACACATACATAAACACACGCATAAACACACACAGATACACACACACACACACACATACGCACACACTCACAGACACACACGCACATACACACCCACTCACAGACACATACACACTCACACACACACACACACACACACACACACCACACACACACACACACACACACACACACACACACACACACACACACACACACACACACGCACACACACATACAACGATGAAGCCTGATTGCTCCAACTGTTTTGCTGCTTTTCTTCTTCATTGTTTTCTAGTTGATGTTTTATTAACCCTTGACTGTGGCACAACAATACCTTTTCACTTCAAAAGATTAGTCTCCCCCCCCCCCCCCCCCACCTTCAGTTCACCACCTCCAACCCGCAATTGAAAAATATCAGACTACTTGGTTGACTAAAAGCATATCATGTGAATGATCATGGAGAAAAACAAAAGAACAAAGAATAAACAAAAAAAATAGGAAGGAACGACCTTACCTCAGGAAAGATAAATGTCTGTATGCTGGCCATGAAGACATCCCCAAATCCGACAGGAGGCTGAACTTCGAGGTATGACCCCTTCATTCTCATAAGAAAGGGTGCAACGGTAACTCGTAGTGATCATCATCATCATCATCATCATCATCATCATCATATTCATCATCATCATCATCATCAGTATCACCATGATGTGACCTGCCACATGGCGTTACGTTGGCGATCATGGCCCTCCATACCAATCTATCCTTTGTCGCTGCAAGTACTTCTCCCACCCTGTCTGTCCTCAGCCACCCTGCAAGTCCGTCCAATATTTTCTCCCTGGGTTTGCCTGGTGCTCTCTTTCCCATCCAGCTTTCCTTTTCCAGGTGCTTTAATTTCTCTTGCCTCATAACATTTCTTATAAATGTTGTTTGTCTTTTCTTAATCTTATTCATTAATGTTATTTTTGTGTTTGCCCCCTTCAAGACTGTCTGGTTTGTTTTCTTTGCTGTCCATGAAACTCTTTACATTCTTCTCAGAAACGACATTTCAGCTGTCTCAATCTTGTTCTTACTTTGCGTGTTGACTATCCACGCCTAACATCTGTACAACCATATTGGTTTTATATAACATTGAAGAAGTCTCTTCCTGACGTTAATTGATAGAAATTTGTTGGTAAGAACTCTTTTCGTTTGCTTGAGTGCTGTTTCAGCTTGGCAAATTCTGCTGGCTATTTCTAATGTGTATCTGATGACTGTTCCCAGATATTTAAACTTATCAACTTGTCTCAAAATAAGAAAAAAATAAAATAAAATGGGCATACTTGTAGTAATTTTGCGTTAGTCAGTGATACATTTAACCCTTTGACTCCTGCACCCTGTCCATCAGCATTCTGCATTGTCAACCATGCCAGCAAAGCAAAAACTTAACCCTTTGACTCACTCACCCTATCCACCAGCTTCCTGCAGGACGCTGGTGGAAGGGGTGAGCGAATCAAAAGATTAGGTTTTTGCAGTTGGTGGACAGGCTGCAGGAGTCAAAGGGTTAATGGCGACTGCAGCAGACAGTGCAAACCTTTCTCTCTTACTCGTTCTGTTTGTTTCCTGGACTTTGGCCGTCTGTCTGTCTGTCCGTCTGTCTATCTGTCTGTCTGTCTGCCTGCCTGCCTATCCGTAGCTGTCTCTGTCTCTGTCTTTCTGTCTCTGTCTTTGTCTGTCTTTCTGTCTAACTCTCTCTCTCTGTCTGTCTGTCTGTCTGTCTCTCTCTCTCTCTCTCTCGTGTCTTTATTTTTCACTTGTAACATTTCAGTTAATGTGATCCTCTAATGTTCGTTTTTTCCACGCATCATCAACATTTCAAACAATCAAGTGATGTTTATTTTATAACGCAGGATTATTGTGCCGACTATCGCCAGCACTAGTGTTTCATGTAATGTTAATCCTCATTGCCAAGAACGCTATTAGACCTGTTGTTTTGGTCGGTCAACGTCCTTTGCAAAACAGATCACCTGCTAGTTAAAGAGACCCAAGGACATTTTGCTAAAACATACATTTTCCCTTGACGTTTACGATGTCGTTGGCTACATAATATCAAGCGCATGAGCAGAAACAGAAGCACTCATGAAAGCAGCCTTCATGGTTCAGACAACCAACACCTTATCATGTGGTCTGTCTCTCAGATGCCCTCTTTATCCTCCCGATCATGGAGATTGACAAACTTTTATGCCAAACCAAGGCCCCCGGATAATTCAGAAGAACCAGATGATCAGCCCATCCATGGATCGCCTCCCACTGTTCGATACCAGGACCAGGTGGTAAATAAGCTGGAGAAAAGACACCACCAGCCCGGCCCCCACAAAAACAACAACAAAAAAACAAAAAACAACAACAACAAAACAAGCAGACAACAGCTTCAGCTACAACAAAACCAAACGAAATAATAACAAAAACAAACTACAGTAAAAGTAAAAGAATTATCAGATCACTCCCTAAGCTATGGACAAAAAGAGAAGTCTTCTAGCCTACTGTTTGTTTGTTTGTTTGTTTGTTTGTTTGTTTGTTCGTTCGTTCGTTTTTGTGTGTTTTTTGTTTTGTTTTTGTTTTTGTTTTTTTGCATTAAGCCTTATGTATTCATTCTTTGTCGTCTTTTGTGCATGTTTGATAAAGGCTAGCTGGCCGAATATTTGTGATTCTCTCTAGCTCTGTTTTGTTCCAATTACCACACCTTCTCAGTCTATTTCTATGTGTTGCTGGTTCCTATTTACTCGAATGCTGGTAGTTACTTTGACATAGATTTTTTTTAATAGAGATGTTTTAAGAGAAGACTTGAAAGAAGGTTCCAGAGCGGCAGCATGACAAACTGAGCGTAGTTTAATGGTCAGCACAACGAACTACGGACTTGAAGGTTGTGGGTTTGAGTCTCGTCAGTTTTGTCTAAATCACTGTCGGATTTTTCGTCAGCAACGTGCTCCTACCTTGTGTTGAGTATGCTATGGTCTCATTAGGAAGACACACAATCGAATTTCATCCACTTCACGGATGCCTCTTTGAAGGCCTTGCTCACATGTCCTTTCCAACACCGCAGGTGTCTGTATCTCTCGCGCCTTGTTGACAGTCAGGTAGGATTGTGAAAGTAAGCGTAGAGTACAGCCTTATCACACAACCTTCATCCAGAACAGAACTCCAAAGCATTCTCGATTGTCGTTTTCAGTGTCATCATCGCCACAGTAATATGGGACAAATGTCCTGAGATTTTGTGGCCCTTCATTGATGTAGGGAATGGGAGTCTTGTCTGTCTGTCTGTCTGTCTGTCTGTCTGTCTGTCTGTCTGTATGTCTGTCTCTGTCTCTGTCTCTCTCTCTGTCTCTGTCTCTGTCTCTCCCTCTCTCTCTTCCTCTCTACCTCTTTCTCTCTCTCCTCACTCTGTCAGTCAGTCAGTCTATCTCTTTGTCTGTCTGTCGTCGTCGTCTTCTCTTGTCTCTCTTTCTCTCTCTCTCTTCTCTCTCTCTCCTCTCTCTCTCTCTTTCTTTCTCTCTCTCATTCTGTCAGTCACTCACTCAGTCACTCAGTCAGTCTGTCTGTCTGTCTGTCTGTCTGTCTCGCTCTCTCTCTCTCTCTTCCTCCCTCCCTCCCTCTCACTGTGTCAGTCTCTCGCTCTATCACTCCCCCTCTCTCTATCACTCTCTCTCTATCACCCTCTCTCTCTATCACACTCTCTATCACTCCTCTCTCTCTCATCACACTCTCTATCACTCCCTCCTCTCTATCACTCCTCTCTCTATCACTCTCTCTCTCTCTCTATCACGCCCTCTCTCTCTCTATCACGCCCTCTCTCCCTCTCTCTCTCTCTGTGTCTGTCTCTCTTTCTCTCTGTGTGTGTGTCTCACCTCTGGGCACAACTAACAAATGTGTCTTTATTAATTTAACAGTCACACCCACCCACACCACCAAACAGTATAGTAGTCACCATTAATCAGTAGGCGCATAACAAACGCTATCAGTAATGGCGCTAATGTAACAACGGGCTTTATAATTACCTCCCCCGGCTTGTCGGTCTGTCGTCGTCTCCAGAGCTTATCCACACGGCGGGCCCAGACGCACGAACACCAGGCACGGCGTTAATTGTTAATTGTCGCTGTATTCCCGTCAGTTTGTGTATTATGACTCGTTCAGGATCTGACTGAACTATGTAGGCCTACGGGCGTTACGTAACGCCAGTGTTTGCGGCATAGTACTTTACTTTTACGCTGGTGGCAATGATGTATTGCTTATCTGTTTCTGTGCGTAGTGTTCCGTTTGTTGTTGTTGTTCGTTGTTATTGTTGTTGTTAATGCTGCTGGTGTTGTTTTTGTTGCTGCTGTTGTTATTGCAGTATTGTTGTTGTTATTGTTATGGTTGTTATTGCAGTTATTGTTGTTGCAATTTTTATTATTATTGTTGTTGTTGTTACTGTAGTTATGCTTGTTGTTGTTCTTATTCTTGTTATTCTTCTTGTTCTTGTTCTTGTTGTTGTTCTTCTTCTTCTGATGATGATGATGATGAATATTGTTGTTGTTGTTGTTGTTATTGCTGTTGCTATTGTTGTTGCTGTTATCATTGTTATTATTATTGTTGTTGTTGTTTATTGTTGTTGAGTTGTTATTGCGTTGTTGTTATTGTTTTGTTGTTAATTGAGCTGTTGTTTTCGTTGTTTTTAAATGTATGTGTGAACGTGGTTGTGACCACATTGTGCAGGAGGGTATGTTACTAGACAGTCTGCATCCTGATTTCCATGGTCGTACACGCGCGCTGGGTGTTTTCATGTTTCCATAAAAGCCAGCCACTGACATGACTTACAGGATCGTTAACCCTTTGACTCGCTCACCCTATTCACCAACTGCAAAAACTTAAAATCCTTTTTCTCCCTCACCCTATCCATAAGCTGCAAAAAAACAACCCTTTTACTCCCTAACCCTATCCACCAGCTTACTGCAGGAAACAGGTGGATAGGGTGAGGGAATTAAAGGGTTTGAGTTTTTGCTTTGCTAGCATGGTTGACAATGCAGGATGCTGGCGGACAGGGTTCGGAAGTCAAAGGGTTAACTTGAATATTTTACATTCTGCATGTGTATGTACACACAGCGGGTTTAGGCATTGGCAGGTTCGCTTGAGCACATGTTGACCTGGGAAATTGGGGGAAAAAAATTCCATTCTTTACTCACATGGTGGAAGCATTTGGGAGGATTGAACCCAGCACTTTCCAATTGACAGTTCGAAGTCTTACCCTGCTTGGCTGCTGTTCCGTTCAGTTTATAGTTTGAAGTACGGGCGCACCAATACTGACTGAATTTTATTCGTTTTTTGTTTGTTTGTTTGTTTTTATTGGGGGGTGACTAAAAGGCAGAGGGGGAGAGATGAGAAAGAGAGAGAGAGGGGGAGATAGAGGGAGGGAGAGGAGAGGAGAATGAGAGAGAGATACAATGAGAGGGAGACAGCCAGAGAGAGACAGAGAGAGAGAGAGAGAGAGAAGTGATAAAGAGACAGTGAGAGAGAGAAAGACAGACAGACACAACACCGATGAAGACAGGAACTGAGAGAGAGAGAGAGAGAGACAGACAGACAGACAGACACAGACACAGACACAGACAGAGAGACAGAGACAGTGAGAAAGAAAGAAGGGACAGACAGAAACAGAATGACAATGAGACAGGAGAGAGAGAGAGAGAGACAGAGAGAGAGAGACGGTGAGGGAGAGACAGACAGTGAGGGAGAAAGAGAGAGCGAGCGAGACAGACAGTGAAAAACAGACAGTGAGACAGACACAGACACAGATTGAGACAGACAGAAAGACAGAGACAGAGAGAGGGGGAGGAGAGAGAGACTGAGACAAAGACAGACAGAGAAAGAGAGAAACAGAGGAGGCCTAAGGGGACAAACAGACACAGAGACAGTGGACAGACAGACAGAGAAGAGAGAGACAGACAGAGAGAGAGAGCCAGAGAGCCAAGGAGAGAGAGAGCAGAGAGAGAGAGAGAGAGAGAGAGAGAGAGGAGAGAGAGAGAGAGAGAGAGAGAGAATGGCCAAACATGATGATGGTAATAACAATACTTTCATTTTTCTGTGGCATGAACGCTCAACATCAAAAAATAAGCCTGTTACACTTCACATCGTAATGAGTCATTATTCACATTCCACACTGCGATAACAAGGGAGTACAGCCTTAATGGTTGATCCTGGGAATATATATATATATATATATATATATATATATATATATATATATATATATGTATGTATGTATGTATGTATACACACACACACACACGCACACACGCACGCACGAACACACACACACGCACATACACACACACGCACACCAAAACAAAAACCCAGAATTCCACTCCTCACACGCATCGTCCAAATCATGATGATATTCGGTATACTCATTCAAATCCAAAACTTTTTTTGTCATAGAGGACAAGCCATCATCACAGCATGTTCCATATTTTTGGACTTATGAAATACTCTCTGGCAAAATGATACGCAAAAGCATCATATCTAACGATACTACTCCCTCCATAGCAAGATATATTAAGTCCATACCGTGTGCCAATGAATGATTATTATACGAATTTAGTCAAAGCAATGATCATCATCATCATCAGGTGCCTTGCTGCATGATGTTGGCGATTATGGACGTCCATCTGTCTCTATCTCTTGTTGCCTCAAGCATCTCTTCCACCCTCCTTGTCCCAGCCATTCTGCAAGTCCGTTTAGTATCTTCTCCCTGGGTCTACCCGGTGCTCTCTTTCCCTCCAGCTTCCCGTTGTGACCAGGTTGCTCCAATTTCCCTTTCCTCATAAAATGGCCTATAAATGTTGTCTGTCTTTTCCTAATCTTCCTTATGAATGATCTACTTGTGTCTGCCTCCATCAAGACTGTCTTGTTTGATTTCTTTGCTGTCCATGGAACTCTCAACAAAAGCAATGATACTGGATCTATTCTTCAGCTGTTCAATGATGACACATTTTTAACGGTGAGCATGGTTTTTAACGGTGGTCTTTTATCTTACCCTGGTTGTCGTTTTTGACGTGGTGTTAGCCCTGATATATCTCTGGGCTACATGCAACATGAACTGAACTAGGTGATGCATTTATGTAGCCGTCAGCCTCTCAACCAAATCAACAGTCATAGCCTAACTGGCACTTTTGTGATAGTACGCACACACCTCTATGATTGTGGTAAAGCAATGTAGGAAGTTTCCAATTGATGAATATACTACGACGAGAAAGAACTGGCAGCTATGCGACCTGGTGGTCGGGTGGGCTGACAAATATGGCCCTGTTCTCCCACTGGACGAAGCTGCAGGGAAGTTTTTGTCTTTTTCTCGTTAATGTTTGTATTTGGTGTTTATTCGTTTGTGATCTTACGTTTACGCTTGACACAGGCCAGTTGGCAGAAACATTTGTGCCTGTCTTGTCTGGTTGTATTAAACACTCGTTCTGGTTCTGTTTTCGTGTTTTTTTCTGGTTCCTGTTTGTTTGAACGCGGGCAGTCGCACTTGTTTTGGATGCTAAATGAAGGCCTGGAATAAGGCAATGGATGGATGGTGCTTGGTCCGGTAGCTGGGCTGGACCTGGCTGGTGTGTTTGTGTGACTATATCCCGATTTGTCATCTCCCTCCCCACCTTGCCTTGCTTTCAGCTTCCAAATGGGTCACACGCAGGGCATAGATTGTCCCCATTTCGCCTAGCGAAATGGTTACCATGCAGCGTTAGGGGTTATCGGGGTTATTGAAGTTATTTCAAGAAGGATTGTCCGCGCTCAGACAACTCCATATGCGCTCCACCCAAATGTGCCAGCGATTATCTCACAGATTTCCTGAGCCAGCACAAAACCATATGCGCTGGCAAAGTCTTGAAACGGGGAAAGGGGAGAAGGGACCTATTATCAAACACAAAGCTGACACCATCAGAACGATGGAAACGTTAAGATGGGCAGCAAACAGGCCAGTTTTTAATGTTGCGGGCTGGGGTTGAATTCAAGATAACAGGTCTTGAGTCCATGGCTGTACCAACTAGCCCGTCAAAATTTGCTAACAGCACCTGGTGTTTCCAGGTGGTCACCCATCCATGTAGCCTACTAACCAGGCCCGACGTTGCTTAACTTCGGTGATGGAACGAGAACCAGTGTTTTCAACATAGCGATGGGAGCTGGGAGGTGATTGTCCAGTCAATGGTTAGGCGTTGTTGCTACGCTACGGTCTTGTTCAATACTTAATATTCCCGTCAAATGTGCTACGCTACGGGGTGTTTCTTGTTAAATACTTGATATTCCCACCGAAAGTATTTCTATAAACTTACATAATGGAACTAAGGTGTTACCATACCTAATCCTTCTCAGTGATAGGCACAACATAACAGCACACACACAGCTCAACACGTCTCACAGCTCTGTGCCATTTCATCAAGCCTTGGGCAAACCAGTCGGTAATCAAAGACAGACAAAGGACTGACCATGGCATACGTAATCTACACTGCCCGTGTTTTCCAAATGTACTACTGGAAACAAAACCGAAACGATGTCCGTTCAGTAGATGTAAACAGAACGAATATATTAACATATGATTTCCTGGATATGATAATTTTGGTTTTGCCTGCACAGAACGTATGTCAAGCCAATCGAATTCAACCTTCTAATTATTCTACTGGATAGCGGGGCTCAGTAGCTCAGTTGATTGAGCGTGGGATTCACAATGCTAACGGGTTCGAATCCCGGGGTGCTCTACATTAAAACTGGCCATCTCACTGTCCCATCTTAACATTATTGTTGTTCTGGTGGTGTCAGCATAGGATTAGATAAGTCTCCCTCCCTCCACTTCCCTGGAATGGTTATCCCCGTCGGCCATATCACGTGAGGTGGGTGTCGACTTAAAACCTAAACCAAACTGAACTGTTGTCTAGTATCCACTGTCAATGTGAAAGGGAGATAATTGAGCACATAACTCCAAAACGTGAATCCGAACCGTCACACAATAATAAAATGATTATGGAGAAGAAAATCAGAAACAGGTACCAGAACCAGCAAGCATAGACATTTCATTAAGAATGGTAATAGACCACAAAGACAAAATCAAAACTAGATACCAGAAATGTCAGTCATAAGTAAAGGTCTCTCTCTCTCTCTCTCTCTCTCTCTCTCTTTCTCTGATACACATACACACACACAAACAACACACACACAAAGAAACACACACATACCGCGCGCGCGCGCGCCACACACACACACACACACACACACACTCTAATATCACTTATAGTGAAAGACTTAAATTAAAGAACGAACGAACGAACACACACACAACACACACACACACACACACACACACACACACATACACACAATTTTTATAGTGAGGCGTAGACAGTTCATCCAGAATGATATTGCATAATGATGGAGCAAGAAGGGAAAAAAAAGAAAGGAGAATCTTTCATGTCAACTAAAGGGGTGTGTGTCTATGTGTCTGTGTATCTGTCTCTCACAAAGATATGTTTGTAAGATTTTCTCACTTGTTTCTGAAGGATAAATACCAAAATTGGGTCATGCATATTGTACAAGAACACAACGCTTGCAAATCATGAGCTAAAAACAAAAAAACAAAAAAAAACCATAAAAAAAACACTACTTAGATTTAGAACGAA
>CM060308.1:58940955-58943455 GCA_030674185.1 Monoplex corrugatus
CTAACCCTTTGATTCCCTCACCCTATCCACCATCTTCCCGCAAGAAGCTGGTGAATAGGATGAGGGAGTTAAACGTTTAAGTTTTGCAGTTGATGGATAGGGTGCGGAAGTGAAAGGGTTAACCTGTTCAAATCTCATCCTGCCCACCAGCTTCCTACATTTTCAGCCGTGACAACGTATAGTGCTATTCTTCATACTCAGTTGGACTCACTGTGCATTACGCATAATCAGACTTTTTGGGTGGACTGCGGAGAACCCGAGCTGTTAGGCGAGCTGACCATATTCCATCCACTATGTAGCTGCACAGTTTACGTTTTCATTAAGCGTGCGTGCTGGGTGGTTCCATGTTTAAAACAAGGTACCGGACATTGACATGATTTACAGGATATTTAACGTGCATATTTTGAGAGTTCCATGGACAGCAAAAAAAACAAAAAACAAACGAAACAGTCTTGATGGAGGCAGACACAAGTAGATTACTCATAAGGAAGATTAGGAAAAGACAGGCAACATTTATGGGCCATTTTATGAGGAAAGGGGATTTGGAGCACCTGGTCACAACGGGAAAGCTGGAGGGAAGGAGAGCTCCAGGTAGACCCAGGGAGAAAATACTAGACGGACTTGCAGAGTGGCTGAAGACAAAGAGGGTGGAAGAGATGCTTGAGGCAACAAGAGATAGAGACAGATGGAAGTCCATGATCGCCAACGCCATGCGGCGGGGCACCTGATGATGATGATTTTGATAGTCTTCATGCGTGTTATACACACGAAGGGATTTCCAGCACTGGCAGGTTTGCAGGCATGTTGACCAAGGAAGGTTGGAACCATCTCAATCAGAAGGAGATAAACCTAGGTTTTAACAATATGAGTTTTGAGTTCTCTTTACCTGTTTCTGCCCTCGTGAGGATGCCGGAGGGCTCTTTCAGTATAAATAGTATCCCCACCTTTCGGAAACTCTGTGCTAGAAATTTCTACTTTTCTGTCTCTCTCTTTGTTTCTGCCTTGTTCATTTGTTTTCTGTCATTTCTTCTTATCATTTTCTGCCTTGCTGGTCCATTCACCTGTATGTATTCAATAAAGCCTTGCAAACTTTCTCTTAGGAATGATAATTGGGTACATACATTAAGTGCATTTTTGGCTCTTGGGAAATGAGACACGCGGAAACAATTTTAGGTTTAGGCCCGTTTTTATGTATGTTTAGTGTCTCTTAGTTATGTTTAAATTTGTATTCAGATATGTTTTTTAAATACCCTGTGTGATAAGTTGGACGGAATGGTCAACACCAGGGCATCTTCTTAAATTATGTGCGCGAATGCATTGATATGTGTACTTAATTTTCTCTTCCTTTTTTTTTCCTGTTGAAGTACTGTGTATGTGTCGAAACGGTTATAGCCATGATATGGGTCTACGCAGTCGGATGGGCTTTAAGGAACAATAAGAATAAGAACAAGAACACCTATTTCTTTCTTTTTCTCTCGGGTGTTCTATTTCAAATGATACAATTAGCCCTTCCTTTTCAATTGCCACTCTCAGCCAACGACACAATGCAGGAAAAACGACGACACAAACGCAACATAAAGCCTGAATGCAGCAAACTTGAATTAAAAAAAAAACCGACTGCGACCACCACCACCCTGATTCCCACTACCACCATCACCGTCATAATCACCACCACTACAATTATCACCATCATTTTTACCACCACCACCATCACCATCATTATCACCACCACCACCATCATCGCTACCACACCGCACTCTAATCACCACGACGACCTCCTCTACTATTTCCCACCTCCATCATCACTACCATCACCACCACTACCATCACATCGTCATCACCATCACTAACACCATCACCATCATCACCACCATCATCATCATCACCATCATCATCACCACCATCACCACCATCGCCATCATCAACACCATCACATCATCATCACCACCATCACCATCATCACCATCATCATCACCATCACCATCATCACTACCATCACCACCACTATCATCACCATCATCACCACCATCACCACCATCATCACCATCATCATCACCACCATCATCATCACCTCCATCACCACCATCACCATCATCACAACCATCATGACCATCACCATCATCATCACCATCGTCAGTATCACCACCACCACAACCACCATCACCATCATCATCACCACCATCACCATCATCATTACCACCACCATCATCGTCACCATCACCATCATCATTACCATCACCACCACTAATCACTGCCACCATTACCACCATTACCAACACCAGCATCATCACCACTATTACCACCACCATCACCACCAACACCAACACCACCATCACCACCACCAACCACCACCAATGAATCAACTACAGCTGTGTACCGACGTCTCTAATTTTTTTTTTATTTCCCTCCTGACTCCTCTTTTGATCTTATCCACAGCTTGGGGTATTCCTCATTGTCTGTCCGTCTGTCTGCCTGTCTGTCTGCCTGTGTGTCTGTGTGT
>CM060308.1:58948455-58968455 GCA_030674185.1 Monoplex corrugatus
TTTCCTTCTTCTTTCAAGTCAGCAATTGTAAGACCTCTTCTAAAAAAGACGACTCTTGACCCTGAGAATTTGAAAAACTATAGACCTGTGTCAAATCTTCCTTTTCTTTCCAAGGTCTTAGAGAAAGTTGTTCTTGACCAGCTGTTAAACCACCTTCATTCCAATAACCTTGTCTATTCCCTTCAGTCTGCTTACCGTTCTGGACATAGTACCGAAACTGCTCTCTCAAAATCTGCAACGACTTATTGACTACTCTCGACTCTAACAACGTATCACTTTTGACTCTCTTGGACCTATCTGCTGCCTTTGACACTATTGACCCTCTATCCTTCTCTCCCGTCTACATCACTCTTTTGGGCTCCATGATACTGTCTTGAACTGGTTTCATTCTTACATCACCAATCGTCTGCAAGTAGTTTCTGTCAATGGTCTTTCTTCTAATCCTTCCTGTCTGACTTACGGAGTGCCACAAGGATCTGTTCTGGGCCCCCTACTTTTCATTCTCTACACCTACCCTGTCTCCTTTATTGTCCAAGAACACCTGCTTCAGCATCATTCTTTCTCGGATGACAATCAGCTGTATGTCTCTGGGCCTCTCCCTGACCTTCCCATCATGATCCAGAAAACCCAATCTTGTGTAGCTGACCTGAAGGATTGGATGACTGAAAACAAACTGAAATTAAATGAAGAGAAATCCGAATTGATCTTGATCACCCCACCCAAACTCCAAAATCACCCCTCTCTTCCAACCTCTGTCACACTTGTTGACTCATCTATCCCTCTCTCCCATTTTGCCCGTAACCTTGGTGTAACTCTTGATCAAACCCTGTCCTTCCACCAGCATGTGAGCAACGTCTGTCGGACTTGTTTTCTTGAACTCCGCCGAATTGCTTCTATCCGCCACCTCCTCTCAGAAGACACGACAAAGGCTCTTGTCTGTGCATTTGTTCTATCCCGTCTCGATTACTGTAATGCTCTTTTTTCTGGTTCCCCCTCTCATCTCATTAACAAACTTCAGAAAGTTCAAAATCATGCTGCCCGTCTCATCTTCCGCTCTTCAAAATTTAACCATGTTACGCCATTGCTCTGTTCTCTCCACTGGCTCCCTGTTCAGCAAAGAATATCCTACAAGATTGCCTGCCTCTGCTTCAAATCTATTGAGTCTTCCTGTCCTGAGTATCTCACCCATCTGTTACATCTCTACACGCCATCTCGAGCTTTGCGGTCCTCATCTGATACCCGTCTCTATAGTATCCCCATAGTCCGCACTAAAAGGTTTGGGCAGCGTTCTTTTTCCTATCAAGCTCCAACCATCTGGAATCAGTTACCTCGCTCTCTTAGATACTCACCCTCTCTGTCCACATTCAAACGCTCCCTCAAAACTCACCTGTTTCCCAAAACTGGTAATCTCTGCCCCCTTCCCCCCATGTAATGTAATGGTGACATTATAGTGTCTTAGTGTCAATGTGTCATTGTATTTGCATGTCATGCTGTGTGTGTGTTTGTGTGTGTGTGTGTGTGTTTGTGTGTGTGTGTGGGTGCTTCTGTGGGCGTGTGTGTGTGTGCTTGTGATTCTGGTTATATGTTTTGCCATTGTAAACGCCTAGGGCATTAATTTGATTAGGCGTACTAAATGTTCATAATAATAATAATAATTACTGTCATCATCATCGTCGTCATCATCATCATGAATATCATCATCGTCGTCGTCATCATCATCATCATTATTATTATTGTTGTTATTATTATTATTATTATCATTATTATTATTATTGCTATTATTATTATTATTATATTATCATTATTATCATTATTATTATTATTATTGTTGTTGTTGTTGTTGTTATCGTCATCTTCATTATTATCATTATTATTATTATCATCATCGTCGTTGTCGTCGTTCGTCTTCATTATTATTATCATTATTGTTATAATCATCATTATCATTATCATCATCATCATTTTTAATATTATTTATTTTAATCGTCTCTATCATCATTTACTGGCGCCACAGATAGAGTCATGTATGTTACTTAAAAATGAACTAAAGCAGTACTAGAAGATCCCAGTAGTAAAATAGGCAATAACTTGTTTTTTTGCGGGGGGGGGGGGGGGGGGGGAGAGGGACTGTGTTGGGGGTGGGGGTTTTTTGTTTGTTTGTTTTGGTTTTGGTTTTTGTTGTTGTTGTTGTTGTTGTTTTGTTAATCTAGATTAGTAACAAAACGTGATAACGTTATGATAAAGAAGCTTGCAATAACAACAACAAAAATAGCATCATCAACAACGACAAAAACAACATTAGAAACAAATCAGTCGGTAATAAATATCTGAAAAAGTTATGTTAACGTTGTTGACATAGGATTGCTAAATATATCGAATATCGGTGTGTGTGTGTGTGTGTGTGTGTGTGTGTGTGTGTGTGTGTGTGTGTGTGTGTGGTGTGTGTGTGTGTGTGTGTGTGTGTGTGTGTGTGTGTGTGCGTATGTATGTGTGTGCGTATGTATGTGTGTGCGTATGTATGCGTGCGTGTGTGTGCGTGCGTGTGCGTGCGTGTGCGTGTATGTGAGGTGTGTGGGTGTGCGTGGGTGCGTGAGTCCTTGGGCGTATTTGTGTATGTGTACATGTTTGTGTATAGGTGCACGTGCGCGCGCGTGCTTGTGTGTGTGTGTGTGGGGGGGGGGGATTCTATGTTTCATCTTCTTCATACACTTCGCTGTTCTAGCCGCGATAACAGTTTTTATTAATCCTCTTTCTCCAAAACGGTAAGCCATCTGTAATCATACTAAGCACACGATAACTCAGCGTTTCAGTCAAATGCATAGAACTGAAATGTGATTTTTAAGAAAAATGTTAAGAGTTCTATGGACACCATAGAAAACAAACGAGACAGTCTTGATAGAGGCAGACGCAAAAAGCATTAATGAAGATTAGGAAAAGAGAATACACTTATAGGACGTCTTAAATATATATATATATAGTGTGTGTGTGTGTGTGTGTGTGTGTGTGTGTGTGTGTGTGTGTGTGTGTGTGTGTGTGTGTGTGTGTGTGTGTATACATATATACATATATACATATATATATATATATATCTGTGTGTGTGTGTGTGTGTGTGTGTGTGTGTGTGTGTGTGTGTGTGTGTGTGTGTGTGTGTGTGTGTGTGTGTGTGTATAAGATGTCTGTGAGACAGAGAGGGTGGGAGACGGGCTTGCAGCGGCGAGGATAGATTCTAATGGATGGCCATGATCACCAACGCCATGTGGCATGACATAATTTTATGATGATGATGATAATATAAAGAGAACTAACGAACCTCAAATAAAATAACAAAGCTTCTTCTTGTATTAAACATGATATCTTGACTTGCCTTTTTGTCATACAATTCTCAAAATGCAATTCTCCAATTCCTCAAAGTTCTCAGAGCGGGACCAAAGGTCTCAGCCCTGAAGAGGTCATCCCAGGAGAATTCGAACTCAGGTTCTCCTCTACTACACAGACTGTATTGTCCGAATGACTGCATGTTTCTCGATTACATACTTTCTTGAAAATAGAGCTTGGAACCAAGTGTCTAGAAGTGTTTCTATTGGGTACAAGTGTTTATGTCGAAAAACAACACCTTAGTTGAAACCACAATAAGAGAAATATTCATGACTAGCCACTATGCCTTATTGTGTACCTAGACCTACACCATACAAGAGAGGGAGGGATGTTCTGTGTCACACAAAGAGAATAAACGAAAAAAAAGACGGGGGAGGCGGGGGGGGGGGGGGGCAGGAGTTCGGATGCAAACTGGGTACTAGTCTTCTTATGTACACAGAGTGCTATTACGTGGCGTGTTTGTCGCGTCTGTTTGGGGAGTGGAGGGGGCAGGTGTGGACACTGGAAAACCCGGATTGATATCACGTAAGAGTGGGAGAAAGATGGAGAAAGACGATATAAAACACTCCGTTTTCAAATACTGATCCATGTACGTATACTGGTGGCTGTGATTAGGGCACGTATGACTAAGCCATCACAGTAATAGCTTGTTGCTTGGTGTTGGTAACTTGTGCATAACTAGGGAACTGGTGTAGTGTTAGAATCGGCCTGCTGCTTTTCTGTGGTAAGAGATTGATTTAAAGAACAGACACATACTGAGTATAAAGACATATAGACATGCATCAAGTAAGGCATCAAGACCTTATCAACGCACATGGTTTATGTGCTGGTTTATGGTGCAGATCATACTCATTTTGGGATCTCCTCCATCCCATGACATTAGTGGCATCAGTGCATATGGTCTTTATTACCAGTGTGGAGACGCCATCTTGGTAAACTGAAACTGAAACTAAACGTATTTTAGTTGGGAGTGTTAGAAAGTTTGACTTTGAGTACTATCGGAAACGGTATAGAGATGAATCATCGACAGTCAGATTTACGATTACAGTTTCATTCCCACAGAGCACGTAGGGTTTACAGTAAGGGAAAAGTAGATCACAGTTTATTGACAAATTATGCTGTACAGTAGTTACAGTTTTTATTTGACAAATTATGCTGTACAGTAGATAACAGTTTTTATTTGACAAATTATGCTGTACAGTAGATATACAGTTTATTTGACAAATTATGCTGTACATAGATATACGTTTTTATTGACAAAATTATGCTGTAAATAGATATAAGTTTTTATTTGACAAAATTATGCTGTACAATAGATATACAGTTTTATTTGACAAAATTATGCTGTACATAGATATAAGTTTTTATTTGACAAAATTATGCTGTACAGTAGATAACGTTTTTATTTGCAAAATTATTCTTAAAACTAGATACCAGTTTCTATTTTACAAAATTATTCTCAAAAGTTGATATACAAGTTTTATTTTACAAAATTATTCTCAAAAGTAGGTATACATTTTCTGTTTTATAATATTATTTGTAAAATTGGGTATATAGTTTTCATTTTACAAAGCTATTTTCAAAAGTAGGTATACAGTATTTATTTTACAGTACTGACCAGGCCGTGTTTAGTTCTTAATAGGTGTTCGAAATGTCTTCTGTCAACAGTGGATGATAAACATTATCTAGATATGTTGCACAAAATGATGGTGCCACAATGGCCACCAGGGCTGATTATGATGATCTGTTCTTTCAATAAGATGGTGCCCCCTCCTCATTTTGCTCTGAAGAAACGGATCAACCTTGACAACTCCTTTCCACAGGGTCGTTGGGTCGGGCGACGTGGCAACATTGACTGGCCATCCGTTCACCCGACCTGACACCATGGACTTTTTTCTTTTTTTTTTCTTTTTTTTTAGGGGGGGGGGGGGGCGGTGGTGGTAAATGAGAAGAGAAGGTTTTTGACAGGAAGCCACACACAGTGGATGAACTGAATATCACAAGCCTTTATGGACACTGATGCTAACCAGGAATTGTGTACTTAAGTGTGTTATATCAGTATCAGTACATTTTTCATATATAATCAAAGATTCTCGGAGTTATGTGTGTGTGCTTCCCTGAGTTCTTTGTTTGATTGTTTGTTTGTTTGTTTGTTTGTTTGTTTGTTTGTTTGTTTGTTTGTTTGTTGTTTGTTTTGTCTACACTTGACAAAAGCTAGTTAACCGAAACTTTGCACATGTCGTATTTTTGTGTATTAAATACGAGTTCTACGTTTATTTTTGCGTATTTCTCGTTCCTGTTTCCATCGTAAAACTTCTGGACGTTCTTGTAGTAGTTTGTTATCATGACTGATGATGACCCCAACCCCACCCCTAGGCCCTCCTCCTCTCATCCCCACCCCACCCCAACATAACATAAACCATTCCAGCGACTGGAACGGTGGACAAGTGGGTAAGACGTCAGACTCCCAACCGATCAAAAGGTCTGGGGTTTGATCCTGCCAGAGGAACTTCGCGCCTGGTGCGTAAAGGGTGGACTTTTTTTTTTTTTTTTTTAGCGTTTTAACTAGCCAGCGACCATGCGTCCGTCCTCTAACCTGAATACTCTGATGCCCCTCCCCCCCCCCTTTTTTTTTTTTAAAAAATCTCCTGGGTCAGCATGTTTGCAAACTTCGCAGCGACATACCGCCTGCACAGTATGGGGATAAAACAGCCTGCTTAACACACATTACGAGAAAAATCGGAACGCTCACCTCTTTGACTCCCTCATCCTATCCACCAACAGCAAAAACTGTAACCCTTTGACCCCTTACCCTATCTACCAGCTTTTTCCCTTTGATTCCCTCACCCTGTCCACCAGCTTCCTGCAGGAAGTTTATGGATAGGATGAGGGAGTTAAAGGGTTAATTTTTTTGCTTTGCTAACATAACTGACAATGCAAGATGCTGGTGGACAGGGTGCGGGAATCAAAGGCTTAGAGCAAACAAAGAGAAACACAAAACAAAACAAAACATCACAAGACTTAGAAAAAATAATTCTTTTCTATTCCTTTTCTGTTTCTTTTCTCTCATTATGACAATTATACATAATCCTCCACAGCACGTTACAGCCTTTTGTTGCAGCTTAAATGTTTCAGGCAGATTCAGCAGTCGGTAACAGCACAACATCCAGCGTCTTAAAAGCAGACATAGCGGAAAATCAGGATTACGCTCCCTGATCCGATATAATTATCCGATATGATGTGGATCAAAGTTTCGTTTCAATGGCACATATGTGACATGCCTGTCAACATCACAGGTGAGATACCGGTACAGACAAAATAGAAAAAAAAGTAATGAAACAAAAGACAGAACTTGGAAAGAGAGAGAGAGAGAGAAAGAGAGAGAGAGAGATAAGGGGGAGGAGGGCACAAAGAGAGAGCGAGAGAGACGGGTAGAGGGAATGAGAGAGGAGAGACACAGAGACAGAGGAAGAAGAAGAGGAAGTGGAAGAAGAAAAAGAAGGTGATGACTGATGATGATGATGATGATGATGATGATGCGATGATGATGATGATGCGATGATGGTGATGATGATGATGATGATGATGATGAGATGATGATGATGATGATCAAGAGAAGAAGAAGAAGAAGAAGAATGAGAAGGAGAAGAAGAGGAGAAGAAGAAGAAGAACAACAACAAACAACAACAAGAACGAGAACAAGAAGAGAAGAAAGAAGAGAAAAAGAAGAAGAAGAAGAACAACAACAACAACAAGAAAGTGACAAAAAAGTAGAAGAATGAATTATTGAGACGATCTATTCATTAACACCATAGTCTGTTATGAAGAGGTGTGAAATTCAATACGTATACACACACACATACACACACACACACACACACATATATATATATATATATATATATATATGTGTGTGTGTGTGTGTGTGTGTGGCGTGCGGTGTGTGGTGTGTGTGTGTGTATGTTCGTTCGTTCTTTGAATTAACGCTTTTCACTGTAAGTGTGTGTATGTGTGTGTGTGTGTGTGTGTGTGTGTGTGTGTGTGTGTGTTGTGTTGGTTTGTGTGTGTGTGTGTTATGTTACCAAGTTTCGCAAAACCCTGTACTTATCATTCATTGAGAACATTAAGACACACGGACCAAAATAACTGATAATTCAGGAGACAAATTAAATGTACACGTAAATATTGATGAACATGATCAAAAAAGAGAGGAAAAAAAAAACGAAACAGATATAGATGGATGAATGGTTAGACAGAAGATGAACAGACAAGAAAGACAGACAGATAAGACAGAAGATACAAGAAAGAAAAAGAAAAACGAAAGAACAAAAAAGAAGGGGGAAAAAAGGAGAAGAAGAAGAAAAGAAGAAACGAGAAAAGAAATTCAGCAAAACTTTAAAGCTCAATGCTGGAAAGAAACAAACAAAAATGTAAAAAAAATATTTAAAAAAAAAACAGAGAGAAAGCAAAACACAAAGGAAAGTGCAAAAAACGAGAATAAACAAACAAAACCAGACAGCCCAATAGAAACAAACAACACTACCCCCCCACACACACCCCGTGCTCACCCACCCACCAGCAAAAAGACGATACAAACACTTAAAGAACCAGTGAAAACACTAGTGTACCTATAACTTACAAAAAACAACGTCAAGGTTAACTAGCCATTTGGAATCAGAACTAATCAAATCAAATACAGCGAATATGCATTCACTAAAAACAGGCAAACAAACAAACACAAAACTGTCGCAAACAAACAAACAAACAAATAGACGAAAGATAGATAACTTACAAGCTTTCCCTTGGACATCCTGAACTGCTGAATGTGAACCAGTGACTTCAGCCGTAAAACGTAGAAATTTCGAAACCAACACAGTATTCAGAAGAGCAAAAAGCCGCAACCTGAAGAACTTGATCCGTCAGAACTTGAAACACGTGACAGAACACAAGCGACCTTTGACTGATTATCACACCAAATATTAACAATATATATCATAGAACAGTAGGTCCCTCAACAAAACTACCACACGAATAATGTGTGAATTTATTGGTTTCTGCTTAAAGAGCGGATTGATCTTTTTTTGTTCTCTTCTTCGATTCGTCAACTGTGAATATTACTGCTAAAACGCAGCTCTTTAAAGCTTAGAGATCTGCTATAATTTTTACTGCTAATATGCTTTGTTCACGTCTAACACTAATTTGACAAACAGCACAACATCAGAACCTCAGTGACTGAGACCGATGGAGCAGAAGAGAACGATGATTATCTCTCTTACGTGTGCGTGTGCGTGTGTGTGTGTGTGCGTCTGTGAACGTGTGAGTGTGTTTAATGTGTCGCGCAGCGCCACATCACAAAACGTCGTCTCGTCTGTTTCAGCGCTCGATACTACGTATGCATGCCGTGACGTGCCGCGCTGTAGCGTGCGTGTGTGTGTGCGTATGTGCGTGTTCGTTGTGGTGTGGTTTAGTATGGTGGTTTTGGAAGTTGACAAGGCACACACGCGCACACACACGCACGCACACACACAACACACACACACACACACACACACACAACACACACACACACACACACACACAAGCATCCATTCAAGCAAGTGCTGCGATGCACACACGCGCATGCAGAGTCGCATAGCTTGTCGCTTTATCGCTTTGTCGTAGAATGAACGAGAAGCGTGTAGCGTTGTTACAAGATCTAGCTCTCCACCCACCCAACAACACCCCCCCCCACCCACAGGTCTACCATCCCTACCCCTACCCCTACCCCTACCCCTGTCTCTGTCTCTCTGTTTCTGTCTCTGTCTGTCTGTCTGTCTGTTCCTTTCTGTCTCCCTTTCTGTCATTCTCTGTTTCTCTTTGTCTCACTCTGTCTCCGGCTGTCTCTCTCTGTCTTCCTGCTTGTCTGCCTGTCTGCCTGTCTGTGTCTGTGTCTGTGTCTCTGTCTTGTATCTCTCTCCTCTCTCTCCCCTCTCTCTCTCTTCTTCATCTATCTATCTTCTCTCTCCTCTCTCTCTCTCTTCTCTCTCTGTCTTGCTCTCTCTCTCTCTTGCTTGCTCATCTACTCTTCTCTCTGCTCTCTCTCTCTCTGTGTCTTGCTCTCTCTCTCTCTCTCTCTCTCTCTCTCTCTGTCTTCTCTCTCCTCTCTCTCTGCTCTCTCTGCTCTCTCTCTCTCTCTCTGTGTCTTGCTCTCCTCTCTCTCTCTCTGTGTCTTGCTCTCTCTCTCTCTCTGTGTCTGCTCTCTCTCTCTCTCTCTCCTCTCTTTGTCTTGCTCTCTCTCTCTCTGTGTTCTTGCTCTCTCTCTCTCTCTGTGTCTTGCTCTCTCTCTCTCTCTGTCTGCTCTCTCTCCTCTCTCTGTGTCTTGTTTCTCTCTCTCTCTCTCTCTTCTTGTCTTGCTCTCTCCTCTCTCTCTCTTGTTGTCTTCTCTCTCTCTCTCTTCTCTTGCTCTCTCTCTCTCTGTTCTTGCTCTCTCTCTCTCTCTGTGTCTTGTCCTCTCCTCTCTCTCTCTCCTGTGTCTTGCCTCTCTCTCTCTCTGTCTGTTCTTGCTCTCTCTCCTCTCTCTCTCTGTGTCTTGCTCTCTCTCTCTCTCTCTGTTCTTGCTCTCTCTCTCTCTCTGTCTTGCTCTCTCTCTCTCTCTGTGTCTGCTCTCTCTCCTCTGCTGCTCTCTCTCTCGTGTCTTCTCTCTCTCTCTCTGTTGCCTTGCTCTCGTCTCTCTCTCTCTGTGTCTTGCTCCTCTCTCTCTGCTCTCTCTCTCTCTCTGTTCTTGCTCTCTCTCTCTCTGTGTCTTGCTCTCTTCTCTCTCTCTGTGTCTTGCTCTCTCTCTCCTCTTGTCTGTCTCTCTCTCTGTCTTCTCTCTCTCTCTCTGTGTCTTGCTTCTCTCTCTCTCTGTGTCTTGCTCTCCTCTCTCTCTCTCTCTCTCTCTTGTGTCTTGCTCTCTCTCTCTCTCTCTCTCTCTGTCTTGCTCTCTCTCTCTCTCTTGTCGCTCTCTCTCTCTCTCTGTGTCTGCTCTCTCTCTCTTTCTTGTCCTTCTTTTCTTCTCCTCTCTCTCTGTGTCTTGCTCTCTCTCTCTCTCTCTGTGTCTTGCTCTCTCTCTCTCTCTGTGTCTTGCTCTCTCTCTCTCTGTGTCTTGCTCTCTCTCTCTCTCTCTGTGTCTTGCTCTCTCTCTCTCTCTCTCTCTGTGTCTTGCTCTCTCTCTCTCTGTGTCTTGCTCTCTCTCTCTCGTGTCTTGCTCCTCTCTCTTCTCTCTCTCTGTGTCTTGCTCTCTCTCTCTCTCTGTGTCTTGCTCTCTTCTCTCTCTCTGTCTTGCTCTCTCTCTCTCTGTGTCTGCTCTCTCTCTCTCTCTCTGTCTTGTCTCTCTCTCTCTCTCTGTGTCTTGCTCTCTCTTCTCTTGCTCTCTCTCTCTCTGTGTCTTGCTCTCTCTCTCTCTGTGTCTTGCTCTCTCTCTCTCTCTGTGTCTTGCCTCTCTCTCTCTCTCTCTGTGTCTTGCTCTCTCTCTCTCTCTGTGTCTTGCTCTCTCTCTCTCTGTGTCTTGCTCTCTCTCTCTCTGTCTCTCTTCTCTCTCTCTCTCTGTGTCTTGCTCTCTCTCGTCTCTCTCTCTCTCTCTGCGTGTCTTGCTCTCTCTCTCTCTCTCTGTGTCTTGCTCTCCTCTCTCTCTCTCCTCTCTCTCTGTGTTTGCTCTCTCTCTCTCTCTCTGTGTCTTGCTCTCTCTCTCTCTGTGTCTTGCTCTCTCTCTCTCTGTGTCTTGCTCTCTCTCTCTCTCTGTGTCTTGCTCTCTCTTCTCTCTCCTCTCTTTCTTGCTCTCTCTCTCTCTCTGTGTCTTGCTCTCTCTCTCTCTGTGTCTTGCTCTCTCTCTTCTCTCTCTGTGTCTTGCTCTCTCTCTTTTGTGTCTTGCTTCTCTCTCTCTCTGTGTCTTGCTCTCTCTCTCTCTCTGTGTCTTGCTCTCTCTCTCTCTTGTCTTGCTCTCTCTCTCTCTGTGTCTTGCCTCTCTCTCTCTCTGTGTCTTGCTCCTCTCTCTCTCTTGTCTGCTCTCTCTCTTTTGTGTCTTGCTCTCTCTCTCTCTCTGTGTCTTGCTTCTCTCTCTCTCTTCTGTCTCTCTCTCTCTCTGTGTCTTGCTCTCTCTCTCTGTGTCTTGCTCTCTCTCTCTCTGTGTCTTGCTCTCTCTCTCTCTTGTGTCTTGCTCTCTCTCTCTCTCTGTGTCTTGCTCTCTCTCTCTCTCTGTGTCTTGCTCTCCTCTCTCTTGTCTGCTCTCTCTCTCTCTCTGTGTCTTGCTCTCTCTCTCTCTTCTGTGTCTTGCTCTCTCTCTCTCTCTTGCTCTCTTCTCTGTGTCTTGCTCTCTCTCTCTCTGTGTCTTGCTCTCTCTCTCTCTGGTCTTGCTCTCTCCTCTCTCTGTGTCTTGCTCTCTCTCTCTCTCTCTCTCTCTGTGTCTTGCTCTCTCTCTCTCTCTGTGTTTGCTCTCTTCTTTCTCATTGTCTGTTTCTTTTTGTCTCACTCTGTCTCCATCTGTCTCTCTCTGTCTCTCTCTGTCTCTCTCTCTCTTTCTCCTGTTTATCTGCCTGCCTGCCTGCTGTCTGTTTGTATGTCTCTGTCTGTCTGTCTGTTTGTCTGTCTGTCTCTCTCTGTCTCTCTTTTTTCTGTCTATCTGTCTGTCTGTCTGTCTGTCTGTCTGTCTCTGTCTCTCTCTCTCTCTCTCTCTATATATATATATGTATATGTTTGTGTGTGTGTATATATATGTAACAGAGTGCCTTGCTCTGTTACGATCTTTCCCATTTACCTACAACGCTCAAAGGCAACACAGTGTAGTGTGCTTGCCTAGATCAAAAACGCCTTGCGTTCTCTCGGCCTAATCAGTAATTGTACTGTTATCTCATAGCCTCTGCCTACCCATAGCTATGCATTGAACATTCCAAAGATCTAACCAATACATGATGCATATAGATAACACACTGCTAAACAATGAGCAGATCTACAATGTGTACATGTACTCTAAAGCTGGGCCTACGACAGATTTTGTCGTCATCTTCAGTCTGTTGTGTGTGTACACACAGTATTACGTTGTAGTCCTACAGAACCTAGAGGGGGCCGTCACTAATGTATGCCGCCGTTAGCCCATTGTAAAACAAACGCTGCGTCAATGCCAGTACGTAGCTGGCGGGAACACAGACAATGACCGCGGGGTGTGTTTCAATAGCCAGTACGAGCCGGCGGGAACACAGACAATGACAGCAGGGCGCGTCTCTGTCCCAACCGCCCTTAGGTATTTGTGGCGTGATAGCGAGTACATAGCCACTCGCGAAACTGCCCGACAATGACCAGTGTACTAGCTGTGTGTACTGATGCGCTGCGTTAAAACTACACACTAAATGTTGATTGATCAACAGGTGAGAACAATCAATCAGACCTTGTCATCTGAAAGGTTTGAAATTTGAAAATGTGACCATCATGCTCTGTTCCCAGAGTACAAATTAACAAGGTGCGTCATAGCTCGTCATTTTCTGCTGCCACTCTCAGTCACACCAGAGGTGTCCTTTCCTGCCGCCACTCTCGGTCTCACCAGAGGTGATCAACTTCACTGTAGTAAGCTCTGGATTTTTATCACTTTATTATTCATTGTCATTTGCAGTAAGCTTAGGGGCTTTAGGGTCTCTTATTTCTTTAGATTCTAGCTCGCACCTATTGAGAACCGCGCTAGATTTGCAGAATTCACACAGCGAGAAAGTACGTTTTGATCTAAACGATGTGCTATCTCACAAGATCTGTAGCACTTAGCGTGTTGGCCACCATTGTAAAGGTGGGACTGAGGTTTGAATGTAATAATCACTATAGATTAAGCCCCTATTTTCATGTGGCTATTGTAGGACTATTGACAACCATATTCTGCCAAAAGCAAAGATGCGATGCACTGTTGTGCAGAGGAACAGTATTTCATACTTGACAAGGTTGTATTCACATACTGACATGATGACTGATGAAACACGTGCTCAGCTAATTGATCCAATTGTTGTATCCCTTGTCTGCTCAGCACCACTGATAATCATTATATAGAGTATTGTTTTGATGACATAGCTTAATTAGTAATATGCTATGCTATTTTGTCATCACTATCTCTAGCACTAGACATAGAATTACACATAACTACATGGAGCAAATATTTAATGGATGACTCAAGTGTGTTGACTGCTATTCGATAAGGTAGACCTACTGTTTGTGACGACAGCTCCCATAGTCAAATACTATGTTTGTCATCACCACTGAATATTAACTGTCCAATAGCTGCCCACTCAGATTTATGTTACTACTTACTCAGCCCATGGCAGCCAAACAGCTTAATATGACTGTGCATTATTTTGCCAGTACATTACTGGAAGTCAACTCCGTGCTATTGCTATTGTACAGCAGTAGGGTAGTTTACCCTCATCTTATCAAAGGGTTACTCAAAGTTTTGTTATCAATTATTTGTCCCATGATTACAAATGCTAGTGCTTTTGAGTGTAAATATCGACACCACATATTTTGGTATAATGTAGTAGTTCTTTACGCAACGTTTTGTTATCAATTATTTGTTGCATGTTTACAAATTCTAGTGCTTTTGTTTGTAAATGTAGACACCTGTTTTATTATAATGTAGTAGTTCACTCTTGTACATTGACATTGTTAGTTCACAAAATGTGTACTTTGTCAGTGTATTTATGAAACTTATTTTGTGTCTTACAGGCACTGTCTTCTTTCGTTCTTCTTCCTTGTCTTCTTTGCCTTCTTCTTTGGAGTCTTCTCAATAATAAAGAGTCAAGTAGCAAAACGAGGACTTGTCTTTTGATTGAGACTTCCCTTTCTGCTCTGGATACAAACGACCACCACAGCAATCATCATCATCTTAACCCCTTAACCGCTCGCTCCATCTCATATATGTATATAATACATATATATATATATGTGTGTGTGTGTGTGTGTTTGTGTGTGTGTATGTGTACATATGTATCATGTATGTATGTATGTATTATGTATGTATGCATGTATGTATGTATTTATATATATATGTATAGATACATAGACATAGTACATAGATAGATAGACATAGACATAGATAAAGATACATAGACATATACATATATACATAGACATAATTATATACATAGATACATAGACATATACATAGATACATAGATAGACATATACATAGATATCATCCCTTTCTCACTGGCATATGTGTGTGTGTGTGTATGTATGTGTGTGTGTCTGTGTCTGTATCTTTCTGTGTGTCTGTGTATGTGCCTGCGTGCATGAGTGTGAGCGTGTGTGTATATGTGTATGTGTGTGCGTTGGTGTGTGTCTGTGCCTGTGTGTCTGTGTGTTTATCGATGGGATGTTTCCTTTATGTTACATCTCTTAAGTTATCATTTCCACCAAGCCGTATTCTGAGAACTGTATAGGAAATGTAAAGTAGTTGCAGAGGTGCGCCGTATAGGAAATTTATGTCAAGTAGCTGCAGATGTGCGCCTCTGCACAATCATGGTTATACGACAAAAAATAGTAAACTACTCCAACAACAATAACAACAACAACAACAACGAAAGGATTGCGTTTGTGAAGTACGTTTTTCTACAAATAGAGCCATAATCGTGGCATGTTTTTTTTAGCTCAACGAAACATAATAACAAAACCATAATAATAACAATGATAGTAATGATGATGACGACGACGACGACCACGACGACGACAATGATGATGATGATGATGATGATGATGATTCTAGCCATAATCGAGACATGTTTCTTTTTTAGCTCAACGAAACATAACAACAACAATAACAACAACAACAACAACAACGTCGACGACGACGATGATGATGATGATGATGACGATGATGATGATGACGATGACGATGACGATGATGATAATAATAATTCTAAAATGCCGAATCTTGATTCAAGACTCAAACCAAGGCGCGACCTGTCATCGCTCACCAACGAAATCACCAACAACGACCAAAATCTCCAGGGCACAAAGCACATGCAAACTGGCAGGGGGAAGACAGGAAGGGAATTGGGCGTGTGACCCCTGACCCATGCCGTCACCCTCCCTCTGCCCCCACCACCCCCTCCAACACACCCACACGCACATAAGATGCTGAACTAGAGTACACTTAAGCCTGTTTGACGAATGACCCTTGACCCAAGTTGTCATCCCTCTTCTCTCTCTCTCTCTCTGTCTCTTTCTCTCTCTCTCTCTCTCTCTCTCTCTCTCTTCCCCTCACTCTCTCTCTCTCTCTCTCCCTGTCTGTCTCTCTCTTCCCCTTTCTCTCTCTCTTTTTCTGTCTCTCTGTCTCTGTATGCCTCTGTCTGTGTCTGTCTGTCTCTCTCTGTCTCTGTCTCTTGCTCTCTCAGTCTCTCTCTCTGTGTCTCTCTGTGTCTCTCTGTCTCTTTGTCTCTCTCTCTCTCTCTCTCTCTCTCTTTCTCTGTCTGTCTGTCTTCTCTCTCTCTCTCTCGCTCTCTCTCAGCTCACTCTTTTTCTCATATGAATGTGCGTCTGCGTGTATGTTTGGGTGTGCAAGCGTGTGTGCGTGCGTGTATATCTGTAACATATTTAAGTGCCTATGTGTGCGTAGGTGGGTGGTTGGTTGCGAGTCTGTGTGCTTATAGATGATAGGACACTTGTTTGATACGTTATATACGTAACTTCCTGCAATCTCTTATCGTTTCTACCAAACTGTATTCCGAGAAACATACAGGACATGCCAAATAGCTAGCTGCAGATGTGCGCTTCTGCCCCGATTGATTTTTGTTCTGTTTTGTTTTGTTTGTTTGTTTGTTTGCTTGTTTGTTTTTTGCTCTGTGTTGCTTTGTTTTGCTTTGTTTTGCTTTGTTTTGCTTTCCTTTGTTTTGGTTTGCTTTGTTTTGTTCTGTTTTGCTTTGTTTTGTTTTGCTTTGCTTGCTTTTTGTTGTTGTGCATTGTTTTGTTTTGTCTTGTTTGTTTTGTTTTGTTTTGCTTTGATTTGTTTTGCTTTGTTTTGTTTTGCTTTGCTTTGTTTTGTTGTGCTTTGTTTGTTTTGTTTTGTTTTGTTTTGGGGGGGAGTTAGGATCATCGCATTTAGGGAGGTTATCTTTGTGCTCACCTTTTTTATCGTCACTTTAATGGCCACCAAACCGGCACAGGTTTTTTGTTGGGGTTTTTGTTTTTTATTTTGGTTTTGGTTTTACAGTGCAATGACGATGGCGTCGATGAGGATGACAATCATGATGCTATGGAGTTCCATCTAGGATTGAGACTGCATGACAGGGCTGTACTCTATGCTTACTATCACCATATATCTTGGCGTCAACCAGGCCAGAGAGATACAGACACTTGTCGTGCTAGGCTGGTCAGTAGATTTGAGCAACACCCTGAATGACGCATCCGTGAAGTGGATGAGACTCGACTGTGTAGTCCCAGTCTTTTCCACATGAGCCCAGAGCCCATAGCACGCACAATTCTGGGTAGGAGCTGGTTAGAGCCAAGAAACTCCACAATGATATATTTTTGAAGGGACTGATGGAGATTCGAACCCACAATCTTCCAGTCGGTAGTTCGTTGCATTAACCGCTTCACCACGGTGGCTGGTTGCCCCGATTGAGTTTGCGAAGTGTGTTTTTCGTACAAACAGAACCCTAACTGACCAACCCATGGCCTCTAGCTCCACAAAACATCGAGGTACATAACTGATTCATTTTTCATTGTTTTCGTCCATTGTTATTGTGATTTTGTTTAGTGTGATTTTGTTCAGCTATGTTGTTTTCAAACCGAATGGCAAGGTGGGGGGGGGGGGGGGGAAGATGGCAAACCCTTGTGCGCGTCGTGTGGCTGTGTCCCGGGGTTTGTCATCTCCCCATCTTGCCAAATCGGTTTGTAAGCAAGTAACTGGTGACTAAGCCCCGAATGGGTCATGCAACGCATGGACAATCCCCTCCCTCCCTCCCCCCCCCCCCCCCCCCCACCCGCTCCTTGCTTGATGAATTTAATGACTCTTGAGTGGCGTCAGGAGTTTGGGAGATGAGTGTCCGGAGAGTGGCGAGGCACTGGTGCTCCTGGTCCCGGCCCATCCGCAACCTCGGGTTGTTTGTTAACTTTTGAATTGTTTGTTTGTTTGTTTATTTATTTATTTACTTTAATTTTTGTTTGTTTGTTTGTTTGTTTGTTTACATGTTCTAATATGCTAAGATGATGATGGCAATGATGTTGAAGATGATAATCCTTATGCTATATTGAGGCCGCGTGTTAGGGTTGTATTCTAAGCCTACTGTCATAATTATATCCTAACGTCAAATAGACCCCAGAGATACAGACTTCTGCAATGACGCTCAAGAGATGTAAGCAGCACCCATAATGAAACATCCGTGATTTGGATGGGACTCAACTGTGAGGTCTCTGTCTTCCCACTGAGCTCACAGCACACTCAACTCTGGGTAAGAGCCGACGCGGGCAAAACAATCACACACTAATTTCGACAGGTTTGATGGGGATTCGAACCCACAATCTGATACGTTTCGGTAACTACATGCACCATGGTTACTTTTTTTTTTTAGTACGTTTAATAAAAGGTGATTTGACCAACAGCGAACGCCTGTCTTATTTTGTTCATCAAATCAAATACACGATCTCGTTCGTTATATTTTCATGTGTGGTGTGTGTGTGTGTTGTGTGTGTGTGTTGTGTGTGTGTGTGTGTGTGTGTGTGTGTGTGTGTGTGTGTGTGTGTGTGTGTGTGTTGTGAATGTGTGTGTGTGTTTAAGTGTGTGTGTGTGTTTGTGCGTGCGCGCGCGCGCGCGCGTGTGTGTGTGTGTCTGTGTGTGAGTGTGTTGCAGGGGTGTATATGGTGTATATGTGTTTAAGTGTGTGCATGTGCGCGTACGCATTGTTTATGTGTCTGTGAATCACATCAAATACACGATTCATTCATATCACATGACTCTTTTCTTTATTACAGCTCCTAAAACATATGTTACTATGGCTCCCCATACTTGTTTTCATTTCGTCTTTACTCAGTGTCTGTTTTTAATTTGATTTATATAGAAATATTGTTTTTGGTCCTGTAAAGTTCACTGATCATGCTCTTGAGATGGACCTTAAGCCCTATATATGCGTTAAATGATAATGATTACTATTAGAAGTATTAGTAATAAAAGTAATAGGCGTAGCACTAACACTGTCATTAATCTTATCAATGATTACGAATTTGATTAATATGATCATTATCATTATTATTGCATTTATTAGTATCATCATCATAATCATCATCATCATCACCATAATTATCATCATTATCATTATCGTCGTCGTCGTCATCTTCATCAGCAGCAGCAGCAGCAGCAGCATTCATCATCCTCATTTATCATTCATTATCATCATACGCCCTGCGGCATGGCGTTGGCGATCATGACCATCCATACGAATCTGTCATCATCATCATCATTATCATCATCATCATCAGTAGTAGTAATAGTAGTAGTAGTCGTCTAGTAGTAGTTGTAGAAATAGAATAGCAGCAGCAGCTGTAGTGGTAATAATGATAGTAGTAGCAGCAGCAGCAGTAGTAGTAGTTGTATAGTAGTAGTAGTGTCGTCAACTCCAAAGGTATGACTGATTATTTACTCAGCGCCAACAGCTCATTTCTCTCGTTAATAATCACGGAAGGCGTAACAGACCGAAGAGCAAACAGAGGGAAACACAGACACACAGACACACACATAGACACACAGACACACACACACACACACACACACACATACACACACGCACGCACGCACGCACGTACGCACACACACTGTGGATAGCCCACACTTTGTCAGCGCACAGTGGTGGCTGGCTACAATGGGAGATATTCGAATGGCACTCGCGCCACAGTCACAGCCAGTCACAGTACATAAATAATGCATAAGCGAGTGGAAGGCAAAAGCCGTCCATTGCAATCAGAGCCCACGGTCGCCCCTGCCGATCTATGGACGTAATCCTTCTCTCGTGGGAACTGCTAGCGTGACCCATGGAAGAATTTGGCCTTCGGTTTTGTTTATATATATATATACATATTTATATATGAATAGATACAAAACAAAAGAAAAACAAAAACGAAACGAAACAAATAGATAGGCCTAGATAATAGATAGATAGATGGATGGATGGATGAACAGATAGATAGATAGATAGATAGGTAGACAGAAGACAGACAGATAGATAGATAGAATAGATAGATAGATAGATAGATAGATAGATAGATAGATAGATAGATAGATAGATACAAAACAAAACAAACAAAACAAATGCAAAAACAAATAGCAAACAATCTATATTGGTTTGTTTGGTTCAGTTTGTTCTGATATTTTTTTCATTTGGTTTTTGGTTTCGGTATTGTTTTCTTTGTTTGTTTGTTTGTCCGTTTGTTTTGCTTTTTTGTTTTGCTTTGTTTTGTTTTGCTTTGTTTTGTTTTTTCTTTTTTTTTCTTTTAAGAAGAGGGATTCATCGCGTTCTGACAGTGCCATATCCACTCCACCCCCAAATTGTCGGTAGTTGTCTCGCAGATTGCTTAAGGCTGTGCAACACCTTATGCGCTGCACTGGCAAAGTGTCAAAAGAAGGAGGAAAGAAGAGAGAAGGGCAGGAA
>CM060308.1:58973455-58978455 GCA_030674185.1 Monoplex corrugatus
TCGTTAGCTGCAAAATTGATAATGATGTCAACCCACTGGTTTGAATTGTTTTTAAAGTCAATCAAATACAGTTTCTGTCTCCAAAGATAGCCGTCTTCACGCTGAGAATAATATTTCATATGTATTGACGCCACAAACGCAATGCGATGTAAAAGATCTAAAATGATCGTGGCATGAGCCATTAAGCCTACGCATAACCCCTAAGGGCTGGGCACTGAAGGTCTTGAGGTCCAATTTAGCATATCAATAACGCATTCATAAATTGGATGTGATTCGACTGTGTGGTTCCAGTCATCCCAACGAGCACACAGCACGCTAAACTCTGAATAGAAGCTATTGAAGGCTGAAAATCCAACATTTTTCATTGTTTTACTTTTGCTGAGGTGGGTTCAAAACGACGACCCATCCGTGAATACTTTATCTGTGTTTGACTTGAGTGTGTTACTGTTCATCCAGGATGATTCTTCATCAACACATGTCTGAACTCTGCTCCGAACAGAGGAAGGAAAAATCACTGGGTGAAGAACGTTGTAACATCTTGTGTCATCTACATATCTGTGTAAACTGGAATCATAGAAAGCAATAACGTCAGACAGGGTGGGCGTGAGTATAGTATCATCAAGATGGGACCTAGAATAGAACCTTATGGCACACCATGCACATGAGACCGACGACCATACAGATTGCCATGAACAATGACGGATTGGAAATGCTCACTGACATAGGAGACAAACCACTTTAGAACAGTGGCCTGAATCCCAAATGCAACTTCTAGTATCTTCAGCAAAGTGTACATGTACATGTAGTGATCAAGCGCATCAAATGCTGCATTGATGTCAAGTAGGGCAACAAGGAAGATGTGTCTCCAAAGGTAGTGACTCACGTTTCGATTATATATTTCTAGAGGGCAGGGTAAAATTGACCCAAAGCGGATCGTCTGTCAGAGTAAACGTACATTCCAAACGGCTCCAGACATTAGGTCCAACCTGACCACTTGGAATAGATTCTGATCTATTCCAAATGGACGGCTGGCGTCCTTCGAGCCAATCAACACTTAGCATTGCGCCGACACCCATTTTGCAAATGTCGTTTTCTAGTAAAGCCGTGAGACTCACCGATTCGGAGACAAAGCATTCGATAGAGTTGTATTAAGTGAATAATGTTCTTTGGGAAAGCTAATGCAAAATAAGCTCTTTCCAAAACATCAAAAGAGGAGTCAGACAAGGTTGTGTTTTGTCACCAGATCTGTTTTCACTTTACTGCGAAGACATCATAAGAAACCTAGAGGAAGACCCTGGATTAAAGGTTGAAAGGAAAATGATAAACAACATTCGATACCCGATGACATCGTGCTAATTGCAGAAAGTGAAAGGGACCTACAAAACCTTGTGAATATACTTCAAATAGAAAGCAAAGGTAAGGGGTTGGAACTAAACAGCAGGAAGACATGGTGATCAGTAAAAAAAAACCCATGAAATCCCCTCATGCAAAATAACAGCAAACGGCACAACCTTGAGACAGGTGGATAAGTTTAAATACCTGGGAACGATCATTTCACCAGACGGCAGATGCACATCAGAAATAGCCGGCAGAATCGGCCACGCCAAAACAGCATTCAAGAAGATGAAAAGCATTCTTACCAACAAATGCCTATAAAATAACACCAGGAAGAGAGTTCTTGAATGTTATATAGAACCAATACTGTTGTACGGTTGCGAGGCGTGGACAGTCAACAAGCAAAGCCAGAACAAGATTGAGGCAGCCGAGATATGGTTTCTAAGAAGAATGTTGAGAGTTCCATGGACATCAAAGAAAACAAACGAGACAGTCTTGATGGAGGCAGACACAAGTAGATCATTCATAAGGAAGATTAGGAAAAGACAGGCAACATTTCTATGCCATTTTATGAGGAAAGGGGAATTAGAGCACCTGGTCACAACGGGAAAGCTGGAGGGAAAGAGAGCACCTGTAGACCCAGGGAGAAGATACTAGATGGACTTGCAGAGTGGCTGGGGACAAAGAGGGTGGAAGAGATGCTTGAGGCAACAAGTGATAGACAGATGGAAGTCCATAATCGCCAACGCCATACGGCCAGGCACCTGATGATGATGATGATTGCAAAATTATAAAAATATACATTACTGGAAGAAGGCAGTCAGAGGTTTTCTACGCCTTTGCTTCCGACGTCTGATAAGCAAAACAATGAAACTCGCAGTGACCTTCACCTCACATCAGTTTCAAACGGATCGTGTAGCACTCCGTCAGTTCCACACTAACAGGTCTGACCGCACAGGTTCAAACGTTCCCCTTAACCGTAAGGGTGAAACGGTTCATGTATCAACTCCTTAATGTGAGTTTGTAAGCAAACCCTCGAAGAAGACCAAAACAACATTTCTGTGCTGTGTCGTTCCTGTATGCTGGTTGGTAGATATCTAATAAACATTTGGAAGCTTTTAAAGAGGTGGAGCAGTTTTGTATGTCTTTATTATGTAAGGTCCACTCTCACAATTCTGACCCCGAGAACAGCTGCGGTCTCTACCATTCACTCTCATACGACCTCAGGGTTATGGGACAAATGTAGTTTTTTTGAATTTCACAAAATATGTTTGAAAAAACAACAAGTAACCAGTTTTCTCCGATTATGCACCTTGTTCAGACGGTTTTGTTTTATTTTGTTTGTTTCAAAACAAAATGGATATATTTCGTAGGGCCTGACCGCTCCAAAGAAAGATAGTGAACTGTTACTATGGTTGGCTATCATTCAAGATAAACTGAAACAGGAGAAAGAACATTCCAAAGCGCTCGCCACAAAACGTCTAGCATTTGGCAGACACGAAGCATACATATGCGCTGTAATCAGCCAAAAGTTCCAGCCATATTCCAGACAAGTAAGCATAAAAGGGAACGTCACGCGATAAACGATCGAAAGTGACCGTTTTTATGAATAATAACATCAACCACATTGTACTGTATATCGAGGGGCCTGTGGTTACCCCCCCCCCCCCAGCCAATTCTAGTCCCAGAAGTGTACTGTCCAGTAATCAATCGCTAAATGCAAAGCAGCCAGTTGTCCTGGAAGACTGTGGAAAGTGTTCTAACCTGATTACTACGTCCGGACGGTGAACAGACCCACTGTGGGAGTACAGGAATTGAATTAAACTACATCGAACATGTGTATAGCAGAGCGGTGTGCGGAAGTGAGTGTCACTGCGCGCGCGTACGCTTCACGACACGTTGCAGACGTTGGACGCGTTTCCGGTGGGACTGAAAGTTTTCCTGACAACAGAATAGTCAGGTCATACTGATGGCCTCTCCTTCCGGATGATGAAGTTTGTATGGAAAATAAAGCACCGTAGAAAAAAAGTTAGCTCTCTTACCTGCTCGAACCTGTGGGGCAGTTTCTGCCTATTTATTGGCTGCTTAAACACTTAAAGAACTGACTTGGCTAAGCAATCGGTTCGACGTCTCTTCTGGCGGCGTTTCCGATAGAAATAGTGGCTCGTTATTCTGTGGCAATATAACGCTATAGGACAAGCTTATTGGTATTGTTATTTTTGTTTAAAGCCCAGTCGACTGCGTAGGGCCATATCATGACTATAACCATTTCAAAGCATACACAAAACTTCAACAGGAAAAAAAGAAAAGAAAATTAAATACACATCAATGCATTCGTGCATACAATCTAAGAAGATGCCCCTGGCGTTGGCCACTCTGTCCAATTTGTCACACAGGGGATTTAAAAAACATATCTGAATACAAATGTAAACATCACTAAGGACACTAAAGCATATATAAAAACGGACCTAAATTACCTAAGGTTGCTTCCGCATATCTCATTCCTTAGAGCCAAAAATGCATTTAATATATGTACCCAATTATCAGTCCTAAGAGAAAGTACACGAGACTTTATCAAACACATGCGGCATGGACATAACTAGATCACTCATAAGGAAGATTAGGAAAAGACAGGCAACATTTATAGGCCATTTTATGAGGAAGGGGGGTTTGGAGCACCTGGTCACAACGGAAAAGCTGGGGGGAAAGAGAGCACCAGGTAGACCCAGGGAGAGAATGCTGGACGACTTGCAGAGTGGCTGGGGATGAGGAGGGTGGGGGAGATGCTAGGGGCAACGAGAGATAGAGATGGATGGAAGTCCATGGTCGCCAACGCCATGCGGCAGGGCACCTGATGATGATGATGATGATGATGATGCAGCATGGACCAGCAAGGCAGAAAATGACAAGAAGAAATGACAGAAAGCAAAGGAACAAGGTAGAAACAGAACGAGCGACAGAAAAGAGAAAATGTTTAGAACAGAATTTCCAGAAGGTGGGGATACTATTTGTACTGAAAGAACCCCCGGTATAACAACAGGGCGTGGCAGAACAAGCTCTCGAGGCGACAGTTGGTTAGTCATGTGGGTGAGACATCAGACTTTTTTTCTTTTTTTTTTTTTTTTTGGGGGGGGGGGTGATTTAGATCCTTTCTGTGTACCACCTGCTTGATGGGTAAAGGGTTGCAGATTTTTTTCCCGATCTCTCAGATCGATATGTGCGCAAACTAGTAAGTGCCTGAACCTGGTGTGTGTATATGCCCATACAGAACACCATGTACACACGTTGAATGGTATGACAGTCCTGTCAGTGTGCCTTAGCTTAACCCTTTGACTCCCGTACACTGTCCACCACCTGCAAAAGCTTTATATCTTTTGGCTCCCTCACACTATCCACTGGCTTCCTTGCAGGAAGCTGGTGGATAGGGTGAGGGAGTCAAAGGGTTAAGTTTTTGCTTTGCTAGCATGGTTGACAATGCAGGATGCTGGTGGACAGGTTGCAGGAGTCAAAGGGTTAAGTATTTGCTTTGCTAGCATGGTTGGCAATGCAGGATGCTGGTGGACAAGTTGCAGGAGTCGAAGGGTTAAAAAAGCGTGAAAACATCCAGTATGCACGCGCATCGAAGATGGGAGTATGCAGACTGGCAGCAACATACGCCTGGACAG
>CM060308.1:58985955-58988455 GCA_030674185.1 Monoplex corrugatus
CAAGCATACAAACACACACACACACACATACACAAACACACACACAGATACACACACACAAACTCACACACATACACTACACACACACAACACACACACACACACACACAAACACATACACACACATACACATATACACCCACATATATACACACATATATACACAAACACGTACACACACACGCACACGCACAAACACACAAACACATACAAAACACACACGTGCACACACACATACACACACATACACGCACATATACACACACGCGTACAGACATACACAGACACAGACACATGCACACACATGCCCGCGCGTATACACACACGCGCGCGTGCATACATGTACACACACACAATCACACACACACACACATACTATACACACTCACATCACACAACACACACACACATACACACACACACACACACACACACACACACATACACACACACACACCACACACACACACACACACACACACACACACACCACACACACACACATACCTATACACACAATCGCCAACCCTGATATCGATCCAAGACGAACATATTGTTGTTTTTAACGAGGACAGTTCAAATCACTGTGCAATGTCGTACCGCTCACATCAATGACCAGTCAGATCGATGTGACTTGACCTGAATTCTGGCACCAACATGCTGACAGTTTCACAAACACACAAAACACACACACTAGCTAGCTCGCTCGCACACACAGACATACAAACAGACACAGACACACACACAAACAGACACACACACATACACACACATACATATATACATACAGTGGCTCGTGCATATATATACACACATATAAGAACGATTCCTTCGTTGTTATTGATTCTAAATGTTTGCTAAGTGCTTGCTTCACAAAGTACCTGGGGGGGGGGGGGTTGGATTTTTTTTGGTTGTTGTTTTGTTTTGGTTTGGGTTTTTTATCGTCTCACAAATAAACAAGAAAAAAACTTGAAAACAAAAGCACCATATTACTCTGGGATAGTAGCATTTAGATCCCACAGGAATGGCTTACAGTTAGTTCTTTCTGCTCTATGCATATAACGTAAGTATTTTTTTTTTTAAAAATGAGATTCAGCAAGTGAAATTAAACAAATGCAGTAAAAAGGAACGAACAAACAAACCATGAATTACAAACATTCCAATAAAGAAACAGAAGAAAGTGAAGGAAACATAGAAAAACAAACAAACAAACAAAAACACACAAACAAACAAACAAACAAACCCAGAGGTTTAGCATCCATTATCACAACTCAAGGTCTTGTGGTAGGAAGAGAAAAAAGTCTTTGTCCAGTCCGTGAGTCAGAGACCCATAACTCCATGCATGCTATTCAGCGTTCTTAACCTCCCGGCCACCATCCGTCTATCTGTCTGTCTGTCTGTCTGTCTGTCTGCGCCTGCATCCCTAACGTTTAATGTGTAACGTTTCATTTTCTTCTAGATTTCATATTTGATGAGCATTTATAGGCCGTTTTATGAGGAAAGGAGAATTAGAGCATCTGGTCACAACAGGAAAGCCAAGAGAAAGAGAACACCAGGTAGACACAAGGAGAAAATATTGGACGGACTTGCAGGGTGGCTTGGGACAGAGAGGGTGGGAGACGTTCTTGCAGCGACAAGGGATAGATTCGTATGGAAGGGCCATGATCGCCAGCACCATGCGGCAAGGCACATGATGATGATGATGTATGATGATGATGATGATGATGATGATGATGATGATGATGATGATGATGATGATGATGATGATGATGATGATCAAACGTCGCACTCCCAATGGGAAGATCTTGGGTTCGATTCGGCCAGAGCCTCTGCCTGGTGGGGGTTCAGAATAAAGGCTTTTTTTTTCGAGCATACAGCTCAACGTGTGCGCATCCCTGCCAGTGTATGTGCAGTGCACGTTTGAATGATATACTGCTGGAGAAACAGTTTTGGTTCGCGTAGGTACAAAGAGAAAGAGAGAGAGAGAGACAGACAGAGAGAGACAGAGAGAGCAGAGACAGACAGAGACAGAGAGACACACAGACAGAGAGACACACAGACAGCTAGAGACAGACATAGACAGAGAGAGAGGCAGAGAGAGAGAGAGAGAGATAGATAAAGAGAGGGAGAGAGAGACAGTGAATGAGAAGAGAGAGACAGACAAACAGAGAAAGAGAGACAGAGAGAAAGAGGGCGGGGAGAGAGAGAGCAAGAGAGAGACAGACAGACAGACACAGAGACAGAGACAGAGAGAGAGGCATAGAGAGGGGCATAAATATAATATGTTAATATATAATATATATATTATATAAAGAGAGAGAACAGAGACAGAGACAGACAGACAGAGAAAGAGAGACAGAGAGAGAAAGACAGAGAAAGAGGGAAAGAAAGAGAGAGAGAGACAGGCAGACAGACAGAGACAGAGAGACAGAGACAGATAGACAGACAGGCAGAGAGGGGGAAAGAGAGAGAGGGGGGAGGGAGTGGAGCGGGCGAGAGA
>CM060308.1:58995955-59050955 GCA_030674185.1 Monoplex corrugatus
CTGTGAGTTTCCCAGGTACAGGATGGTGCTAATTCTGGTGATATCAGAGACAAATCGATGGCTGTCGCCCTGTGTTTGGAGACATCAGGGATCCTAGTGACACTACCATCATTTAGAAGGTAAAGCGAACTATCAACGATATTTTCTACCAAACGATAGCTCTTAACAGTAGAACAGTTCTTTTCCCAAAATGGGGAGTGGGAATTAAAGTCTCCACCTATTAGCCATTTACCACGCTGCTGATCTCGGATCGTGCGCAGCCATTCTGTGTTGCGGTCATTTGGACCTGTTGGCAGGTAGACTGATAAAACGTTGATGTTTAAAGAATTGCTTAATTGGACAGTGGCAGCACAAGCGTGCAAATCGTCGCTTGATTTCAAAACCGGGGAAGTAAGTAAGCAGTATTGTAACTCTTTGAGTATGTATATCGCGGTGGATACCTTCTTCCCGTGATTCCCACATTCATAGACTGGAGGATAGTAATAATTGGGGAAATTGGGAAGCTTGGTTGCAACAACATTCATCGACTGCAGAATCAAAACTTCACATCTATTTGATGTCAGGAAATGCTCCAAGTATGCCGAATTGGTGGAAAGGGATCTACAATTCCATTGCAAAAACTTGACTTGGGATTGTTGTCGCATTACTGATACTGGTTTATCTCCAACTTTCTATTGACTGTTATTTATGGTCGATAATAATGAATACTTTGATTTTCTGTGTACAGGAGAGATGGGCAGAAAGAAAATTACGCAATTACTTAGACTACGAAGTAAAGATAACAAAATTGTATCAAAACGATGAAAAGAAAATTACACAACGTAGAAATAACTTATTGACGAGATATTAGATTACAATGGATAACAAATAACCAATAAACAAAATAATAGCATACACGTCTTCAAATGAACAGAGTGTATAGTCTGAGTCTTGATAGTCGGACTAAAACCTAGTTATTGTATACTTTCAGCAGAAGAAATGTCAGAGATGACGAGGAAAAAGTCCTGTGACATGAACGTCAAGAATTGTATATATAATACTGTTATATCAAAACATTATATGGCCACCATGGTACGTAGTTGTCGAAAAGGTGGTACCGTTCTCTGGAGAATCTGGAAGGGTGTAGCTGTGCTGATCTTGATCTTGCTGTTCTCCTTGGAGTCTCCCAAAAGAGGTCTCAGATGTGTCTTCCAAGATTTCCTGCAATGATGCTGCTTCCTCTGGTGGTGGGGTGTATGTCATCTTTTAGAAATTGTTGAGTGGTACGAAGGTTTTCATGTCATACAAAAGAAATATTTTTCATATCAACAAGTTCAGCAGATAGGAAAGCGTTGAACAGATTTCGTTGAACCTCCATTCGTGCCTGCCGTACAGGGGCAACCTTACTAACGACTAATTTTGAATTAGGATGTTCTTGTGCTATTTGTTTTATGCAAGAGTGTGTGTGTGTGTGTGTGTGTGTGTGTGTGTGTGTGTGTGTGTGTGTGTGTGTGTGTTTGCGCGCGCGCGCGCGAGCTCGTGTGCGTGTGTATGTATTATTTGTGCGTGTGGGTATGTGTGTTTGTGTTTCTGTGTGTGTGTGTGTGTGTGTGTGTTGTGTGTGTGTGTGTGTGTGTGTGTGTGTGTGTGTATGTGTGTGTGTGTGTGTGTGTGTGTGTGTACATGTGTCTGTGTCTGTTTTGTGTGTGTGTGTGTGTGTGCTGTGTATGTGCACGCGGGTTCTTTTGTAGTGTGTGTGTGTGTGTGTGTGTGTGTGTGTGTGTGTGTGTGTGTGTGTGTGTGTGTGTGTGTGTGTGTGTGTGTGTGAGTGAGTGTGTGTGTGTGTGTTTGTGTATTGTGTGTGTAAGTCTGTGTGTGTGTCTGTGTGTGTGTGTCTCTGTGTGTGTTTTCATCACGAAAAAAAAGACCAGCCGAGAATAAATACCAAAGCACAATGAGAGAGAAAAAAAAAAGAACTGAAAAGATAAGGAATGGAAGTCAGCCCCCACAATAAGGGACAGACATCAGTCGTTCACTGGCTTTTAAGACAGCTGGGTACCTACAGGAACAATGAGCAACAGATACTGATCTTAACGGTCTCCCCAGGTCGCATATCAATAGCCTGAAAATGGACGAAAAGCCAGGACAATTGGAGACTGTCACAGCAACAACAAATAACCAAGAATGTAAAAAAGACGTTGGAGAGATAGGTAGATTTCTCACTCACACACACACATACACACACACACACACACACACACACACACACACACACACACACACACACACACACACACACACACACACACACACACACACACACACACACACACACACACACACACACACACACACACACACCCTCTACCAACCCTTTGAAGGCCAATTAGCTGTCTTGGCTTTCTGAAATCTTGGTTAAAAAAAAAAAAAGCAACTGAATAGTACTGTTCTGTAGCGACGCGCTCTCAATGCGGAGAGCAGTCCCAGTTTCATACGGTAAATTATGGTAAATCCACTGTGAAAAAAAGAGACGAATATATATGTGTGTGTTTGTATACATATATACATATACATACATATATATATATGTATATATGTATGTATGTATGTATGTATGTATCTCTGTGTGTGTGTATGTCTATATACATATATAAGCATATGTATACAGATATATAATACATATGTGTGTGTGTATATAATTTTTTTTATATGTATGTGAGTGTATATCTTTATATATTTGTTTATTATTTGTTTATTTATTTAGTTAGTTATCAAGTTATTTAGTTATTAACTTTATTCATTCATAATATAACAATTGCCAGAAGTTCCTTGGAACGTTCTTTTTCACACTTGGTTCTTCCTGGCTGATGGTGTTTTCACGGGTACGGCGGGTCAGCAGGTAAACGTTGGATTTCTGATCTGAAGTTGTTTGGGTTGGATCCGCCATGACACCTAGTGGTCAAATATTCTGCGACAGGAAGAGCATTGTACTGCTGGGGGGAGGGGGGGGGTGGGAGGGAGGAGGGGGTTATAGACACCTACGCCAAGTGGTCAAATATTCGGTAACAGGGAGAAGAAAGTATTACTGGGTGAAGAGGGGTGTTATAAGTATTCAGTGACAAGGAGAAGAAAGTATTACTGGGTGAAGAGGGGGGTTATAAGTATTCAGAGACAAGGAGAAGAAAGTATTACTGGGTGAAGAGGGGGGTTATAAGTATTCAGAGACAAGGAGAAGAAAGTATTACTGGGTGAAGAGGGGGGTTATAAGTATTCAGACACAAGGAGAAGAAAGTATTACTGGGTGAAGAAGGGGGTTATAAGTATTCAGACACAAGGAGAAGAAAGTATTGCTGGGTGAAGAGGGGGTTATAAGTATTCAGTGCCAAGGAGAAGAAAGTATTACTGGGTGAAGAGGGGGGGGGGGATTATAAGTATTCAGTGCCAAGGAGAAGAAAGTATTACTGGGTAAAGAGGGGGGTTATAAGTATTCAGTGACAAGGAGAAGAAAGTATTACTGGGAGAAGAGGGGGTATATAGACACTTAGGCCTAGTGGTCAAGTATTCAGTGACATGGAAAAGAAAGTATTTGCTGGGGGGGGGGGGGGGGAAGAGGAGTGTGTTATAGACACCTACTGTAGGCCTAATGGTCGAAATTCGGTGACAGGGAGAAGAAAGCATTACTGTGTATGTGTGTGTGTTGTGTGTGTGTGTGTGTGTGTGTGTGTGTGTGTGTGTGTGTGTGTGTGTGTGTGTGTGTGTGTTTTTGTTGTTTGTTTGTTTGTTTGTGCGTGTGTGTATATATGTGGTGCGTGTGTGAGTGTGTGTGTGTGTGTGTTTGTGTGTGTATATGTGCGTGTGTGTGTGTGTGTGTGTGTGTGTAGTGGTGTGTGTGTGTGTGTGTGTATGTGTGTGTGTCTGGTTATTGTTATGTATTCGATGTGTGTGTGTGTGTATGTGCGTGTGTGTGTGCGTGTGTGTGTGTGTGTGTGTGTGTGTGTGTATGTGCGTGTGTGTGTGTGTGTGCGTGTGTGTGTGTGTGTGTGTATGTGCGTGTGTGTGTGTGTATGTGCGTGTGTGTATGTGCGTGTGTGTGTGTGTATGTGCGTGTGTGTGTGTGTATGTGCGTGTGTGTGTGTGTATGTGTGTGTATGTGTGCGTGTGTGTGTGTGTATGTGCGTGTGTGTGCGTGTGTGTGTGTGTGTGTGTGTGTGTGTGTGTGTGGCTGGTTATTGTTATGTATTCGATGTGTGTGTGTGTATGTGCGTGTGTGTGTGTGTGTGTGTGTGTGTGTGTGTGTGTGTGTGTGCGCGTGTGTGTCTTGTTATTATGTATTCGATGTGTGTGTGTGTATGTGCGTGTGTGTGTGCGTGTGTGTGTGTGTGTGTGTTGGTTATTGTTATGTATTCGATGTGTGTGTGTGTATGTGCGTGTGTGTTGTGCGTGTGTGTGTGTGTGTGTGTGTGTGTTGTGTGTCTGGTTATTGTTATGTATTCGATGTGTGTGTGTGTATGTGCGTGTGTGTGTGTGTGTGTGTGTGTGTGTGTGTTGTGTGTGTGTGTGTGTGTGTGCGTGTGTGTGTCTGGTTATTGTTATGTATTCGATGTGTGTGTGTGTATGTGCGTGTGTGTGTGTGTGTGTGTCTGGTTATTGTTATGTATTCGATGTGTGTGTGTGTGTGCGTGTGTAGTGCGTGTGTGTGTGTGTGTGTGTGTGTGTGTGTGTGTGTGTGTGTGTGTGTGTGTGTGTGTATGTGTGTGTGTCTGGTTATTGTTATGTTTTCATTTGCATATCTACCTTTTCGTATTCATTTGCATATCTGCCTTTTCTTTCTTGAATAGCTTATCCATCATGTTCCATAACTATTACTGAATCAGAATTTCATGCACGAAACGTTACATCTTAAAATATATAGTAACTAGTCTTTCTTAATTGTATATAATGCATTTGTAGTAAATTTGTGTGCATTTTTACTTTGTACTTGTGCATTTATCTATGAGTTGTCTTTAAACGTGGAAAAAGTTTTATATTGCATCAATAAGAGCATGTATGACAACAACAACAAATACATACCAAGGTAGCAACGACAACATCAACAACAAAACAGGGAAAAAATTGCTTTGATAATGTTGCCTGGGATTTGTGTGTGTGTATGTGTGTGTGTATGTCTGTCTCTATCTTTTTTGTTTGTTTGTTTGGTGTGTATGTCTGTGTTGTGTGTGTGCTTTGTGTGTGTGTGTGTGTGTGTGTGTGTGTGTGTGTGTGTGTGTGTGTGTGTGTGTGTGTGTGTGTGTGTGTGTGTGTATTGTATGAGTGTAATTGTATCGCTCTCTCTCTGTGTCTGTCTGTCTGTCTGTCTTCTCTCTCTCTCTCTCTCTCTCTCCTCTCTCTCTCTCTCTCTCTCTCTGTCTCACGCACAGCCGTAACACACAAAGCCGTACAACAATATCGGTTCTATATAACACTCAAGAACTCTCTTCTTGATGTTAAATGATAGGCTTTTGCTGGTAACACACTTGGGTTACTAATCTACACAGAGGCTGGCCTTGAATAGACGGATGTGGCATTAGTTGCCTGTAAGTTAGTAAAGAAAAGTTTAGATACAACATGCTTGCGATCAAGAAAGAGGACCAGGGTTACTGAAGAGGTAAGGCGGAGATCCTCGACAATGAGTGAGGGATTAAAAGATGAAAGGAGTCTCGAGACTAATCGTATAAGTCTGATTACCTGTCGTGTTTAAATCCTCTGCAATGCGGTACTCACACCTGTTAACGTTTATCATAATACTGCGTGATACGTGAGTCAATGCTGCCTGTGTTGCCTCATACCAACAGGAACGTTATATTGAGTAGATTAGTAGTGACCATGACTCTCTCTCTCTCTCTCTCTCTCTCTCTCTCTCTCTCTCTCTCTCTGTCTGTCTGTCTCTCTCTCTGTCTCTGTCTTTCTCCCCTCCCTCTCTCTCTCTCTCTTTCTCTCTCAGTAAGTGTGCATGTGTGTGCTTGTGTGTTTGTATATATGTATGTCTGTCTGTGTGTTTGTGTGTGTGTCTGTGTTTGTGTCTGCATGTATATATATGCGTGTGTATGTGTGTGTGTGAGTGTAAGTTTGTTTGATGGTAAGTTGTGTGAGCATGAGTGTATGTGTGTGTTTGTAAGTGTGCGCGCGCGCGTGCGTGCGTTTCATAACTAAATAACTAATGAGATAGACAAAGAAAAGAAGAGAGAATGAGAAGAAAAAAAGACACACACACACACACACACACACACACACACACACACACACACACACACACACACACACACACACACACACACACACACACACACACACACACATGAGACAGAGAGACAGCGACAGAGACAGAGACAGAGAACAAAAAGAAATAATATTTACCACAGTATAAATTAAAAAAACCAATGTACAAACTTTTTGCAGACCTTATCCAAAGTGGGACCAAACTACGCATAAGTTACACCTCAGTAGCATCAATAATGGAACAGTCTGAATTATCCAGAAACACCCCAGGGTGCCGTAAAAGAAGAAGAAATAAGAACTGTCAATGATACTTCAGTAACATGAATACTGATTCACCAATATAAATGACAGCTGGAATATGTTGAAAGAAAGGCTGTCAGCTTCCAACCACACAAGAACAGTAAAACATAATACAACTTTTGCAACATCCAGTTTATATCTCCATTTTATTTAGATAAAAAGCAGACTGTTTTGTATAGAGCGGAGAAAAGGGGGTGCTCACGCACACGCGCACGTGTATGTATCTGTGTGTGTGTGTGTGTGTGTGTGTGTGTGTGTGTGTGTGTGTGTATGTGTGTGTGTATGTATGTGTGTGTGTGTGTGTGTATTTGTGGTGTGTGTGTGTGTGTGTGCGTGTGTGTGTGTGTGTGTGTATGTGTGTGTGTGTGTGTGGTGTGTGTGTGTGTGTGTGTGTGTGTGTATGTGTGCGTGAGAGAAACCGAGTGAGCAAGCGAGTGAGAGAGGGAAGGATACAGGCAGACAGACAGACAGAAAGAGACAGACAGAGAGACAGACAGAGAGAGAATGAGAAAGAGACAGAGAGAGGCAGAGACAGAAAGACAGAGACAGAAGATAAAGAGAGAGAAAAGAGAGAGAGAGAAATAGAAAGAAGAGAGAAAGCGACAGAGACACAGAGAGACAGACAGAGAGACAGAGAGAGAACTAAACAGAATCATATTTACGAGGGTATGAATAAAAAATAAGCAGTGCAAAAACTATCACATGCAGCCCTTTGCCAAAGTGGGACTACATTACGCATAAGTTACACCTCAATAGCATTAATAATGGAACAGTCTGAATTATCCAGAAACACCCCAGGGTGCTGTAAAAGAAGAAGAAATGGGAACTGTCAATGATACTTCAGTAACATGAATACTGATTCACCAATTTAAATGCCAGCTGGAATATGTTGAAAGAAAGGCTGTCAGCTTTCAGCCACACAAGAACAGTAAAACACCGCACGACATTGGCAGCATCCTTTTTCTATCTTCCTTTTAAGTAACATAACTCTTGAGAGTTATGTTACTTAGTTGATATTTAAAATTCTCCTTGCTTTCCTCTTATTTCCTTTGGTATTATCTCCCTTTTGTTGAGATAAAAAGCAGATTGTTTTTTATAGAACGGAGAGAAAGGGGTGCGTGTGTGTATGTGTGTGTGTGAGAGAGAGTGTATGTGTGTGTGTATGTGTATGTGTATGTGTATGTGTATGTGTATGTGTATGTGTATGTGTATGCGTGTGTGTGTGAGTGTGCATGTGTGTATGCGTGTGTGTGAACATGCCTGTGTAGTAGGTAGGGGACAATTCGACGTGTACCGTAGTAGAAAGGGGACGTGTTTGTAATTTGGAGACGTCCCCAAAATACAACAAAATTAAAATTGGCTCAAAATCACAAAATAAGCTTAAAATGATAAGCCATTGCGTATAAAATGCAAATAACGTAATTTTAAAAAAAAGTCCCCTAATTACTACATATTTTGCTTGCAGTAATTTGGGGACGTCCCTTAATTACTACATCCCACTGACCCTGTTCTCACACAGATTGAGTCACACAGCTTTTCAGTCTTAGTCGGTTTAAAAGCGTATATCTTTGGCTTCTTTACTGTCTGAGATTGATCTATTGTTTTCTTTATGGTTTTCTGTCTATTGTTATTGCTGTGTAAGTGCTGATGGTGTTATTGTTGTTATTTTACCACCTTCCTTTTAAAGAAAATAACAGATTTTGTTGTCTAGCACTGTCAATAGATTTATTGACTGAATAACTTACATTTGTGTTGATTAATTTTATGGTATTTTGTTTTGATAGTTTAATACACTTAAGTTTTTTAAGTTAAATGCTGTCTGTACGGCTTGATTTCAATTGTTTATTTATTTTATTTATTTATTTATTTATTTATTTATTTATTTATTCGTTTATTCATTCATTTATTTATCTATTTGTCTATTATCTATTTATTTATTCATTGTCTTGTACGTATGTTTGTGTTTGTTTGTTTGTTTGTTTGTTTGTTTGTTTGTTTGTTTACGTCTTTATGTATTCATTTGTTTATTGTATCGATCCACCAGAATGACTCCATAAGTGCTTCACCACAGACCTACCTAACATCACACAGACATGTAATGTCGGACTGTTAAAGGCACTTGAGATATACTGCTCCCACTTTGGAGTTTGTTCATGAGGGATTCATTGCAATCTGACAATTCCTTATTCGCTCCACCAAATCTAACATGTGCTGTCTGACAGACTATCTAAGCCTGCATAGAACTCTTTGCGCTGACAAGGTCTTGAAATGGAGGGGGGTGACACCAGAGTTCCCTCCCACTTATTCATCTCCATCCGGAGTTCCCTCATTTTCTCCCTCCCTCCCCCACTGAAGGACCTTCTTCTGTCCCCTCCCCACCCGGAGTTCCCTCTGTCCGTTTCCCCCACCCCACCCCACCCCAAAGTTCCCTCTCTTTGTTTTCCACCACCCAGAGTCCACTCATTCTATTTCTCCCACACAGAATTCCCTCCCTCTGTTTCCCCCCACCCAGAGTTCCCCTACCTCTGTTCCCCCCATCCACAGTTCCCTCCCTCTGTTCTCAATCCCCCATCCACAGTTTCCTTCCACTGTTCCCCCATCCAGAGTTCCCTCCCTCTGTTCTCCACTCCCCATCCAGAGTTCCCTCCCTCTGTTACCCCCCTGGAGTTCCCTCCCTGTGTTCTCCCACTCAGATTTCCCTCCTGCTGTTTCCCCACCTGGAGTTCCTGCCCTCTGTTATCCTCTGGAGTTCCCTCCCTCTGTTTCTTCCCCACCAGAATTCCCGCCATTTGTTACCGCCCCGGAGTTCCCTCCATCTGTTCCCACCACCTGCAACTCCCTCCCTCTGTTTCTTCCTCACCTGGTGTTCCCTCCTTCTGTTCAATCCTACACCTGGAATTCCCTCTCTCTGTTTCCCCACAGAGTTCCCTCTCTCCTTTCCCTCCCTCACGCCCCCCAGATTTCTTCACTCTGTTTCCCCCCAACCTGGAGTTCCCTCCTTCTGTCCCTCCTGGAGTTCCCTCCCTCTGTGTAACTCCCCCCCCCCCCCGAGTGTCCCTCTCTTCCAACCCCCGAGTTCCCTCCCCTGTTCCCGTCCCACCCTTCGGAGTTCCCTCCCTCTGTTCTTCTTCACTCCACTGTTCTCTCCATTTGTTCTACTCCCTGGAGTTCCCTCCTGCTGTTCTGCCCCTGGAGTTCCCTTCCTCTGTTCTACCCCTGGAGTTCCCTCCCTCTGTTCTTCCCCCTGGAGTTCCCTCCCTCTGTTCTACCCCCTGGAGTTCCCTCCCTCTGTTCTACCCTTTGGAGTTCCTTCCCTCTGTTCTAACCCTTTGGAGTTCCTTCCCTCTGTTCTACCCCATGGAGTTTCTCCCTCTGTTCTACTCCCCTGGAGTTCCCTTCCTCTTTCTACCTTCTACCCCCTGGAGTTCCCTGCCTCTGTTCTACACTCCCTCGAGTTCAATCCCTCTGTTCTATCCCCCTGGAGTTTCCTTCCTCTGTTCTCCACCCCCCCTCCCTCACAGTTTCCTTCCAGTGTTCCCCCATCCAGGGTTCCCTTCCTCTGTTACACCCTTGGAGATCCCTCCCTGTGTTGCCCCATCTGGAGTTCTTGCCCTCTGTTACCCCCCCCCCCTCCTCCCGAGTTCCCTCCTTCTGTTTCTTCCCTACCCAGTTTCCCTCCATTTGTCACCGTCCCGGAGTTTCTTCAATCTGCTCCTCCCACCCAGAGTTCCCTCCCTCTGTTTCTTCCTCACCCAGGAGTTCCCTCCCTCTGCCCTACCCCCCCACCTGAAATTGCTTCTCTCTGTTCCTCCACGGAATTCCCTTCCTGTGCCCCCCCCCCCCCCCCGCTCTGGATTTCCTCACTCCCACCCCCCTTCCGAGTTCCCGCCCTGTTTTCCCCCAACCTAGAGTTCCCTCCCGTTGTTTCCCCCCCCCCTTCTGAGTGTCCTCCCTCTGTTCCCCCAAGTTTCCTCCCTCTGTACCCCTCTGGAGTTCCCTCCTTCTGTTCTACCCCCTCTGGAGTCCCCTCCCTCTCTTCCCTTCACCTACCCCCCCCCCCCCTGGAGTTCTCTCCTTCTGTTTCCCATTCTTCCATCTGGAGTTCCCTCCCTCTCTTCTTCCCCACTCCATAGTTCCCTCCCTCTGTTCTACCGCCCTCTGGAGTTCCCTCCCTCTATTCTACCCCCACCTGCACTTCCCTCCATCCGTTCTCCCCCCACCAGAGTTCCTTCCCTCTGCTCTCCCCATCCATAGTTCCCTCCGTCTGTTTCCCCCCACCTGGAGTTTCCTTTCACTGTTTCCCCCATCCAGAGTTCCCTCCCTCTGTTCTCCACTCCCCATCTGGAGTACCTTCCCTCTGTTTCACCCCCTCGTCCAGAGTTCCCTCCCTTTGTTCTCTATCCCCCCCCCCCCCCATTTGGAGTTCCATCCCTGTGTTCTTCATATCCCCACCCCACCCCCACCCCCACCCCATCAAGAGTTCCCCTCCCTAGCCTCTGTTCTCCACCCCCCATCTGGAGTTCCCTCCCTCTGTTTTTCACCACCCCCATCTGGAGTTCCCTCCCTCTGTTCTTCACCCCCACCCCCGCATCCAGAGTTCCCTCCCTCTGTTACCACCCTGGAGTTCCTTCCCTTTGTTCCTCCACCCAGAGTACCCTCCCGCTGTTCTTCCCCATCCAGAATTCCCCCTCTGTTTACACCCAGAGTTCCCTCCCTCTGTTCTCCCACCCCCCCCCCTTCACCAGTTCCCTCCTCTGTCCCCCCCCCCCCCAATTCCGAGTTCCTTCCCTCTGATATCCCACCCCACCCCCATCTGAAGTTCCCTCCCTCCTCCCTCCCCCCAGTCCGGAGTCCCTACTTTCATTTTTCACCCCCCCCCTCCAGAGTTCGCTCCCTCTGTTCGCCCCAACTTGAATTCCCTCCCTGTGTTCTCCCCCCTCCGGAGTTCCCTCCCTTCGTTTCTCCATCCCGAGTTTCCTCCGTCTGCTCTCTGCCCCATCCGGAGTTCCCTCCCTCTGTTCCACCATCAGGTGTTCCCTCTCTCTGGAGCCCCTCCCCTCTGGAGTCCCCCTCTCTCTGTTTCCTCTCTTCACGAGTTCCCTCCCCTCTGTTCTTCTCCAGCCTCCCTTCCCCAACGTCTGGAGTTCTCTCTTCTCCCTCCGCCCCCCCCCCACGTCCAGAGTTCCCTCCCTCTCTTCTCCCGCCCCCCATCAGGAGCTCCCTCCCTCTCTTCTCCCTCCCATCTGGAGTTACTTTTCTGCGTTCTCTCCCCCCCCCCTCCGGATTTCACTCTGTTCCCCCCATCCAAAGTTCCCTCGCTCTGTACCCCCCCTCCTGAGTTCCCTCGCTCTGTTCTCCACCCCCTGGAGTTCTCTCACCCTGTTCCCCACCCCCTGGAGTTCCGTCGCTCCGTTTCCTCCCAAACCTGGAGTTCCTTTCCTCCCCCTCCCCAGAATTCCCTCCCTCCGTTTCCCCCAGCTATCCAGTTCCCTCCCTGTGTTCTCTCCCACCCAACCTGGAGTCCTTCCCTCTGTGTCCCCATATCCAGAGTTCCTCCCTCTGTCCCTCTCCTCCCAGTTCCCTCCCTCTTCCATCCCCCTGAGTTCCCTCCCTCTGTTTTTCACCACCCCCATCCTGAGTTCCCTCCCTCTGTTCTCCACCCCCACCCCCCATCTGGAGTTCCCTCCCTCTGTTCTTCACCCCCACCCCCGCATCCAGAGTTCCCTCCCTCTGTTACCACCCTGGAGTTCCTTCCCTTTGTTCCTCCACCCAGAGTACCCTCCCGCTGTTCCCCCACCTGGAGTTCCCCCTTCTGTTTCTTCCCCCTTCAGAATTCCCTCCCTCTGTTTCCACCCTGAGTTCCCTCCCTCTGTTCTCCACACCCCCCCTCCCCCCCATATAATATATCCAGAGTTCCTTCCCTCTGATATCCCACCCCACTCCCATCTGAAGTTCCCTCCCTCCTCCCTTCCCGCAGTCCGGAGTCCCCACTTTCATTTTTCAAACCCCCCCTCCAGAGTTCGCTCCCTCTGTTCGCCCCAACTTGAATTCCCTCCGTCTGTTCTCCCCCCATCCGGAGTTCCCTCCCTCTGTTCCACCATAATTACAATAATAATAATTACAATATTTATATAGCGCAAAATCTCGATAAAAATCAAATCTAAGCGCTGAACATACACTTACGCACGTGCGCACACACACGCACACACACGCTTACACATGGCTGTAAATGGGGAAAAAGAATAAAAGCAATGGAAAATTATAGAGTGAACTTCATAAGGATTAAATTCCCTACAGATGATGTGTGCCCCGTTAGCACATTGGTAAAACCGCGTACCGCAGTTCTGAAGCGCAGAATCGCCCAGGTTCGATTCCCGGCGTGGGAAAAAAAAAAAAAATAGACAACAGCAGAAGGGCATCCAGGAGTCATGACCTGGATGTGGCCCGGCCCCCCGAGAGTGTAAGGAATTCAGGGCCGAAACACTTGTCTAAAGGGGGTTACTTCTCTGAAGACCTTCTGTTGTCTAGCTCTCCCTAGAGTTTCTTTCTACCTGCACATGGTCAGTCCATTGACTTCCGGGAATAGTTCGGAGGACATTCGGGAAAGACCGAAGGACACTGGGAAAGACTAGATCTGCGGGCTTTGTGGGTTGGCTTCCCACCTTGCCTTTGATAACATGCCACGAGTTTTTCAAATGAAAGATGCTCCCAGGATTCACCGAAAGGGGGAGAGAATGATGAATCCATCGGCACTGACTCCATCACGACTGGAAACGCACAACGGACCATGATTAATGACCAGTTGGAATTTCCGTGTGCGTGTGGAAGGAGATTCACCACCAAACGCGGCATGAAGATCCACAGGACAAAAATGGGCTGTTTGAAGACACATACGAACCAGCAGCAGCGCACTGCGATAGCAGGTGAGACGTTGGATGACCAAGGCCAGGAATTAAACCATAGTGCCAAGGACATCCACACTGACGGTTCTGATGCGGATTTTGCACAAGCTCTTAACGCCAAACGTGGAAAACTCAATTTGCCGCCTGCCGGTGCAAAAGAACAATGGGAGAAATTAGATGAGGAACTTGTCCTTAAGCTGAATGCGCTAATAGAGAACAGTACGCTGGAACACAAACTTGACACATACGGAGACATCATATACTCTATCTGCAGGGACACTTATGGAGTGAAGCAGCCAAAGACAAAAACGCCTCCCCAGAAATCCAGAAGACAGCAACAGATGGAGAGCATCCGGAAGGAGAAAAGGAAGCTTAAAAAGCGAATGAAAACTGCCTCAGAATTCGAGAAGCAAGGGCTCCTGGAACTCTGGAAAGATCTGAAGGCCAAACACAATGCTCTCAGCAAAGTGGAATCAGCAAGGCGAAGAAAGAGCAAAAAGAAGAAGACTCAAGATCGTTTCTTCAAAGATCCCTTTGACTTTGCAAGAAAGCTGTTTGAACAACCCAAATCAGGGACTCTCACAGTGGGCAAGGAAACCCTAGAGCAGCATCTCAGGGAAACATATTCCGATTCTCAGCGCAAGGCACCACTCGAAATCCAGAATCTGGTTTGGCCTGCAGCGCCAGAAGGAAAATTCAATAACAAACCACCAACACTGGATGAAGTGAAGAACGTAGTAAAGAAAGCCAGAGCCAAGTCAGCACCTGGACCAAACGGAATACCATACCTGCTCTACAAGAAATGCCCAAAAGTGCTCGAGTGGCTCCACAAGATGATTCGATCAGCATGGAGGAACCAGAAGATCAGCGACCAATGGATGAGAGCTGAAGGAGTGTACATTCCGAAGGAGCAGAACTCCAGCAGCATCAATCAGTTCAGGCCAATATCACTTCTGAACGTCGAGGGGAAAATCTTCTTCTCTGTTATGGCAGCAAGATTGACAAAATACCTGACTGAAAACAAGTATCTGGATATGTCAGTCCAAAAGGAGGCATACCAGGAATGCCTGGATGCTTGGAACATGCCACGTTGATTTGGGATGCCATCCAAAAAGCAAGAACAGAGAAGAGAGACATTGACGTAGTTTGGCTTGATCTGGCGAATGCATATGGATCAGTTCCACACGATATGATCCAGCTGGCTCTTGAAATGTATCACATCCCAGAAAACATCCGAACAATGCTGAGGAAGTATTTCCAAGGGTTCTCAATGCGGTTCTCTACCAAAGAATACACCACGGACTGGATAGACCTAGAGGTGGGCATTGCAATGGGCTGTGCAATCTCTCCCATACTGTTCGTGTTGGCAATGGAAGTCATCTTGAAAGCTGCAATGAAGAGTTCAGGTCCAGTGAATCTGGGAGATGGATACCAGATGCCTCCTCTGAAAGCTTTCATGGATGACACAACAGTCTTGTCCACGGATGAGGAAGAGACACACCGAATCTTAAAGCAGCTGGATGAGCTGGTGGCCTCTTCAAGAATGAGGTTCAAACCTAAGAAATCCCGAAGTCTCTCACTGCGGAAAGGAAAAGTGGCAGATTCAGTCAAATTCATGGTAGCCAACCAAGCCATCCCCACTGTCACAGAAGAGCCAGTAAAAAGTCTCGGAAGATGGTATGATGACTCCCTGAAAGACACACAAAGGGGATGTGAAACCAAGCAAACAGCAGAAGAAGGCCTGAAGAAAATAGATAACTGCGGACTGCCAGGCAAATACAAAGTCTGGTGTCTACAGTTCATGCTGATACCAAAACTGCTGTGGCCACTGCTAATCTATGACATTTGCACCAGCACAGTCGAAGCAATGGAAGCCAAAATCAACAAATACACAAGAAAATGGCTCGGTGTCCCACCTGGTCTCACTGATGTTGCATTCTACTGTCGTCAAGCAATGCTGAAGCTACCTCTCAAATCCATAGTGGAGGAATACAAAGTTGGAAAAGCAAGACTGTTGAGCATGCTGGAGGAATCGGAAGACAATATCGTGAGATCAGTTCATCCAAAGCTGAGAACTGGCAGAAAGTGGAAAGTCCAAGAGGCTGTAAACAATGCCAAGAGAAACCTCAGCATCAAAGAAATAATTGGACACACGCAAACCAACAGACAGGGACTGGGAGCAACAAAAATGCAGTGGTGGTCCAAAGCCAAAGGGAAGGAAAAAAGAGACATGATCATACAGGAGTTGAAGGAAGAAGAAGATGTCAAAAGAGTGCAGAAGGCAGTCCAGCAAGGTCAACAGGGGCAATGGACAACATGGGACAGTGCACTCCAAAGAAGTCTCAGCTGGAACGATATGTGGCACATGGCTCCTCTAAGGATAAGCTTCCTCCTCAGATCTGTATATGACCTGCTCCCATCGAATGCAAACTTAGTGAAATCGGGGAAAGCAAACGACCCAGCATGTCCGCTCTGTCAGAAGAAACAAACAGTGGAACATGTCCTAAGCTCTTGCAAAGTAGCGCTAGCCCAAGGAAGGTATACATGGAGGCACAACCAAGTTCTGAAAGTGATTACAGATGTGGTTAGCGAAAAAACCATGACCCCAAACGCACCAATTGCTATGACAACGTTCTACAAAGCAGGAGGGAAACAGGTCTGGCCCGAAAGTGCTATGACAACCAGCACATTGCCAAAGGGTCTTCTGGATGGAGCAGTCGACTGGGAGTGTACAGCAGACCTCCCAGAGTGGAGAAATTACCCAGATGTCATCAGCAAGACAGGCATGAGACCAGACATCGCTCTCCACTCTGACTCCTCGAAACAAGTGATTCTGATAGAACTCACTGTGCCATACGAAAGCAGAATGGAAGAAGCACATATCTACAAGACCGAAAAATACGCCGGTCTTGCCAGCACCCTGAAGAATGCAGGTCTGCGGGTCAAAATCTTCGCCATAGAGGTCGGGGCAAGAGGGTTTGTGGGCACCTCCGCTTATGATCTCATGAAACAACTCGCCATTTCTGGGAAGAAGAGGACTAGAGCCCTTAAAGCGATGGCAGAGGCAGCAGAAAGGAGCTCAAGCTGGATCTGGGCAAGGAGGAACCAAAAAAGTGAACTTCATAAGGATTAAATTCCCTACAGATGATGTGCCCCGTTAGCACATTGGTAAAACCGCGTACCGCAGTTCTGAAGCGCAGAATCGCCCAGGTTCGATCCCCGGCGTGGGAAAAAAAAAAAATAAAACAGCAGAAGGGCATCCAGGAGTCATGACCTGGATGTGGCCCGGCCCCCGAGAGTGTAAGGAATTCAGGGCCGAAACACTTGTCTAAAGGGGGTTACTTCTCTGAAGACCTTCCGTTGTCTAGCTCTCCCTAGAGTTTCTTTCTACCTAGAGCATACTATATACAAATATATATTACAATGTGATTCCCCTCCGAGTGGAGACAGGCTACAGAGGGGGGATGAGTGAGGTCAGGATTTTATGCAGAGGAGAAAAGGTGAGTTTTGAGAGCGGACTTGAAGGAGACAAAAGTAGGTTGCTGACGGACAGAGAGAGGAAGTTTGTTCCAGGAAAGTGGACCAGAAACAGAGAAGACTCGTGGACCATAGGTATTGAGCTTGGTGCGTGGAAAGCGAAAAGTCAGAGGATCGGAGGCAGAGCGGAGGGTACGTGAGGGAAGATAGATCTCAAGTACGCTTGACAGGTAATCGGGGGCTGCGTTATTGAGGCTTTTGTAGCACATGGTGTCTAGTTTGTACTGTATGCGCTTTGATACAGGGAGCCAGTGAAGTTATGCCAGGAGAGGAGATATGTGGTCAGCTTTTTTCTTTTTGAGTACAAGGCGTGCAGCATTGTTCCCTCTCTCTGGAGTCCCTCTCTCATGTTTCCTCTCTTCACGAGTTCCCTCCCCTCTGTTCCCTCCTTAGGACATCCCTCCCGCTGGTCCTCCTACCATCCAGAGTTCACGCCCTCTTTTCGCCCCACCCCGAGTTCCCTCTCTCCATTTCCCCCAACCTAACAGGATTTACCTTCGCTTCCCCCACCCCACCCCACCCCACTCAGATGCCCATCCCTCCTGCCTTTATTTCTCCCCCTCATCCAAAGTTCCCTCACTGATCTACCCCCCCCCCCCCCTCAGCGTCCCGAGTTCCCTCCCTTCTCCCGCACCCCCTCCTGAATTCCCTCCCTCTATTCTTCCGCCATCCTATCCTCCGGAGTTCCCTCCCTCCGTTCTCTCACCCCCTTCCCCACGTCCGGAGTTCCCTCCCTTCTCCCACCCCCGCCCGAGTTCCTTCCTCTCTTCTCCGCCCCCCCCCCCTATCCGGAGTTCCCTCCCTCTCTTCTCCAGCCTCCCTTCCCCCACGTCTGGAGTTCTCTCTTCTCCCTCCGCCCCCCCCCCACGTCCAGAGTTCCCTCCCTCTCTTCTCCCGCCCCCCATCAGGAGCTCCCTCCCTCTCTTCTCCCTCCCATCTGGAGTTACTTTTCTGCGTTCTCTCCCCCCCCCCCATCCGGATTTCACTCTGTTCCCCCCATCCAAAGTTCCCTCGCTCTGCACCCCCCCCCCCTCCTGAGTTCCCTCGCTCTGTTCTCCACCCCCTGGAGTTCTCTCACCCTGTTCCCCACTCCCTGGAGTTCCGTCGCTCCGTTTCCTCCCAAACCTGGATCCCTTCCTCCCCCTCCCCAGAATTCCCTCCCTCCGTTTCCCCCAGCTATCCAGTTCCCTCCCTGTGTTCTCTCCCACCCAACCTGGAGTCCTTCCCTCTGTGTCCCCATATCCAGAGTTCCTCCCTCTGTCCCTCTCCCCCCAGTTCCCTCCCTCTTCCATCCCCCTGAGTTCCCTCCCTGTTCCCACACCCCTAAGTTTCCTCCCTCTGTTTCCCGCACCCCACCCCACCCTACCCCATCCCGATTTCCCTCCCACTGTTCTCATGTTCTGAATCTCCCATCGGGAGTTCCGATCCCCCCCCCCCCCCCCCGTAGTTGCCTTCTTCCTCTGTTCTTCCCCCATCCGGAGTTCCCTCCATCTGTTACTCACAAGATCTGAACAAAAATACCTGGACAGGAAAACGGCGTTAGCTAAAGGCAATCGATAGTAACACAGAAAGGTTACTAGAACTGTATTCACACACTGAGACCTCCAAGATAAGGTACAGGGGCAAAGCAGGACCACCCTGCCGTGTCCCAAAGAGTATCGATTCCCCTGCCAAATACATAGAAAAAACAACACTGAAGATGAACTAGAAAAAATACGAGAAAAGAATAAGAACGCGTATTTAGTAGTACAAGACAAGACAGGTGCAAATTTTCCGCCAACTGGCCTTTGTCAAGCGTAAGATCACAAACACCAGATACAAGAATTATGAGAAAAACCACAAACTTCCCTGCTGCTCTGTCTAGTGTGAGAAAAGGAATGATATGCCAGGCATCTTCCAGGTTTCCAGAGACGCAAATGCGAAGACCCAAATCTTTCGGCCTTTGCTGTTAGTGTGGCAAAACACTTTTGCCCGACGAAGAATACCAAAGAATGAATAAATACGAAAAAAACAAAATTCAGAAAGAATGGTTATAGAGCTTAACTGTCATTTGGGCGAAGCGACTGCAGATGTCAACAAGCTATATCTGGAAAAGCAAGAACATTTCTCTGAAACTAGAATTGCGATTCTACAACTCAACGTTCTGTCAACTGTATAATTGTGAAACGTGGTACTTTAAAACAAGCCAGGAAAAAAAAATCGAATCCTCTGACTTCGAGTAGGTACCTACGCAAGATCTTTGGCATCAAATGGAAAGTCAGTGACAACGATTAAGTAAGGTCAAGACGCAAACAGATCCCAGTTACCATCATCATCTGCAAGCATTGACTGAGTTGGCTGGGCCATGCTCCTACAATGTATACTGCCATCTTCCAGATATGCCAACCAAGTCCTGAACTAGAACCCAGAGAACAGCGAAGGAGGGGAAGACCAAAAATGTACTGGCGCCAGACGGTCGACAAAGACATGCAACTGGTGGATAGACGCTGGAGTGGATGACCTGGGATTCTCTACCGACCAAACGTCGGAGCACTGTTGCAGTCATACGTGTCAAGAGATACGGGAGAGAAAAACAAAATAACAACAACAAAACCTGAGACCACAACAATGCACATTCTGTTGTCCGATCACCTTGCTAGTCTTCATGTTTGTACTGGTGGTAGTTCTTTATCATTTTTATTGTTTTTCTTTTATTTTTCTGTAGTTATTGTTAATGATCTGTCTTTTTGTTCTTATGCTTTACTGTATTGTATTCAAATTCATTTATATTTGGAGGGGAAAGGGCTGTTACTGGTCGATCTAGCTATCATTAATATTCGTGTGGATTTTGGTCTCGGTTTCCGTCTTTCGTCTCGGTTTCTCGTTGTCCTCGTTGTCGTTCTCGTTGTCGTTCTCGTTGTCCTCGTTGTCATTCTCGTTGTCCTCGTTGTCGTTCTTCTCGTTGTCGTTCTACTCGTCGTCCTCGTTGTTCTTCTCGTTGTCCTCGTTGTCGTTCTGCTCGTTGTCGTTCTTCTTGTTGTCCTCGTTGTCTTTCTTCTTGTTGTCCTCGTTGTCGTTCTTCTTGTTGTCCTCGTTGTCGTTCTTCTTGTTGTCCTCGTTGTCGTTCTTGTTGTCCTCGTTGTACTTGTCGTTCTGCTTGTTGTCGTTCTTCTCATTGTCCTCCTTGTTGTTCTCGTTGTCGTCGTCCTTGTTCTTCTCGTTGTCGCCGTCCTTGTTCTTCTCGCGTTATCGTCCTTGTTGTTGTTCTCGTTGTCGTCGTCCTTGTCGTTCTTCTCGTTGTCGTCGTCCTTGTCGTTCTTCTCGTTGTTCGTCCTTGTTGCTCTTCTCGTTGTCGTCGTCCTTCTCGTTGTCGTCGTCCTTGTTGTTCCGTTGTCGTCGTCCTTGTTGTTCCGCTGTCGTCGTCCTTGTTGTTCTCGTTGCCGTCGTGCTTGTTGTTCTCGTTGTCGTCGTCCTTGTTGTTCTTCTCGTTGTCGTCGTCCTTGTTGTTCTTCTCGTTGTCGTTCTCGTTGTCGTTCTCGTTCTCATTCTCGTCGTTCATCTCGTCTTTGTTCTTCTCGTCGTTGTCGTTCTTCTCGTCGTTGTTATTCTCGTCTTCGTCGCTGTATTCTTCTCGTTTCCGTCGTTCTCGTTGTAACCGTTGGTCTTCTCGTCGTCGTCATTGTTCTTGTTGTCGTCGTCGTTCTTCTCGTTGTCGTCGTTGTTCGTCTTTTTGTTCCTCTCGTTGCTCTCGTTGTTCTCGTTGTTGTTGTTGTCGTTGTCGTCGTTGTTCTCGTTGTTGTCGTTCTCGTTGTTCTCGTTGTTCTCGTCGTCGTCGTTGCTCTCGTTGTTGTCGTCGTTCTTCTCGTTGTCGTTGTTCTTCTCGATGTCATCGTTGTTTTCGTTGTCGTCGTTGTTCTCGTTGTTGTTGTTCTTGTCCTCGTCGTTGTTCTTCTTGTTGTCGTCGTCGTTGTTGTTCTCGTTGTTCTTTGTCGTAGTTGTTCTCATTGCCGTTCTTTTCATTGTTGTTGTTCTTCTCGTTGTAGTTATTCTCGTTCTATGTTGTTTTTCTGGTTGTCGTCGTTCTTCTCGTTGCTGTTGTTGTTCTTCTCATTGTAGTTGTTCTTCTCGTTGACGTAGTTGTTCTCGTTGTCGTAGTTCTTCTCGTTGTTATCCTTGTTCTTGGCGTTGCCGTCGTCGTTGTGCTTCTCGTTGTCGTAGTTGTGGTTGTTTTTCTCGTTGTCGTAGTTTTCGTAGTTGTCGTGGTTGTTCTTCTCGTTGTCGTAGTCCTCGTTGTCGTAGATGTCTTTGTTCTTCTCGTTGTCGTTCTCGTTGTAGTTGTTCTCGTTGTAGTTGTTTTTCTGGTTGTCGTCGTTCTTCTCGTTGTCGTTATTGTTCTCCTCGTTGTCGTAGTTCTCGTTGTCGTAGTTGCTCTCATTGTTGTTCTCGTTCTCCTTGTTCTCGTTGTCGTCGTCATTGTTCTTCGCGTTGTCGTCGTCGTTGTTATTCTCGTTGTCGTCGTTTTTCTTCTTCTCGTTGTCGTTATTCTTCTCGTTGTCGTCGTTGTTGCTGTTCTCGTTGTCGTAATTGTTCTTCTCGTTGTATTTGTCATCGTTGCTCTTCTTTTCGTTGTCGTAATTGTGGTTATTGTTCTTGTTGTCATCCTTGTTGTTCTCGTTGTTGTCCTTGCTGTTCTCGTTGTCGTCGTTGTTCATCTCGTTGTTGTCGTTCTCGTTATCGTCGTTGTTCTTCTCGTCGTCGTTCTTCTCGTCGTCGTCGTTCTTCTCGTCGTCGCCGTTGTTCTTTTCGTCGTTGTTCTCGTTGTACTTGTTCTCGTTGTTGGTCTTGTTGTCGTCCTTGTTCTCGTTGTTGTTCTTCTCGTTGTCTTCGTTATTGTTCGTCTCGTTGTCTTCGTCGTCGTTGTTCTTGTCATTGTTCTCGTTGTCGTCCTTGTTGTTCTCGTTGTCGTTCTTGTTGTCGTCCTTGTTGTTCTTGTTGTCGTCCTTGTTGTTGTTCTCGTTGTCGTTCTTGTTGTCGTCCTTGTTGTCTTGTTGTCGTCCTGTTGTTGTTCTCGTTGTCGTCCTTGTTGTTGTTCTCGTTGTCGTCCTTGTTGTTCTCGTTGTCGTCCTTGTTGTTCTCTCGTTGTCGTCCTTGTTGTCTTCTCGTTGTCGTCCTGTTGTTCTTCTCGTTCTTCTCGTCATCGTCGTTGCTGTTCTTCTCGTCATCGTCGTTTTTCTTCTCGTTGTCGTTGTTCTTCTCGTTGTCGTTGTCGTTCTTGTTGTCATCGTTCTTCTCGTTGTCGTCGTCGTTCTCGTTGTCGTCGTCGTTTTCTTCTCCTTGTCGTCGTTGTTCTTGTTGTTCTTCTCATTGTCCTCGTTCTTCTCGTTGTTGTTGTTCCTCCCCTCGTTGTCGTAGTTGTTGCTCTTCTCGTTGTCGTTGTTCTCATTGTAGTTGTCGCCGTCGTTGTTTTCGTCGTCTTCGTTGTTGTTCTTCTCGTTGTTCTTGTTCTTCTCGTTATCGTTGTTGTTCTTGTTCTCGTTGTTGTTGTTCTCGTTGTCGTAGTTGGTCTTATTGTCTCGTCCTTGTTCTCGTTGTTGTTCTTCTCGTTTTCTTCGTCGTTGTTCTCGTCGTTGTTCTTCACGTTATCATCGTTGTTCTCGTTGTGGTCGTCGTTATTTTTCTCGTTGTCGTCGTTATTCTTCTCGTTGTCGTCGTTATTCTTCTCGTTGTCGTCGTTATTCTTCTCGTTGTTGTCGTTCTTCTTTTCGTTGTCGTTCTACTTCTCGTTGTCGTTCTTCTCGCGGCTCGTTGTCGTCATTGTTCTCGTTGTCGTCATTGTTCTTCTCGTTGTCATTGTTCTTCTCGTTGTCGTCATTGTTCTCGTTGTCGTCATTGTTGTTGTTCTCGTTGTTGTTGTTCTTGTGGTCGTCGTTCTTCTCGTGGTCGTCGTCGTTGTTCTTCCCGTTGTCGTCGTTCTTCTCGTTGTCGTTCTTCTCGTTGTAGTTCTTCTCGTTGTAGTTGTCTTAGTTGTTCTCGTTGTCATTCTTCTCGTTGTCGTCGTTCTTCTCGTTGTCGTCGTTGTTGTTCTTCTCGTTGTAGTTGTTCTCGTTGTGGTAGTTGTCGTTTCTCTTCTCGTTGTCGTCGTTCTCTTTGTCGTTGTTCTGATGGTTGTCAATCTTCTCATTGTCGTTTTTCTCGTTGTCGACGTTGTTATTCTCGTTGTCGTTGTTCCTCTCGACTGTCGTCGGCGTTATTCTCGTTGTCGTAGTTGTTCTTCAGGTTGTCGTAGTTCTTTTTTTCGTTGGCGTAGTTGGCGTCGTTGTTGTTCTCGTTGTAGTTGTAGTCGTCTTTCTTCCTCTCGTTGTAGTCGTTCTTCTCGTTGTAGTTGTCGTTATTGTTGATTTTGTCGTCGTTGTTATGTTCTCGTTGTCGTCGTCGTTGTGCTTCGCGTTGCCGTCGTTGTTCTTCTCGTTGTCATAGTAGTCCTCGTTCTTAAATAATAATAATAATAATAATTACAATATTTATATAGCGCAAAATCTTGATAAAATCAAATCTAAGTTCTTCATAGTTGTCGTCGTTCTTCTCGTTGTCGCGCTGTTTTTATCGTTGTCAGCCTTTTTCCTCAATGTCGTCCATGTTGTTCTTCTCGTTGTCGTCCTTGTTGTTCTCGTTGTCGTCATTGTTCTGCGCGTTGTCATCGTTGCTCTTCTCGTTGTCGTCTTTGTTCTTCTCGTTGTCGTCGTTGTTCTTCTCGTTAAAGTCGTCGTTCTTATCGTTAAAGTCGTCGTTGTTCTTCTCGTTGTCGTCGTTGTTCTTCTCGTTGTCGTCGTCGTTCTTATAGTTAAAGTCGTCGTTGTTCTTCTCGTTGTCGTTGTTCTTCTCGTTGTCGTCGTTGTTCTTCTCGTTGTTGTTCTCGTTGTTCTCGTCTGTTTCTCGTTGTCGTGGTTCTTCTTCGTTGTACTGTTCTTCCCGTTGTCGTCGTTGTTTCTTCTCGTTGTCGTTGTTCTTCTCGTTTCGTCGTTCTTCTGTTTGTCGTCGTTCTTCTCGTTCTCGTAGTTCTTCTCGTTGTCGTCGTTTTTCTTCCTGTTGTCGTCGTTGTTGTTTTTCTCGTTGTCGTAGCTGTTCTTTCCGTTTGTCGTCGTTGTTCTTCTCGTTGTCGTGCTGTTCTTCTCGTTGTCGTCGCTGTTCTTCTCGTTGTCGATTATTTTCGTTGTCGTCGTTGTTCTCGATGTCGTCGTTGTTCTTCTGCTTGTCGTCGTGTTTGTTCTATCGTTTCGTAGTTGTTGTGTTCTCGTTGTCATCGTTGTTATTCTTCTCGTTGCCGTCGTTTTATTCTTCTCGTTGTCGTCGTTGTTTTCTTCTGTTGTCGTTGTTTCTTTTCTCATTGTCGTCGTTGTTATTCTTCTCGTTGTCGTCGTTGTTATTCTTCTCGTTGTCGTCGTTGTTATTCTTCTCGTTGTCGTCGTTGTTATTGTCGTCGTTATTCTTCTTGTCAATGTTCTTCTCGTTGTCAATGTTCTTCTCGTTGTCGTCGTTGTTCTCGTTGTCGTTGTTGTTCTCGTTGTCGTTGTTGTTCTCGTTGTCGTAGTTGTTCTTCTCGTTGTCGTCGTTGTTCTTCTCATTGTCATTGTTCTTCTCGTTGTAGTTTGTTCTTCTCGTTGTAGTTGTTCTTCTCGTTGTATTGTTCTCGTTGTCGTCGTTGTTCTTCTCGTTGTCGCTGTTCTTGTTCTCGTTGTCGTCGTTCTTCTCGTTGTCGTTGTTGTTGTTCTTCTCGTTGCCGTTGTTTTTCTCGTTGTCGTCGTTCTTTTTGTCGTTTCTTCGCGTTATCGTCGTTGTTATTCTCGTTGTCGTCGTTCTTTTCGTTGTCGTCGTTGTACTTCTCGTTGTCGTCGTTGTTCTCGTTGTCGTAGTTGTTATTGTTCTTCTCGTTGTCGTAGTTGTCGTTCTTCTTCTCGTTGTAATTGTTCTTTCGTCTTTCTTCTTCTCGTTGTCAATGTTGTTCTTCTCGTTGTAGTTGTAGTTGTTCTCTTTGTCGTCGTTGTTCTTCTCGTTGTCGTCGTTGTTCTTCACGGTGTCGTCGCTGTTGTTCTACTCATTGTAGCTGTCATAGTTGTTCTTCTCGTTGTCGTAGTTGTCATTGTTGTTCTTCCTGTAGTTTCGTCGTTGCTTTTCTCGTTGTCCTAGTTGTTCTTCTCGTTGTCATCGTTCTTCTCGTTGTCGTCGTTGTTCTTCTGTTTGTTGTCGTTGTCGTCCTTGTTGTGTTGTTCTCGTTGTCATCATTGTTGTTTCTCGTTGCTGTTGTTCTTGTTGTTCTCGTTCTTGTTGTTGTTCTTGTTCTCGTCGTTGTTCTCGTTGTTGTTATTCTCGTTGTTGTTGTTCTCGTTGTTGCTCTCAGCCGTTTGCCCTCGTTGTTGTTCTCGTGTTCTCGTTGTTATTCTTCTCGTTGTCGTCGTTGCTGTTCGTCTCGTTGTCGTCGTTGTTCTCGTTGTCGTCGTTGTTCTTGTTGTCGTAGTTGTTTCCGTTGTTATTGTTCTCGTTGTTGTTGTTCTCGTTGTTGATGTTCTCGTTGATGTTCTTGTTCTTGTTATGTTCTCGTTATGTTGTTCTCGTTGTTGTCTCGTTGTTTTTGTCCTTTTGTTGTTCTCGTTGTTGTTCTCGTTGTTGTTGTCATTCTCGTTGTCGTGGTTGTTGATCTCTTCGTTGTTATTGTTTTCGTTTTTGTTCTCGTTGTTGTTGTTCTCCTTGTAGTTGTTCTCGTGTTTGTTGTCATTGTACCGTTGTTATCGTTCCTCTTGTTCTCGCTGTTGTTCTCGTTGTTGTTCTTGTTGTGTTCTCGTTGTTGTTCTCATGTATTGTTCTCGTTTTTGTTCTCGTTGTTTTCTTGTAGTTGTTTCTGTTGTTGTTGTTCTTGTTCTTCTTGTTGTTGGTGTTCTCGTTGTTGTTGCTCTCGTTGTTATCGTTCTTCTCGTCCTTGTTCTTCTCGTTGTTATTCTTCTCGTTGTCGTCGATATTGTTCTTCTCGTTGTCGTCGTTGTTGTTCTTCTCGTTGTCGTCGTTGTTGTTCTCGTTGTCGTCGTTGTCGTTTTCGTTGTCGTCGTTGTTGTTCTTCTCGTTGTCATCGTTGTTGTTCTTCTCGTTGTCGTCGTTGTTGTTCTCGTTGTCGTCGTTCTTCTCGTAGTCGTCCTTGTTTTCGTTGCCGTCGTCGTCGTTCTCATTGTCGTTGTTCTTTTAGATGTCTGTGATTTTCTCGTTGTCGTTGTTCTTCTCATTGTCTTTGTTGTTCTCATTGTCGTCGTTGTTCTTCTTCTCATTGTCATCGTTGTTGTTCTCGTTGTTCTCATTGCTGTCGTTGTTCTCATTGTCGTCGTTCTTCTCGCTGTTGTCGTTCTCATTGTTGTTGTTCTTCTCATTGTCGTCGTTGTTCTTCTCATTGTCGTCGTTGTTGTTCGTTGTTCTCGTCGTCGTTGTTCTTATTGTCGTCGTTTTTCTCGTTCTTGTTCTCGTTGTTCTCGTCTTTTCATCGTCGTTTTTCTCGTTGTTGTTGTTCTCGTTGTTTTCTTCTTCTTGTTTTCTCGTTGTTTTTCGTTGTTCTCACTGTTGTTGCTCTCGTTGTTGTTCACATTGTTGTTGTTCTCGTTGTTGGTGTTCTCGTTGTTTTTGTTGTCCTTGTTTTTTGTTCTTGTTGTTGTTGTTCTCGTTGTTGTTCTTGTTATCGTTCTTCTCATTGTCGTCGTCGTTCCCGTTGTCGTCCTTGTTGTTGTTCTCGTTGTCGTCCTTGTTGTTCTCGTTGTCGTTCTTCTCGTTGTTGTCGTTCTTCTCGTTGTCGTCGTTGATGATGTTCTTGTTGTCGTTGTTCTTCTCGTTTTTATCCTTGTTTCTTCTCGCTGTCGTCCTAGTTGTCCTTCTCGTTGTTGTTCTTCTCGTTGTCGTCCTTGTTGTTCTCCTCTCGTTGTCGTTGTTCTCGTTGTCGTCGTTGTTCTTCTCGTTGTCCTTGTTGTTCTTCTCGTTGTCGTCCTTGTTGTTTTTCAAGTTGTTCTTCTCGGTGTCGTCGTTCTTCTCGTTGTTCTTCTCGTTGTGGTCGTTGTTCTTCTCGTTGTCGTCCTTGTTGTTCTTCTCGTTGTCGTCCTTGTTGTTCTTCTCGTTGTCGTCCTTGTTGTTCTTCTCGTTGTCGTCCTTGTTGTTCTTCTCGTTGTCGTCCTTGTTGTTCTTCTCGTTGTCGTCCTTGTTCTTCTCGTTGTCCTTGTTCTTCTCGTTGTCCTTGTTGTTCTTCTCGTTGTCGTCTTTGCTGTTCTTTTCGTTGTCGTCCTTGCTGTTTTGGTTGTCCTGGTTTTTCTTCTCGTTGTCCTCGTCGTTTTTCTTTTCGTTGTCGTCGTCGTTGTTCTTCTCATTGTCGTCGTTGTTCTTCTTCTCGTTGTTGTCGTTAACGTTGTTGTTCTAGTTGTCATCATTGTTGTTCTTCTCGTTGTCGTTGTTCTAGTTGTTGTTCTAGTTGTCATTCTTGTTCTTATTGTCGTTGTTCTTCTTGTTATTGTCCTTGTTCTTCTTGTTATTGTCGTTGTTCTTCTCTATGTTGTTCTCGTTGTTTTCTCGTTGATGTTTTCTCGTTGTTGTTCTCGTTGCTGTTCTCGTTGTTGCTCTTGTTGTTGTTCTCGTGGTTGTTGTTCTCGTTGTTGTTCTCATTGTTATTCTCGTTATTCTCGTAGTTGTTCTTCTCGTTCTCGTTGTTGTTGTTCTCGTTCTCGTTGTTGTTGTTCTCGTTATTGTTGTTCTCGTTGTTGTTCTCGTTGTTTTCGTTGTTTTCGTTGTTCTCGTTGTTCTCGTTGTTATTGTTTGTTCTCGTCGTCGCCGTTGTTGCTCTCGTCGTTGTTTTTGTTGTTGTCGTTGTTCTCGTTGTTGTATTTCTCGTTGTTGTTGCATTTCTCACTGTTGTTGTATTTCTCGTTGTTGTTCTCGTTGTTGTTCTTGTTGTTGTTGTTCTCGTTGTTGTTCTCGTTTTCGTTGTTTTTGTTGTTCTCGTTGTTATTGTTGTTGTTCTCGTCGTCGCCGTTGTTGCTCTCGTCGTTGTTTTTGTTGTTGTTGTTGTTCTCGTTGTTGTATTTCTCGTTGTTGTTGCATTTCTCACTGTTGTTGTATTTCTCGTTGCTGTTCTCGTTGTTCCTTGTTGTTCTCGTGGTTGTTGTTCTCGTTGTTGTTTTCATTGTTATTCTCATTCTCGTAGTTATTCTCGTTCTCGTTGTTGTTGTTCTGGTTGTTGTTCTCGTTGTTTTCGTTGTTTTTGTTGTTCTCGTTGTTATTGTTGTTGTTCTCGTCGCCGCCGTTGTTGCTCTCGTCGTTGTTTTTGTTGTTGTTGTCGTTGTTCTCGTTGTTGTATTTCTCGTTGTTGCATTTCTCATTGTTGTTGTATTTCTCGTTGTTGTTCTCGTTGTTGTTGTTCTCGTTGTTGTTGTTCTCGTCGTCGTTGTCTTGTTTTTGTTCAACTTTTAAAATTTTCTTCTCTTGTTCATGTTGGCGGTCTTGGTGCTGTAAGGCTTCGTTTTTGTTTTTGTTGTTCTTGTTGTTTTCCTGTTTTCGTTTGTGTTTGTCTTGTATTAGTTCTGCTTTGTATTTTCTTCTTCCTGTTCCTATTGGTGTTGTGGTGTTGCGACACTGGCATTTGTTGATAATGTTATAATGATAATGTACTCCATGTCAGGTTTTGCTCTTCTTCCCTTGTTCTTTCTTCTTGCTCTTTGTTTTTATCCTCTTTTTCTTGACATTCATTTTTTTGGGGGTTGAAGGAGGCTTGCTTTTGTGTAGGCTACTTTGGTTTGCTCTGTGTTTACGTGTATGTTTCGGTTATTTTCGATTGTAGGGTCACGTTTGTTTTACTTGCCCTTCTTGCCTTTTGTTTTCATCTGTATTCCAGTTCTTTAGTTTGTTTTGTCCCATGTAGTTTTTTCCCCTGTCTCCTTGTTCCATTTACTTATTTCTTTGCTTTTTGTTTTGTTCTTGGCTTTCTTTTGCATTTCCGCCAATTGCTTCTTCTCCTATTCTTTTTGTTTCTTTGTTTCCCCTCTTTTTGTTTCGTGATATTGTTTCTTATCGTGTTCTTAGGTTCTTGTTTCAGTTGTTGCCATATCTTAGTTCTCCTGTTTGTTTCCTCCTTGTTTTCTTGATCATAAATTCCTCTTTCTTTTGTGTTCTTATTCTATTTTGTTGGTAGTTTTATTAATCATGGTCTTTCTGTTGTTTTCGCGTTTAATTTTGTCGCCTAGTTTATGCTCTTTCTTCCTTTGGCCTCAATGCTTTATTTTGCTTTTGTTTTTGTTTTCCTTTTCTAGCTTCTTTGATCCTCCTCTTGTTGGTATAATTGTTCTTGATGTACTTCTTATTCTCGATTTTTTCCCTTTTACTTTTTCTTCTTCATGCTGTTCTTGGCGTTTTGCTGGTGGTGTTTTTGTCGCTGTTGTTATCATTGATGTCCTTTTTCTGTTGTCGTTTTGCTTCTCATCGTTTCTGCTCTTGCTGTTCTCCTGGTTTGCTTGTTGCCACCGTTTTTGTTTCCATTTCTGTGTCTCCATGTTGTTCCTGTTCTGGCTGTTGTTTTTTGCGTGTTTTGTCTTATTTCTTTTTGTTTTCTTGTTTGGTTTCTCCTTTATGGTTTTTTTTTGTGTGTGGTTTCTGTAACATATGTAATGGAAGACTTACTTGCTTTTGATCTTCCTGCTGCTGCTGCTTTTTACGATGCAGAGCGTACGCTACTATCCTGGCGTAGTGTGAAGTCATTATGGGCAAACTGCAACAATGTGAGACCAAAACTGTATGTGCAAAGACATACACAAAATACGTAAATAGACAAATAGAAAAATTAAAAAGTCCAAATGATTTAACGGAAATGGATACAGAATATAAGGTAGACAGTGGATACATGCTTAGACATGTCGATAGACAGGGCCGGACAGATGGATGGAAGTACAAGATTCCACGACAAAAGAACTGCCTCTGGCAAAATCGTGTAGAAAACTCGCTTTCATAGGAAAACAAAAACACATGCACACACCGGAAAAACAATCAAAACAGACAATTAGTCATACGCACTTAACATACAAACAAGGCTATTAGTCTCTGAACGGTTGCACGGTCGCACGAATCTGGAACAGATTCAAAAGGAAATGGCAGATACAGTGTTCTGGAAACTTAAGCAGCATTTCAGGTCACTGCACTCAAATTAGGGACTATTTCCGTTTATGTTTAAAAATGAACTCCTCTTGGTTTGAAGAATATTCCATTTTGCGCTGTATTTATAACTGGCATTTCACAACAAGAAAGAAAATATAAGTTGGCCAATTTTCTCGTCGCTTTGATCGAACAAACTAGACTGGATTGGATTGGATGGCATTGAGTTCATTGTTTTTGGGCGTAATGCAGTTTTACCACGTGAAATGGGGGTTGGCCTTCATGGAGAAAGCACATCGCCATTGCATGGCGCCACCTCCCTTTGTTGTATCTATATGCATGTGCTTTTGTTTACCTAAGCGTGTTTGCTTTTGCCAAGGAAAACTCTGCTACCACAGATGTTCAACATGCCCAAAATAATTGCTGCTTACAGCATCTCCGTTTATTATAATCATTATTAATATTTAAAGCCCAGCTACCTGCGTACAGCTATATCAGTGCAACAACCATAGCAAAATGTACGCGTCTCGATGACCCTGACAAAAAAATGGAAAGGAAATTAAGTACAGATAATGCATTCACATACTAATCTAAAGATATGCTCCCGGCCTTGATCATTCCCTTAAATTAAATAAAAACATGGCCTAAATTACCGAAAATTGCCTCTGCTTATTGTGTTTCCTTAGAGCCAAAAATGTTAATACCTGTACTAACAACCAATATCAATAGAAAGCATGAAAGACTGCACAGAACACAATTAAATCAATAGACCAGCATAGCAGAATATGATAGGAAGAAATGATAGAAAGAAAAGGAACGAGGAAAAAACACAGAATGAGAGAAAGGAGGAAAAGTTCTGTTCTAAAGATCCTCCGGCATCTACACCCCACCCCACACCACTTTTGGCGTACAGCATTTCGGTTTAGTATGTCATTTGAAAGACTAGCACTCAGACCACCGCTCAAGGTTTAGTGGAGGAAGGAGAAAAATCTCCGTCCGATGGGAATATAACTTGGATTTCTAGGCGCGCACTCTTTCCACTAGGCCATACTCTGTTTTAAATACATATTTTTGATGTGGCTTTCGTAGGGTTTGTCGCATAAAACCAGAAGAATCAACACAGCGTTTGAAAGTGTGTGGTCAAGTTCACAACAGATGATCATCTCTGTAATCCTCGGTAGTATACTTCTCAATATCACGGCCTGTTAGGCAAGAGACTGGGGTTCAGATCTCCGCCGGAGATTTTTTTCTTAAGTTAGGTAGAAGCCTCAAGATCTCGCCTATGAGAAGTGTTTAGTAGTGGTAGGCCTCCGTCAGTCGACGTCGACTATGGATGATCCGCCCAAGTGTCGTGTCGATTCGAGTTGACACCTCTGGAGCAGCATCCGCTGTGACTTGTAAGGCCGATGCGGGAAAGGCAGTCTCTGCGACATCGGATGCATGTATGGATGGGATTGCCTTTACTAGAGCTTGCTTTCCACCTGGCTCTCACCTCAGCTAAGGTTTGGATCTTCTTTTTCCCCCAACCCGAGTTGTTTCTGGAGCACACTGCGCCATCTATTGCATCGGCTGTTGTGTCTTCCCAGCTCTCTGTGTTGATGTCCAAAGCTTTCATATCGCGATTGCAGACGACTTTTGGGGGTGGCCAACAGATCTCTTGTCGGAGGCTAGTTCACCGTAAAGGGTATCCTTTGGGATATAGCCATCCTTCCGCCGCACATGGCCTAGCCAGAGCAGACTGCGTTGTCTGAACAGTGTGTGCATGATGGGGAGACCATCGCATGCTAGGAACTGGGCGTTTGGTAATTTGTCGCTCTACACATACATAGACAGCAACTTAACGCATGCGCGTCTTTAAGAGCAGGCACACGCACGCGCGCGCACACACACACACATACACACACACACTCACACAATCACTCACACGCACACATACACATAAACACGCACGCACACGCACATACACACATACGCGAACACATACTCGCACACACAAACACACACACGCGCGCGCACGTGCGCGCGCTCACACACAAACACACACACATGCATGCACACACGCACACGCACGCTCTGTTTAGTTACCTTCGTTGAATACATGCAGGGCCTTTAGAGGTGTGGCTGTGTGTGGTTTGTCAGCCACGTTGACAAAGGCAGACGTCAGTTTTCGTCCTTTGCTGTAAAGAAGAAAAGTCCTGGAACTCATCAGTGCCGTCTGTTCTGGGATATCTGGAATGGGGTCCAGCTTAGACGTTGCTCGTGAAGTTTATTCAGTCATCTGTCAACAAGGAGAAGGTATCAAATATATTCCTATTGTCTTTGCGTGTGGTGGTGGTGGTGGTGGTAGTTGGTGGTTGGTGATGGTGGTGGTGGTGGTGGTTGGTGGTGTGTGATGGTAGTGGTGGTGGTTGGTGGTAGCAGTGGTTGGTGTTTGGTAGATGATGAATAGAGAACATTTCATGTAAAAGATGTTTTGTCCGTTATGCTTTTGTATATGTACAAGGTCTGTACAGACACACATTAATGCATTTTGTTGTGTACGTATATTTGCAGACGTGTGAATCACGACTCCTGCCAAAGATGAAGTTGAAAGAGGACATGTAGTGTCTTCATCTGAGGATGAGCAGACAACACCATCCAGCATCGTCTCAGCAACACCATCAACATGCTCAGTACGCACGGCGCACAAATCCGAGATTCTTTAGTTGGCCCCACAGACATCTAAGATCGTTCTGCCCTGCTGGTTATCAATAGCGTGCACCTTTCCCCTTCAGTTGGCGCACTTTTTGGTTCTGCCCTGCTGGTTATGAATAGCGTGCACCTTTCCCCTTCCCTTCCTCTCTCCACACCCCTTTCAGCCAACCATAGCGAGGCACAGGCGCGCATGGAAGTACTCGTTTAGACCTACAGATTGACCTAGATTCCAGTACTTGGTGCTGATCTCAATCATTTTCTACATTCATTCCCTCTAAAAATCTTGAAAGAACGCAGCAGTCACACACACACACACACACACACCACACACACACACACACACACACACACACCACAATACATGCAATAGTGGGAGGGAGAGAGAGAGAGATATGCGTTCCTCGCGCGAACACACACACACACACACACACACAGACAGACACGCACACACACACACACGCACACACACACACACACGCACACACACATACACACACACACACACGCACACACACATACACACAGATACACACAGATACACACACATACACACACACCGACACATACACACATGCACACACACGCGCGCGCGCGCACACACACACACACACAAGTGCAGCGCGCCCATGCACATGGCCTAGTTCACCCACAGCCGTGGCGTGCTTCGGCCGGGCAACAGCTGACACCCGATTTTAGCCAAATTCAAGCCTCCAGAAAAGAGTGCAAACAGAGAACGAACTGCGATTTTTAGAAATTTGAGAAAGTTAAAGCACTGAAGATCACGAATCCGACCATGCCAAAATGGACAAAAACGTGTGAAGATTGTAACTTGCACTATACTTACGCCACTACTACGAAAATAATCTCACTTTATACTGAACAAACAACCACCTGGAGATATGAGTCAATCATCACATTAGTAATTTCTACTAAAACTCAAAGACAAGGTGATGCATCAAAGTAATTATCACTTCAGAACAATGAGTATTCACAGCACTGAATGCATCCAGGTAAAGTGATGAAAAAATTCTCGATCATTACACAAATTCACAAAACATACAGAAAATCGCACTCAGATTCCTTCTTTGTCAGTATTGCTGTAGCACAAGACGCGCTTCAGAGATGGATTTTGGTCAAACCTGCCTGGCTAAAAATACCACTTCCAAGCGATGCTGGCTGACAGAAAGGTACCAACTAAAGGGTGTCAGAATGGCTGGGAAAATGCAGCCGTGTATGCTGAACAGTGTGGAGGTTCCCCCAAATCATCATGTGCCCTGCCGCATGGAGTTGGCGATCATGGCCCTCCATACGAATCTATCTTTTCTTGCTGCAAGTTCATCTCCCACCCTCTTTCTTCATCCACTCCACAAGTCTGTCTAGTATTTTCTCCCTGGGTCCACTTTGTGATTTTTTGCCTCTTCCTTTTCTTGTTGTGACTAGGTACTCTAATTTCTCTTGCCTCATAAAATGTCCTATAGATGTTGCCCGTCCTTCCCCAATCCTATTCATTAATGTTCTGCTTTTGTTTGCCTCTTTCAAGACTGTTTTCTTTGCTCTCCATACAACTCTTAACATTCTTCCTAGAAACTACATTTCAGCTGCCTCAATTTTGTTGACTTTGCGTGTTGACTGTCCACGCTTCGCATCTGTACAACAACATCAGTTCTATATAATTCTGAAGAACTCTCCCCGGTGCCAATCGACAGTGATCTGTCGTCAAGAACGCTGAATGCTTTCTTAGCCTGTCAAGCTCTGCTGGCCATCTCCAAAGAGCATCCGCTGCCAGGTGAGATGACTGGAGGACTGGATGACATGGTGGTCGGTGAAAGACAAGAAATCCCCTCATGCAGAGTGACGGCTGATGGCACAGCATGATGGGACAGGTTGAGGGGTTTGAATGTCTAGGAACAGTCATCTCACCAGTTCCCCCAAATACAATACAAATATACAGTGGAATTGTACCAGAGCCGTGTCGTTTTCAGCCCACTTTAAGGCTCAGAATGATTGAGGATGACAAGAAAGAGACCGTATTAAGCTGTCAACCCTACACACAAACTTTTTGAAGAATCAGAGGAATCTGGCTTAACACCATCTCCAACCAGTAACTACTCGAAGAGAGCAGAATCACATTATCCAGACTGCCCTTCATTGGACATAATGAAAACAATGACAACACTAAGGCGCCAAATCTTGATTCAAGATTCAAATCAAGGCACGCACTCCCATCATTCACCAAAGCAATCACCAACAACCACCAAACCTCCAGGGCACAAACACACGCAAACTGGGGTGGTGGGTGGGGTGGGGAACAGGAGTAGAGTGAGTGACCCCTGACCCAAGCCGTCATCTTCTGTCTCACGCACACACACGCACGCGCGCACGCACGCACGCACGCACGCACACATACACACACGCATGCACGCGAACGCACACACACACGCACGCACGTACACACAAGCACACACACGCACGCACACACACACACACACACACACACACACACACACACACACACACACGATGCTAAGTTCGACAAATGGCAAAAGACTGTTCGACATATGACCCTTGACCCAAGCTGTCTTCTCTGTCACTTTTTTTCACCAAGACCCCAGAAAGGCAAAAAGACTAATTGGGTCTCAAAGGAAGGGAATTGAGAAGTGAACCTTTATCTCCAATACTAATAGGTTTCTGCTAGGTCAGTCGGGCGAATGTCCTGCTCTTCACGACTTTCAACTGCCGTGGATTCTTTAGGGTGCGCAGGCCAGAAGGTACACGAGTTTTCGATTCGTTTTTCGTCCCCTTCCGAAGGGCTAGACGTCCAGTTCGATTTTTCCGGTCAAACTAACGAGAAAAGACGACACTTCTTACGGTAAAAGAACCGTGGAACCGCCAATTTAGTAATTGAGAGGCGAACGTCTTAACCATTCTGCCACTTTTTTGCGCGAAGGAAAACGCAAAAGTTAGACCAAGGTATCATGGCACGAACAGAACAAGGAGATCTCAAGGCTCTGAAGTACATACACAGGCCGACTCAGAACAGAAGAGGGGAGGATCTTCAGTGTTCTAGATGCCAACGATGAATTGGGCTGAGTCGGTCCGTCATCAGATGGAGAATAGATTGGCACAACCATCACAATGCTGGTCCCTAGAAAAGTTGACATCCTCACCACCTCACTACCCCTCCAGCAACCCCTCCCCCTTCCTCTATCCATCACATCCCACCCACCCCCAGTTTTCAGTTTTGGTCTAGTTACTTACCAGGTCTTCATGAAGATCGGACAGATGGACTAGACTGCGGGGAAAGGTAAATGACGCCTTGTGGTGTCTTGGGGTGTTGATATGGGTCCTGGATGTGCGAGGCTTTTTGTCCACTGAAGGCACAGTGAAGGAGGATCACAGTCTCTGTCGCTTTTCTGTTGACACAGGAACTTTTATTAGAATATATAACAATAATCATGATTCACAATATTCTGGTCATATATTTGTTGTGCCTGGGATTTAAAAGGCACATTGTTCTGGAGAGAAAATACAAAAATATTGTTCACAATATTTTGGTCTTGCGCTTGTTGTGCCTGGAATTGAAAAGGCGCAGCGTTCTACATAAAAACGGTAACAACCATGCATGGTTCACAATATTTGTCTTGTCATTGTTGTGCCTGGAATTGAAAAGGACCACCGTTCTGGATAAAAACGGTAATAATCATGGTTCACAATATTTTGGTCTCGTACTTGTGCCTGGAATTGAAAAGGCGCACCGTTCTGGATAAAAACGGTAATAATCATGGTTCACGATATTTTGGTCTTGTGCTATTTGTGCCTGGAATTGAAAAGGCGCAGCGTTCTGCATAAAAACGGTAATAATCATGGTTCACGATATTCTGATCATGTGTTCGTTGTGCTTAGGATTAGAAAGGCGCACTGTTTCAGATACTGATACACCTGATGGACTGAACTCCGAACTGGGCTGGACTGTGGCGTTTTGTTGTTCACAACGAATTTCAAGATTTCCCGTGTGACAAACGGGCCGCTCCTTCCGGGGAAAGGAAATTGCCGAAGTGCGTTGTCACATTTTTATAGTGTTTTTTTTTGGTTATTCATTAACCATATTTTTCGACAGAATTTTAACAGATGCAGTTCTTTTATTACCGTATGATCTTCAGCGTGCGCGAGATGTATACTGTGTACGGCACTTAAGTTTTTTTTTTATCTCATCTAAAGACGAGCAATCAGACCACCACTCAAGGTCTAAGGGAAAGGGGAGGGCAGACACATACGATCAGTAATGGAATCTGGTTTCTTGTATCCTTGGTTGATCAGATTTATTGTTTTTGTTATTTTATTTAATTTAAAGCCCAGCCGGCTGCGTACAGCCATATCAGGGCTACAACCGTTTCAAAACATTATACAATACTTTAACAGGAAAAAAAAGAAGAAAATTGAGTACACATAACTCATTCGCGCACATAATATAAGGAGATGCCCCCTGGTATTGACCACTCCCGTCCAATTTATCGCACAATGGGTTTAAAAATCATACATGAATACAAATTTAAACATTACAAAGGACACTAAAACATATATCAAAATTGGTTTAAACTAAAATTGCTGCCGCATGTCATTTCCCCAGAGCCAAAAATACACCAAATGCATGCACCCAATTATCAATCCTAAGAAAGAGTACGTAAGACTTTATCGAACTCATACAGGTGAATGGACCAGCAAGGCAGGAATAGATAGGAAGAAATGACAGAGCAGAGGAACAAGGCAGAAACAGAAAAGAGGACATTTCTAGCACAGAATTTCCAGAAGGTGGGTGGATATTATTTACACTGAAATAATCTCCGGTACCCCCACGAGGCAGAGGGGGGTGATCAGCGTTATAAAGTTTGGAGGTTCAAGATGAATTCATTGCACTCAACTCCATATGCGCTCTACCAGAATCTGGCAGCAATTACCTGATCCTATTCCTTGAACCTGTGCAAAACCCCTACGTGATGGTTAGTTCTTTACGGGGAGGCGGAAGGTTATTGTTATTGTTGTTGTTGTTGTTGTTGTTGTTGTTGAAAGACCAGCCGACTTCGTACGGCCATATCAGGGCTATAACCGTTTCAAAACATACAAAACTTCAACAGGAAAAAAAAGGAAACGAAAATTAATTACACATATTAATGCATTCGCGCACATAATCTAAGACATGCCCCTGGCGTTGACCACTCGATCCAATTTATCGCACAGGGGGTTTATAAACACGTGAATACAAACACAAACATACCTTAGGACACAAAAACATAATATAGAAAAACAGGCATAAATTACCGAAAATTGCTTCTGCAAATCCCACCTCCCTAGAGCCAAAAATGCACTAAATACATGTACCCAATTATCAATCCTAAGAAAAAGTACGTCAGACTTTATTGAACACATACATACATCCTCTTACAGTGTGGAATGGAAAGTATTTGGGCTTTTATGGAACATAGATAAAGGAAAGGTGAAGAAAGGAAAGAGACAACTGAAGAACAAGCAAGTTTGCCAAACCGTCTGTGTGTGTGTTTGAAGGCTGTTTGTTGATTTTTATCCAGATATGTCTGTACGTTTGTCATGATATGTATGTATATATGGGCGTCTCCTCTTTGCTGGTGGAGGTGTTGTTGTTGCTGCTCTTGTTGTAGCTGATGTCAGCCATCATGCTGTGTCGATATGGGTGTATATGTATGAATGTATGTGTATATGTTCTGTATGCGGGCATGTGGATATATGCATGTATTTACTGTTACTTGTTATTTTCATCTTACCTGTTTATTCGTGTACATACTCCTTTATTTTGTATATGTTTATTCACCTACTTATTTCTTATTCACTTGCTTGCTTGCTTGCTTACTTGCTTGCTTACCTACTTACCTATCAACGACTAAGAAAATATTGGCATCACCTAGAGCTTTTGGGCATTGACTAGGGGGTCTGTCATGTGAGAGAAGTTTATACAGAACAGCTAGTTGGGTTGTGATTCAGACTTTTATTTACTTTATATATATGTTCCTTTTTTGAAGGTAAGATACACACATACACAAGTCATTTACATGTAACCAAGATTATTCCAGTGGCAGGCTGATAAAATACCAGTACAAAATATAGACTAGGTAAAACATAGTCTAGGTAGGGCATCAGGACCTGGCCAGCCCATGGGTTTATGTGCAGGCTTAAGGCATGTGCCACGGTCACCATACACGTGGCACCTGTGACTTTATTGCATATGGAATTCGTTCCTGGAGCGGAGACGTCATCTTGAAAAACAAACTGAAACTGAAACGAACAAATAAATGTGAATGGACCATTAAGGCAGAAAATGACAGGTAGAAATGACGGAGAGCAAAGGAACAAGGCAGAAACAGAGTGACAGAAAAGAGGACATTTCTAGCAAAGAATTTCCAGAAGGTGGGGATAATATTTATACTGAAAGAGCCCCGGAGGAGGGGTGGGAGGAGGTATGTAGGCCTCCTTGAGAAACACTAAGTTACTGCCATTAAGTGTTACTGAAACATTAAGATGAGCAATGAACAGGCCAGTTTTTAAGTTGTCCACCAGGATTGATCTTGAGACACTAGATACTGAGTCGACGGACCTATCAACAGAGCCAACAGTCTGTGTAAAAATCAAACATCAGGGTTATAACGTACTACGAAAGAAGATATATTTCTTTTAGGTTCAGGTTCATATTGCTTATTGCCCAGCCGACTACTAGAGCCATATCAGGGCTAACACCACATTAAAAACGACACTCAGGTAAAACAAAAAGACAACAGTTAAAAAGTTATGCCCGCCATTAACCTTGCAAGTCTAAAATACGTTTAAAGAAAGATACTTACCCTGTCCAAGTTCACAGAGCTGATGTATTAGCTGATTTGATTTCCACATTGGGCCTTTTCAACCGCCCGTTGACACTTCTAAATGGTCCAATGAATAAATGCAAATGAATGAATAAATAAGTAAGTAAATAACAGCACTTATTTCTTTTCACTACTGGCACTAGTCATGGCAGAGCTCAAATGTGATTGAAGTTTGAAACTCCAACAGCTCAGAAATTCAAACTCATGGATGATACGAATTCACGTGACGGATGAGCAATTCCACGAGCAGAATGTGCAGCTGTAGCACGTTTGTGCGTGCGTGCGTGTACATGTGTGTGTGTGTGTGTGTGTGTGTGTGTGTGTGTGTGTGTGTGTGTGTGTGTGTGTGGAGGGAGGGCTTGTGTGGGCGTGTGTGTATGTATGTGTGTGTGTCTATGCCTGTGAGTGACTGGGTGGGTGAATGTGTGTGTATGTGTGTGTGCGCGCGCGTGTGTGTGTGTGTGTGGGGTTGTGTGGGGGGTTGTGTGGTGTGTGTGTGTGTGTGTGTGTGTGTGTGCGCGTGTGTGTGGTTTGTGTGTGTGTGTGTGTGTGTGTGTGTGTGTGTGTGTGTGTGTGTGTGTGTGTGTGTGGTTTGTGTATGGGGTGCGTGTGTGTGTGTGCGTTTGTGTGCGTGTATGTGTGTGTATGTATGTGTATGTGGAAGCCTTTGTGTAAATGTGTGTGTGTGTGTGTCTATGTGAGAGAGACAGACACAGACAGACAGACAGAGAGACAGAGAGAGTGAGAGACAGAGAGAGAATCATTCTGTATGTCTTTCTGTCTATGTGACAAAAATGTGTGAACAGCATTTTCAAGGCTCTTCATAGGTGGATCTTTCACCACAGTTTAGGCCAAAGCTGTGAAATATTTGAGGAGTCACAAAAAAATATGGTTGTTAAAGACGTTTGACCATCGTGTGTTTCAGATGTTGTTTTCATCTTCTCGTTTCGATAACCAGAAAGATACAAAATTAGATTCAGAACGTCTATTCAAAGACAAAAAGCAACACAGGCGCAAATTTTAGGCAGGGAAGCAATCTACTGTTTTTTTCATTTTTTTTTTCATATCAAGTTTTGCGTATTTATCATTTGTTGTTGTTTTTTGTCATACATGCTTGACAAAAGCTAGTTGGTCTAAAAATTTGTGCCTGTCTCGTTTTTTATATTATCTATGCGTTCTGATATCATTTTTACGTGTCCCTGGTTCGCATTTGCTGGAATGTTGGCAATCACATACTGAATTCGGTTTCGAGCAACGTTTTCTCGTATACTCTTGCCTAGTTGTGTGGTCTTTTCTAGTTGATAGACAGCTGAGCATTTGGGCATTGACTGGGGGGTTCTGTCATGTGAGACGAGTTTAAACACAATAGCTCGTTTGTGTTGTGATTCAGACCTTTAATTATCTATTTATTTACTTTAAGTATGTGTTCTTTTTGAAGGTAAGATACACACATACACATGTCATTTACATGTAACCAAGATCATTCCAGTCAGTTGTAGGCTGATAAAATACCAGTATGAAATATAGACTAGGTAAGACATAGTCTAGGTACGGCCTCAGGACCTGGCCAGCTCATGGGTGCCACGGTCACCATGCACGTGGCACCTGTGACGTTAGTGCATATGGAATTCGTTCCGAGCGCGGAGACGTCATCTTGAGAATCTGAAACTGTGGTCTACATAGTGTATGTGTGTATTTCATAAACAGATTAAACGTGTTAGCAATTGCTATAACACCATTCACGTAAAAGGATTTTACATTCAAACGATGTCGGTGCCATTCAGAACTATCACACGTTACTGAGGGGGCCTTTCGTCAAAACACAGTTACGATTGGATTAAGAGATTGGTGAAACGTAAGAACAAGCAAATGACTGTGACTAATTAATTCTTTGACTCCCACACCCTGTCTACCAGTACCCTGTATTGTCAACCATGTTACATGCTAGCAAAGCAAAAACTTAACCCTTTGATTCCCTCATCCTATCCACCAGTTTCCTACAGGAAACTGGAGGATAGGGCGAGGGAGTCAAAGGGGGAAACTGGTGGATAGGGTGAGGGAGTCAAAGGGTAAGTTTTGGGAATTGGTGAAATGGGTGCGGGCGTCAAAGCATGAAAGACGCCAATTTAAGCCTCTGCATTGCGGTACCACGTCTGTTATACATAATTCCAGCGTTAGGGTCATTGCAGTACCGACGCCTGTTACACATAATTCCAGTGTTAGGGTCATTGCGGTACCCAAGCCTGTTACATCATAATTTCAGTGTTAGGGTTGTTGCGGTACCCACGTCTGTTACACATAATTCCAGTGTTAGGGTCATTGCGGTACCCATGCCTGTTACATATAATTCGACGCAATCTCAAATCTATCGACCTCTCCACATTTTCATCTGATGCCTCCCGTCTCCTTTCTGAAAAGTCACATAATCTTGCCGATGAATTCTATACTACTCTCCACCATCTTCTGGACACTCATGCTCCAGCCACAACCCGTCTTGTACCTGACCGCCCCCCTACCCCCTGGCTCACTCATGAGACTGCCTGTGCAAAACGTGCCCGCCGCAGAGCAGAGCGCCGCTGGCGCAAATCCAAACTCACTGTACACAGCCAACTTTTCCAAGCCTCTAAAACAAAAGTATCCACCCTCATTGCATCTGCAAAAACAAGCTATTTCCAAACCAAAATCCTGAATGCCTCTTCTTCAAAAGAACTCTTTACAACCATGAATCATCTCCTTGGCACACGAAAAGATTTACCTCTCCCAACAAAACATACAAATGAAGAACTCCCATCTGTATTCTCCAAGTATTTCACCACCAAAATACAAACTCTTCGTGACAGGCTTGACAGGACACCCTGTCAACCATGCCCACCTGACCCTTCCTTCTCTGGCACACCTCTTACTACTTTTACCCCAGTCTCACAAGAAGAAATTTTCAACACAATCAGATCCATGTTGTTCAAAACCTGCGAACTGGATCCTCTTCCAGTTCTCTCTACTCCGACTGTCTCCCTACTCTCCTCCCATTCATCACTGACATCATCAACACTTCTCTTCAAACTGGAACTGTCCCAAGTCTGCTATTGTTCACCCTCTCCTCAAGAAACACAATTTAGACCCAAATGAACTGAAAAATTACCGGCCTATCTCTAATCTCTCTTTCTTATCAAAACTCCTTGAAAAAGTCGTCCTCAACCAGCTGAACTCTCATCTGTCTGCCAACAATCTCCTCAATCCTTTCCAGTCAGCCTACCGCCAGTGCCATAGCACTGAAACTGCCCTACTACACATTCTCAACAATCTCCTCCTTGCAACTGATACTGGCAAAGTCTCTCTCCTCACACTCCTTGATCTGTCTGCAGCCTTTGATACCATTGACCATGGTATTCTCCTTTCTAGACTTCATCATACTTTTGACATCTCTGACATTGCTCTCTCCTGGTTCACTTCATATCTATCACACAGAAAACAAACTCTTCTCATCAATGGCACTTACTCTCAACCTGCATACCCGACCTGTGGTGTTCCACAAGGATCTGTCCTTGGCCCTGTTCTTTTCAGTCTTTACACCTCCCCCCTGTCCACCATCATCAACTCCCACTCTATAAAACACCACTTCTATGCTGATGACACCCAACTTCAAGACAGTGACTCACCTGATAATATACAGCACCTGTTGACTCGCACCACTGAGTGTTACTCGGACATTAAGAACTGAATGACACACAATAGACTTCAGCTTAATGACGACAAGACAGAAGCTATCCTCATTGGCACCCGTCAGAAACTTTTTCAGCTGCCTCCTCTTTTTCTCCCATAATGTAACACATCAGTCCCAATTTCTGATTCAGCTAAAAACCTTGGTGTCTGCATTGACTCTACCCTCTCATTGAACAACTTTATTTCTCAAACTGCCAGATCTTGCTACTATCATCTCCATCGTATAAGGCTGATCAGGAAGTATCTCTCTGTCGAAACAACTGCAAAACTCGTTCTCTCCTTCATAATGTCTCGCATTGACTATTGCAATTCACTCCTGTCTGGTCTTCCTGCCTCCACCATTCACATCCTACAGCGCATTCAAAACAATGCTGTACGCCTTGTACTCAAAAAGAAAAAAGCTGACCACATATCTCCTCTCCTGGCACAACTTCACTGGCTCCCTGTATCAAAGCGCATACAGTACAAACTAGACACCATGTGCTACAAAAGCCTCAATAACGCAGCCCCCGATTACCTGTCAAGCCTACTTGACATCTATCTTCCCTCACGTACCCTGCGTTCTACCTCCGATCCTCTGTCTTTTCGCTTTCCACGCACTAAGCTCAATACCTATGGTCCACGAGCCTTCTCTGTTTCTGGTCCACTCTCCTGGAACAAACTTCCTCTCTCAGTCCGTCAGCAACCTACTTTTGTCTCTTCAAGTCCGCTCTCAAAACTCACCTTTTCTCCTCTGCATAAAATCCTAACCTCACTCAACCCCCCCCCCCCCCCCTGCAGCCTGTCTCCGCTCGGAGGGGAATTACATTTTTATAATATATAATTGTGTAAGGTGTGCTTTCTGTGGTTTTCCATTGCTTTTATTCTTGCTTTTATTGCTTTTATTCTTTCTCCCCATTTGTAACCATGCGTGTGTGTGTGTGTGTGTGTGTGTGTGTGTGTGTGCGTGCGTGCGTGTGTGTGTGTGTGTGTGTGCGTGCGTGTGTGTGCGTGCGTGCGTGCGTGCGTGTGTGTCTGTTTCAGCGCTTAGATTTGATTTTATCAAGATTTTGCGCTATATAAATATTGTAATTATTAATTATTATTATTTATAATTCCAGTGTTAGGGTACTCTCCACTACATCATGTACTATAGGTTTTACTGAAGGTCAAAAGTACCTACCACAGACACAGTGATGACAGTGATGATGAAGATAATGGTGTTCTCTTTTCCCAGTGGAAGGAGATACTAACTAAAAGTCATTTTTCAAACTCGCCGTTGCTTACATGATGTTTCAGTTTCAGTTTCAGTTTCTCAAGGTGACGTCTCCGCGCTCGGAATGAATTCCATATGAGCTAACGTCACAGGTGCCACGTGATGGAGAAGATCCTGAATGATCACGGCACAAGCCTTAAGCCTGCACATAAACCCACGAGCTGGCCAGGTCCTGAGGTCCTACCTAGATAGTTCCATAATCCTGGGGTCGTAAGAGAGTGAGACAGTAGAGACCTCAACTTTTCCTTGGGGCCAGCACCACGTCAAATTCCTATTCCTATTCACAGTTGGGTTTTTTGTTTGTTTGTTTTTTGTTGTTGTTTTTTTACCTTCAGAAAGGCAAGAACGTTAAATGGTCTTCAAGGGGTGGGACCAAGAAATCAACCTATTTCTTCAATGCTTTATACCAAGGCAGCTGGGCAATGCCCTGTTCTTCACAATTTTCAACTGCCGTGGGATTTTTAGTGTGCGCAGCCAGAAAGCACACGGGTCCGACTCGTTTTTCGTCCCCTTTCGAAGGACTACGTACACGTTCAGTTCGATTTTCCGATCAAACTGAGGAGAAAAGTCGAGGCCGAAAGAGAGAGAGAGAGAGGGGGGGGGGGTAGAGAGAGAATGAGAGAGAGGCAGATAGAAAGAGGGGTGGGGGTTGGAAGAGAGAGAGGGTTGGGGGATAGAGAGAGAATGAGAGACAGAGAGAGACAGAAAGAGACAGGCAGAAAGACAGAGACTGAGAGACAGAGAGACAGAGACAGAGGCACACACAGAAAGAGTATATTTAGCAACAATAGCAATGGCACTATAAGTAGTAGTATCGGAAAAGCAAGAGAAGCAGCAAGAAATATTGTTGCAAAATAATATTAATCAGTTATGTCGGAAAATTGGGATTCATTGTACCCTAAATTTGACATTGACAGTTTGGTAAGCTGTTCGGGGTCCGCACTTTACTCTTACTAAAAGAATAAAGAGACACACATAAATAAGCGCATTATACCTAAGTAAAAGACGGGTTTAATTTAATTCAAATTAAAAAAATTAACGAGCATATAAATGAAGGCATATTAAAATGAGGGCATATTAATAGGTAAAAATACAGCTTAATTCAAATAAATGATTAAGCAAACACAAAATAAGCACATATATCTTTGAAATTTGTTTTGTTTTGCTTTGTTTTGTTTTTGTTTTGTTTTGTTTTGTTTTGTTTTGTTTTGTTTTGTTGTTTTGTTTTGTTTTGTTTTTGACTTGGCTTGGCTTGGCTTGGCTTGGCTTGGTTTATTTTTTCTTTTGTTTGTTTTGTTTCGTTTCGTTTCGTTGTGTTTCTGTTTTTAGACAAAATGGCAAGGGAGGTTTCCATGTTCTGTTTATGCAGAAAAAAAGAGTTGACGCCTCAAAAACGGAACTGTGCGATCATGTTGACTCATGAACATGAAGACAAGCTAGCAGCTAGCATGATATGTCTTGGATTGTACATGTAGTTTCTTGTTTCGTTTGCTTGTTTGTTTTGGCTTTTTCGTTCTATTTTGTTTTGTTGCTGTTTTTGTTGGGTGTGTGTGTGTGTGTGTGTGTGTGTGTGTGTGTGTGTGTGTGTGTGTGTGTGTGTGTGTGTGTGTGTGTGTGTTGTGTGTGTTTGTGTGTGTGTGTTTGTGTGTGTGTATGCGTGTGCTTTTCAAGTCAATTAGTTATTCATTTCTCTGTCTAGGTCATTATTCTACCAACCACCCCTTGTTCGTTTTTTTCGTTTATTATTGTATTCGTCGACTACGTCCCCGTTAACAGATGGAACTAAAACCCAAGACTAATAACATTGTACACTGTATTGTGAGTGGTCGTGTTAGTTCAGTGGTTAGAAAGCCATGATGATAATGCGGACAGGGGCTGTGGGTTCGATTCTCAAGTGAGCCATATTTTTGCGGGCTGGTGGTTATTTTTTTGCTTGCTTGCTTGCTTGCTTGTTTGCTTGCTTGCTTGCTTGTCGGTTGGTTGGTTGGTTAATAGTTTGGATGTCTTGGTGGAGTCATCAACTAGTGTGTGCTGGCAAAACTTCCTACAATGCATTCAAAACAACGTTTGCACGCCTTGTACTCAAAAGAAAAAAGCTGACCACATTTCTCCTCTCCTGGCACAACTTCACTGGCTCCTGTGTCAAAGCGCATACAGTACAAACTAGACACCATGTGCTACAAAAGCCTCAATAACGCAGCCCCCGATTACCTGTCAAGCCTACTTGAGATCTATCTTCCCTCACGTACCCTCCGCTCTGCCTCCGATCCTCTGACTTTTCCTTTCCACGCACTAAGCTCAATACCTACGGTCCACGAGCCTTCTCTGTTTCTGGTCCATTCTCCTGGAACAAACTTCCTCTCTCAGTCCGTCAGCAACCTACTTTTGTTTCCTTCAAGTCCGCTCTCAAAACTCACCTTTTCTCCCCTCTGCATGAAATCCTGACCTCACTCATACCCTCTGTAGCCTGTCTCCGCTCGGAGTGGAATCACATTGTAATATATAAATTTGTATATAATATGCTCTCTATAATTTTCCATTGCTTTTATTCTTTTTCCCCATTTATAGCCATGTGTGAGTGTGTGTGTGTGGCGTGTGTGCGCGCGCGTGCGTATGTGTATGTTCAGCGCTTAGATTTGATTTCTATCAAGATTTTGTGCTATATAAATATTGTAATTATTATTATTATTATTGTAACTAGAGATGGGATGTCTCGAGTTCAGTTCCAGCCTGGAACGTCAAAACCATCCCTGCCTGTTGTAATGTGTCAATCATTCTGGTGGCATCAGTTCAGTGTTTCACACAGATCCCTTTCCCCCATCTCCCTTTCCCCATTCAGAAGTTTTGCCAGCACACACGGTTTTAATAACACATTTTGGTGGAGCGCACATGCAGTTGTCAGAGTGCGATGAATCCCTCTTTGAACAAAACATAAACTTCAAAGACTTCAAAGAGTACCAATCAGTCACATTTTCTGTTCGTTTTGTTCCGATTCTTCTTCTTTTTTTCGGATACGTGTGTGCAGGTTGGTTTGTCCACAGTGTGTAGACAGTATGTTACTGTTACTGTTGTTGTTGTTGTTGTTTGTTGTTCAAAGCCCAGCAGACTGCATAGAGCCATACCAGGGCTATAACCGTTTCAAAACATACACAATACTTCAATAGGAAAAAGAAAAGGAAAAAAAAATTAAATACACATATCAATGCATTCGCGCGTATAATCTAAGGAAATGTCCCTGGTGGTGACCACTCCCGTCCAATTTATCGCACAAAGAATTTTAAAAACACACCTGAATACAAATTTAACCACAACCAAGGGCACAAAACATACATAAAAACAGCCTAAATTACCCTAAAATTGCTTCCGCACATGTCATTTCCTTAGAGCCAAAAATGCACTTAATGTATGTATGTTGCTGCATAGTCCATGTACAGTCTTCGGTGAGTGTGCATGCTATGTGTTTTCATGTTTCCATAAGCAACCAGACACTGACTTGCCTCACAAGAATCTTTAACGTGCATATCTGATGTTCTGCATGCGTGTATACGCGAAAGGGATCTAGGCATTTAACGGGTCTTAATACAAGTAGATGGGGGGGGGGGGGCGGGGGAGATATCCACCCTTTACCCACCAGGCGGGATGTTACCCAGGTAGGATCGACCCCCAGACCTTCCGATTCAAAAACTGACGTTTAACGGGTTTTCCTACAAGTTGACCAGTGAGATGGGGGAAAATCTCCACCTTTTACCCATCAGGCAGGATGTTACCCGGGCAGGATGGAACCCCAGACCTTTTAATTGGAAGTCTGATGTCTTACCCACTTGACTACCGCACCCCGTCCACCAAATCACTCGGATCTCAAGCAGTCAACGAACTGCCAGTGTGCCCACTCAAGCGGACAGTAACAGTGGTCGACAGAGCGTAACGTAACACTACGGAGTGTACACATGTCAGATCAATGCAGATCACAGCTTGGAACCACGGAGCTGACACCTAGAGGGTTGATGAGGTCTGGATACTGTGACCACACAAACTGTGTTCAGTCTCACAGCCGGGGAATTAAGACTTGAAAGGTTTCCTTCCCAGTCTTCTCAAGGTCCTTTTTTTTCTGGCATAGCTGATCTGTGCGATAGACAAGAACTATGAAGAAGAACACGTGTTCACTTTCGAGACTAGTGACTTTAAGCACAGTAGAGTTTTGCTGTTAGTTTGTTTTGTTGGGGAGAGTCTTTTTTATTTTTGTTTACAAATACATTATTTAAATTCATAGGGATTAATTTAAATGAACAAAACCGATTAATCAACATAATACAAAACTCGAATATTAGTAGTACTGAAAACTAGAGCAGTAGGGAGTGAGGAAGGGGAAGAAAGAGAGACAGACAGACAGACACAGAGACAAAGAGGGAGAGAGCTAGCGAAGTGTTAAAACATACCAATCCATTGCTACTACACTGCCACTACTATGAATTGTATTATTAATACACAGATAGATTTCCTAAAAATACAATTGACGTGTGCTAATGATATCCAACTTGCCACATTATAAATCTCTGTCAGATCACAACCATCTGATTCAGACTCTTCAAAACTATGACGAACGTGAAAACCTGGATGTCAGAAAATCAACTCAAATTGAATGACGAAAAGACCGAAGCCCTTAGACTCCTTCGTCCGTCCATTGACCCTGCCTCTTGGTCTTCCACCACTGCTTTCTGAAACTCTTTCATCTCGTTCTCTGACCAGGTCCATGATCAAGGCGTTTACCTCGACAGAGGTCCTTGCATCATCATCATCGTCGTCGTTGTCGTCGTCGTTGTTGTTGTAATCGTCGTCGTCGTCGTCGTCGTCGTCTCATCATCATCATCATCATCATCATCATCATTAGTAGTAATAGTAGTAGTAGCAGTAGTAGTAGTAGTAGTAGTAGTAGTAGCAGTAGTAGTAGTAGTATTATTGTAATTATTATGATTGTTATCATTGTAATGCTATTTCTATAATTATTACTACCATTATTATCACTATTATTAATACAGTATAATATAATATAATCTTTTACAAAACTTTGATTATACTACATAGACAGAGATGGGTGATGGTAATTGGTTGTGTGGTACGCTGCCTTTGTTCCACAGTGAAAGAGTCTAGTGTGGGTACACTCTATGCAAGACGTAGGCTACATATACGTATATGTTTGCATTTTTCCCCGGCCAATGCAGTCAGCTCTGCAGAGGGCTTAGGACCACAGATACCACTTTTTTTGTGCGTGGTATTCACAAGTGGCCGAACATTTTGGACACAGAAACTTTTTCATAGAGCACATGGAGATCCATTCAGAGGTTAAGTTCACCTTCACCATGGCATTCTCATAACAGGCAAATAGCAGATACACATGATCACTGATAGACAGGTGAAAAGAGCCAAAATGCTCAAGAGATGAACGGACACAACCAGGCTGGTCAAAAGATGGCCGATAAGAACCAAACTGATCAAGAGATGGATGTAAAGAACCAAACTGATCAAGGGATGGGTAAGATGGGTAAAAAAAAGAACCGAACTAATCAAGAGATGGCTGAAAAGAACCAAACTGATCAACAGATTGGCAAAAAGAACCAAACTGAACAAGCGGTGGGTGTAAAGAACCAAACTGTTTAAGAGATGGACGAAAAGATCCAACTGATCAAGAGATGGGCGAAAAAAACCAAACAGATCAAAAGATGGGTGAAAAGAACCAAACAGATCGAGAGATGGACGAAAAGATCCAGCTGATCAAGAGGTGGGCGAAAAGAACCAAACTGATCAAGAGATGGACAAAAATACCGAAGCTGGTCCAAAGATGGACGAAACGACCGAAACTGATCAAGAGGTGGGTGAAAAGAAGAAACGGATCAAGAGATGGACAAAAAGACCGAAACTGGTCAAGAGATGGATGACAAGAACCAAACTGATCAAGGGATGGACAAAAAGACCGAAACTGGTCAAGAGATGTATGTAAAGAGCCAAATGGATCAAGAGATGGATGAAAAGAACCAAACAGATCAAGGGATGGACAAAAAGACCGAAACTGGTCAAGAGATGGATGACAAGAACCAAACGGATCAAGAGATGGACAAAAAGACCGAAACTGGTCAAGAGATGGATGACAAGAACCAAACTGATCAAGGGATGGACAAAAAGACCGAAACTGGTCAAGAGATGGATGACAAGAACCAAACTGGTCAAGAGATGTATGTAAAGAGCCAAATGGATCAAGAGATGGATGAAAAAACCAAACAAATCAAGAAATGGACGGAAAAAAATCAAGCTGGTCAAGAGATGGGCTGAGAGAACCAGGCTGGTCAAGCCATTCTAACAATATCCCTTTTTCTGAAAAAAAAAAATGCTTCAAATGAAATCCAGATTTTGTACTTGTCAAAGTCACTATGACCGTAAGGAAGCATCAGAGTAAAATTTGACGTGAAACCAGAACAGTTCTTTTTCTTTGGTTCAACGTCAGCATGGTAAGGCCACATCTTGAGCTTGGCCATTTCTTTTCAATTACAGCTGACTGCCCTGTTGCGACGCGGGAACAGGCGCTACTCCACCCAGCAATGACCTCGATGAGCGAGCGCCGTTCTTGTTTGATGTACTCGACCGTGTAGACTTTTTTCTTAAACATCACATGGTACCGTGGTTTGTTAGAAATCATCTGCAGGCCTGGTACCTCTGACTTCAGCCGTCAAGGACGAGAGGGCAGTGAAACAAACAAACAAACAAAAACGAATGTTGATATTGTTAGAAAAAAATCTGGCTGTTTACATATACTACCCTCCAAAAAATGCTGGTGTTAGGCACTTTTTTTTTTATCCGTGTGACCTTGACTCCATCGCCATGACTTCTACATTTATACGTCTGTGATTTCTCTTTGGTCTACGTCTTTAATCAAAATTTGGCAAACATCCCTCCGGAGGCGGCTGCCAAAATCTTTTTGTACATCTCTGTAGACACACATACACAGACACAGACACACTTCTCTCCAGTAGATATGAAACATTCTTTTCTTCTTAAAAAAAAGAGGGTGCGTGGATTGAATGACAGATAACATTTTCCTCCTGCGGCCACATCTTCTGACCAAGACAAACTATTCGCTTTTACAAGAGTCAGGTCCAGACTATCTCTGTATTAGGAAGCTTAATTCAATCTAGATGCCATGAAGAGAAGTGCAGCATGATTTCGTCATTCTTTACATAAAGAATTGTCTTGTCTGTTTTCGTGGTCTCCTCCGGTTGAAAACAGCATTTTGTGTCTCGGTGCTCTGGTGTTTGTTTTATGAATTAGATAAAACGTCATTCTTTTGTTTCCATGAGATCTGAGATAGAGGGGGGGGGGGTTGTTTTTTGTTTGTTTGTTTGTTTGTTTGTTTTTTGTTTTGTTTTTTTAGCGTAGGATGTCGCTTTAGAAAAAACACATTGGACAGACGTTCATTCAGAACTCGAAGCATAAAAACAGAAGGCAATTGTTCAATAAACAAGAGAAGACACTCCCGCACAGTTGTCTTCATCAAACTGTTTTCCGTACGGGTTCTTTCTTTATTTCTTTCTTTCTGTCTTTCTCTGAGTCTTTCTTTCTGTCTTTCTCTGAGTCTTTCTTTCTGTCTTTCTCTGAGTCTTTCTTTCTGTCTTTTCTGAGTCTTTCTTTCTGTCTTTCTTTGAGTCTTTCTTTCTGTCTTTCTTTGAGTCTTTCTTTCTGTCTTTCTTTCTTTCCTTCTTTCTGTCTTTCTTTGAGTCTTTCTTTATTTATTTTCTTTGATCTTTCTTCTGTCTGTCTGTCTTTCTGTCTTTCTCTGAGTCTTTCTTTCTGTCTTTCTCTGAGTCTTTCTTTCTGACTTTCTTTGAGTCTTTCTTTCTGTCTTTCTTTCTTTCTTCTTTCTGTCTTTCTTTGAGTCTTTTTTTCTTTCTTTCTTTGAGTCTTTCTTTCTGTCTGTCTGTCTTTCTTCTTTCTCTGAGTCTTTCTTTGAGTCTTTCTTTCTTCTGTCTTTCTTGACTTTCTTTCGTTTCTTTCTGTCAAACTTTGCTGTCTCAATGGCATTGATCTCCCGCCGCTCATGCTGATTTCTCAGCACACCATTAAAGCCAAATTCATTCGATCGAAGTCCCAGTGTTAGGAAGCCCATGTGAACAGAGATGCCAAGCCTCAGTAAGGCTACCCCTTGAGGAGACTACACAGCTGCCGGGTCAGTTTGACGGAGCTCGACAATGTCTGTTCTCTTGTTCTGATCCAATTTTACTAAGGGTACAGCCTAAAAAAGCCCAAGTGAGCAGAGATGTCTAGCATCCGTAAGGCTACCCACCTGAGGATACTGCACAGCTGCCGGGTCAGTTTGATGGATCTCGACAATGCCTGTTCTCTTGTTCTGATCCAATTTACTAAGGACACAGCATACTAAGCCCTGTCCTAAAGACAGTGATCGTTCAGCTGTGGAGCCAGATGGAGTGAGATACTTTCCATCAAAGAGACTACTATCACGGCCATCCAATGACAACCCACCCACCCCTACAAGACCCCTTGTTATTGTTATTGTTACTTTTGTCTAAAGCCCAGCTGACCGCGTAGAGCCATATCAGGACTATAACCGTTTCAAAACATAAACAATACTTCAACAGCTTAAAAAAAGGAAAAGAAAATTAAGTACACATATTAATGCATTCGCGCACACAATCTAAGAAGATGCCCCTGGCGTTGACCACTCCGTCCAATTTATCATACAGGGGATTTAAAATACATACATGAAAACACATTTAAACATAACTAAGGACACGAAAACATACATAAAAATGGCCCAAATTACCTAAACTTCCTTCCACGTATCTCATTTCCCTAGAGCCAAAAATGAACTCAATACATGTACCCAGTTATCAATCTTCAGAGGAAGTACGTAAGACTTTATCGAACATATGCAGGCGAATGGACCAGAAGGCAGAAAATGGTAGGAAGAAATGACAGAAAGCAGAGAAGGAAGGCAGAAACAAAGAGAGTGACAGAAAAGAGGACATTTCTGGCACAGAATTTCCAGAAGGTGGGGATACTGTTTATATTGACTAAGCCTCTGGCATCCCCACGGGGGAGACCCCATTGTAAATTGTTTTCAGGCACAAAAGTGGTAGAGGAAACCAAAACCCTGATCATGACAACATCAAGGCTTGTTGGGTCACAGAATAAAAGAAAATGTTCTTCATGATATCATGCACATCCGGCTTGTTATCTTAATTCAACATTCCTGTATTAGGCCATTTGGAAAATGAAATGTAAATATACAGAACGCGCATGACTCGTACATCATTATCACATCCACCCAAAAGACAAATACAAATCTATCATAAAATGTATGACTGAGACTGAAATAGAGATGTGAAATCTTTAGTCTAACCATTGACTCCCATAACCTGTCCATCCACCATCATCCTGTATTGCCAACCATGCTAGCCTAGCAAAGCAAAAACTTAACCCTTTGATTCCTGCAGCGTAGGGTGAGGGAATCAAAGGGTTAAGTGTTTCAGTTGGTGGATAGGGTGTAGGAGTCAAAGAGTTAAGGCAGTCCGTATCAAATAAGTTTGCCAACTTGCCACAGATCTCTTTGAGGCAAAGGATCAAGCAATCTCTTAAAAAAAACCCTCGCTGGTATACTTCAGCTAAATGCTTGTGGACCCACCCGATTGTTCCTTTAAGACAGTCACCATAAATTGCTCAGTTCTTCAAGAATTATTACCTTGATACTATTCCTTTTTTCTGCTAGAGATTGTACTTCAAAAAATGCCGCAAATCCACTACAGTTTTCCACCTGAATTCGGTGAGAGACAGAGAAGTGGACAGAGACACCGAGACAGAGACACAGAGGGGCAGAGACAAAGAGACAGACACACAGAGAAGAGACAGACAGAAAGAGATGCACAGACAAAGACACTCAGAGAGACAGAGACAATGAGACACAGACAGAGAGACAGGCAAAAAAAAAAGACAGAGACAAAGGCAGAGACTTCGACAGAGGGAGTGACAGACAGACAGACAGACAGACAGACAGAGACAGAGAGAGCGTGTGAGCGAGAGAGAGAGAAAGACTGAGAGAGAAAGAGAGAGAGAGCGAGCGAGAGAGAGAGACAAAGAAAGACAGAAACTGAGATAGACAGAGAAAAAAAGAAGGAGAAACAGAGTCAGAAAGATAGAGACAAAGAACAAGACAGAAGGAGATAGAGGGATAGAGAGATTGCCGTGTGGCAACAGAAGTTACGCATCATTTGACAACTACGTCCAAAAAGTACAACAGTACTCAGCTTTAGGTTACACTGCATTACTTCTTACAC
>CM060308.1:59055955-59065955 GCA_030674185.1 Monoplex corrugatus
TTCTCACATCATAATATCATTGTAATTGACATAAAAAATGCTATCTAACCCTACTGCTGTATTCTTGGTGCGTAACGAAATAAGAGCAGTTTAAAATTTTCTGTGACGTAATTTTTCAATTTATTTACTTAAGATTATAAGATAGAAGATCTCCATATTCTCCTAACTGTTTAATTTTGTTTTGTTTTTTGTTGTTGTTGTTTTGTTCATCATGTCTGTAGCTACATAATAAAATCGTGGCTCTTGTTTTGTTTTGTTATTTTTTCATAGTGGATTTTCAGCCACTTCCTCTAGCTGTTCTTTATTGGGTAAGACAATCAGTGATATGATGACCAAGGAGAAGTTAGCCAGTTTATATATCAGTAATAGTTTGGCGTAGTGTTGGGTTACAGAGTTCCAGGGGATTTTTATAAAAAAAAAAAACTTGTAGAAATATGCAGTTTTGTGCAAGCTAAAAAAATTACTACCTCTCATCGATGATAGATTTAGATGAAGCGCATAAGGAATTGTCTGATCACTTGATATCAAATTTGCTTCGTCCAAGAAATGCCGCTGACTTTGCGTGGGCATGACCCTCCTTCAAAGTCGCAAAATTTCAAATGACGACCAAAAAAAAGGAAATTTTCGGTATGGTACGAGGTAGAAAGAAACTCTAGGGAGAGCTAGACAACAGAAGGTCTTCAGAGAAGTAACCCCCTTTAGACAAGTGTTTCGGCCTGAATTCCTTACACTCTCGGGGGGCCGGGCCACATCCAGGTCATGACTCCTGGATGCCCTTCTGCTGTTGTCTATTTTTTTTTTTTCCCACGCCGGGGATCGAACCTGGGCGATTCTGCGCTTCAAAACTGCGGTACGCGGTTTTACCAATGTGCTAACGGGCACACATCATCTGTAGGGAATTTAATCCTTATGAAGTTCACTTTTTTCGTTCCTCCTTGCCCAGATCCAGCTTGAGCTCCTTTCTGCTGCCTCTGCCATCGCTTTAAGGGCTCTAGTCCTCTTCTTCCCAGAAATGGCGAGTTGTTTCATGAGATCATAAGCGGAGGTGCCCACAAACCCTCTTGCCCCGACCTCTATGGCGAAGATTTTGACCCGCAGACCTGGTTTCTTCAGGGTGCTGGCAAGACCGGCGTATTTTTCGGTCTTGTAGATATGTGCTTCTTCCATTCTGCTTTCGTATGGCACAGTAAGTTCTATCAGAATCACTTGTTTCGAGGAGTCAGAGTGGAGAGCGATGTCTGGTCTCATGCCTGTCTTGCTGATGACATCTGGGTAATTTCTCCACTCTGGGAGGTCTCCTGTACACTCCCAGTCGACTGCTCCATCCAGAAGACCCTTTGGCAATGTGCTGGTTGTCATAGCACTTTCGGGCCATACCTGTTTCCCTCCTGCTTTGTAGAACGTTGTCATAGCAATTGGTGCGTTTGGGGTCATGGTTTTTTCGCTAACCACATCTGTGATCACTTTCAGAACTTGGTTGTGCCTCCATGTATACCTTCCTTGGGCTAGCGCTACTTTGCAAGAGCTTAGGACATGTTCCACTGTTTGTTTCTTCTGACAGAGCGGACATGCTGGGTCGTCTGATTTCCCCCATTTCACTAAGTTTGCATTCGAGGGGAGCAGGTCATATACAGATCTGAGGAGGAAGCTTATCCTTAGAGGAGCCATGTGCCACATATCGTTCCAGCTGAGACTTCTTTGGAGTGCACTGTCCCATGTTGTCCATTGCCCCTGTTGACCTTGCTGGACTGCCTTCTGCACTCTTTTGACATCTTCTTCTTCCTTCAACTCCTGTATGATCATGTCTCTTTTTTCCTTCCCTTTGGCTTTGGACCACCACTGCATTTTTGTTGCTCCCAGTCCCTGTCTGTTGGTTTGCGTGTGTCCAATTATTTCTTTGATGCTGAGGTTTCTCTTGGCATTGTTTACAGCCTCTTGGACTTTCCACTTTCTGCCAGTTCTCAGCTTTGGATGAACTGATCTCACGATATTGTCTTCCGATTCCTCCAGCATGCTCAACAGTCTTGCTTTTCCAACTTTGTATTCCTCCACTATGGATTTGAGAGGTAGCTTCAGCATTGCTTGACGACAGTAGAATGCAACATCAGTGAGACCAGGTGGGACACCGAGCCATTTTCTTGTGTATTTGTTGATTTTGGCTTCCATTGCTTCGACTGTGCTGGTGCAAATGTCATAGATTAGCAGTGGCCACAGCAGCTTTGGTATCAGCATGAACTGTAGACACCAGACTTTGTATTTGCCTGGCAGTCCGCAGTTATCTATTTTCTTCAGGCCTTCTTCTGCTGTTTGCTTGGTTTCACATCCCCTTTGTGTGTCTTTCAGGGAGTCATCATACCATCTTCCGAGACTTTTTACTGGCTCTTCTGTGACAGTGGGGATGGCTTGGTTGGCTACCATGAATTTGACTGAATCTGCCACTTTTCCTTTTCGCAGTGAGAGACTTCGGGATTTCTTAGGTTTGAACCTCATTCTTGAAGAGGCCACCAGCTCATCCAGCTGCTTTAAGATTTGGTGTGTCTCTTCCTCATCCGTGGACAAAACTGTTGTGTCATCCATGAAAGCTTTCAGAGGAGGCATCTGGTATCCATCTCCCAGATTCACTGGACCTGAATTCTTCATTGCAGCTTTCAAGATGACTTCCATTGCCAACACGAACAGTATGGGAGAGATTGCACAGCCCATTGCAATGCCCACCTCTAGGTCTATCCAGTCCGTGGTGTATTCTTTGGTAGAGAACCGCATTGAGAACCCTTGGAAATACTTCCTCAGCATTGTTCGGATGTTTTCTGGGATGTGATACGTGGCATGTTCCAAGCATCCAGGCATTCCTGGTATGCCTCCCTTTTGGACTGACATATCCAGATACTTGTTTTCAGTCAGGTATTTTGTCAATCTTGCTGCCATAACAGAGAAGAAGATTTTCCCCTCGACGTTCAGAAGTGATATTGGCCTGAACTGATTGATGTTGCTGGAGTTCTGCTCCTTCGGAATGTACACTCCTTCAGCTCTCATCCATTGGTCGCTGAACTTCTGGTTCCTCCATGCTGATCGAATCATCTTGTGGAGCCACTCGAGCACTTTTGGGCATTTCTTGTAGAGCAGGTATGGTATTCCGTTTGGTCCAGGTGCTGACTTGGCTCTGGCTTTCTTTACTACGTTCTTCACTTCATCCAGTGTTGGTGGTTTGTTATTTGAATTTTCCTTCTGGCGCTGCAGGCCAAACCAGATTCTGGATTTCAAGTGGTGCCTCGCGCTGAGAATCGGAATATGTTTCCCTGAGATGCTGCTCTAGGGTTTCCTTGCCCACTGTGAGAGTCCCTGATTTGGGTTGTTCAAACAGCTTTCTTGAAAAGTCAAAGGGATCTTTGAAGAAACGATCTTGAGTCTTCTTCTTTTTGCTCTTTCTTCGCCTTGCTGATTCCACTTTGCTGAGAGCATTGTGTTTGGCCTTCAGATCTTTCCAGAGTTCCAGGAGCCCTTGCTTCTCGAATTCTGAGGCAGTTTTCATTCGCTTTTTAAGCTTCCTTTTCTCCCTCCGGATGCTCTCCATCTGTTGCTGTCTTCTGGATTTCTGGGGAGGCGTTTTTGTCTTTGGCTGCTTCACTCCATAAGTGTCCCTGCAGATAGAGTATATGATGTCTCCGTATGTGTCAAGTTTGTGTTCCAGCGTACTGTTCCCTATTAGCGCATTCAGCTTAAGGACAAGTTCCTCATCTAATTTCTCCCATTGTTCTTTTGCACCGGCAGGCGGCAAATTGAGTTTTCCACGTTTGGCGTTAAGAGCTTGTGCAAAATCCGCATCAGAACCGTCAGCGTGGATGTCCTTGGCACTATGGTTTAATTCCTGGCCTTGGTCATCCAACGTCTCACCTGCTATCGCAGTGCGCTGCTGCTGGTTCGTATGTGTCTTCAAACAGCCCATTTTTGTCCTGTGGATCTTCATGCCGCGTTTGGTGGTGAATCTCCTTCCACACGCACACGGAAATTCCAACTGGTCATTAATCATGGTCCGTTGTGCGTTTCCAGTCGTGATGGAGTCAGTGCCGATGGATTCATCATTCTCTCCCCCTTTCGGTGAATCCTGGGAGCATCTTTCATTTGAAAAACTCGTGGCATGTTATCAAAGGCAATCTTGTTCCATTATCAACCACAAATAGTTTCTTTTGTCTCCTAGTTTGCTTGTTTGTTTATTCGTTTGTTTATGTGTTTGTTTTTGTTTGTTTGTTGTTTGTTTGTTTGTTTGAACTCTTGTTTGTTTGTTGTTTGTTTGGACGCAAATGGTGCTTTTTATTTGTTTGTTTGTTTGTTTGTTTGTTTGTTTGTTTGTTTGTTTGTTTGTTTGTTTGTTCGTTTGTTTGTTTTCGTGTTTTTAGCTGATAAATACCCTCATGAAACTTTTATTACAATTTAAATAATTTACATTGACCTTTTTGTTTTGCTTTTTTATTGTTGTTATTGTTGTTTTCTCTCTCTTTTTGTTGTTGTTGTTGACTTTTTGTTTTGCTTTTTGTTGTTGTTTTGTTTTTTCCTTTTTTTTTGGGGGGGGGGGAGGTTTTCTTTCTCTGTTTGTTTGTTGTATTCATTTCATCCCAGTTGATTTCAGTATCAATGAAACTTCTAAGGGTGACTCGCCAATAAAGAGAAACCTTTCATACGATTTGGCAAGAGAAATTGTTGACGTGACTTGGCAAAACATGTTTCTGGCATAGTTTGGCAATAGGTATTGTGGGATTGATTTGGCAATGGCAATTGTTGGTTTAGTTTGTCATGGAAATTGCTGATTTGATTTGGCAATCAAAATCGTTGTTTGACATAGCAATTAAAATAGATGGTTTGATTTGGCAATGAAAATTGTCGCTATGATATGACAATGTAAACTGTTTGTCTGATTTGACAATCGAAGTCATTGGTTTGATTTAGCGATGGAAATCGTTGGTTTGATTCGACAATGGGAATGGACGGTTTGACTTGACCATGCAATTTGTTAGTATTACACACACACCCACACACACACACACACACACACACACACACACACACACACACACACACACACACACACACACACACACACACACTCACACACTCACACACACACAAACAGAGAGAGAGACAGACAGATAGACAAACAGACAGAGATAAACAGAGACAGACATAGAGAGACAGAGAGACAGAGACAGAGACAGACGCAGAGAAAGAGAGAGAGAGAAAGAGAGAGAGAGAGAAAGAGAGAGAGAGAAAGAGAGAGAGAAAGAGAGAGAGAGGAAAAAACGACATCATTTTTTTCAATCTCTATTCATCAACAGCATCAGGCATTATGCAAAATAACAATACATAGCACAGTTCTTGCAAAATGCACAACAACATACAAGCATCATTCATATGATCAAAGGTGCCGACCAGTCACATCACTTAAGAAAATGACCGAAAAGTAGTTCATTTCATGTATTACAACAGATGAAATGATGTCCCCCTTCCCCAGGAATGTCAAAATAAAACGTGGATGCACAGAATAAAAGCAAAACAAAAAGCAGATATAGATGACTAGAACAGTTTGCAGGATTATTTGCAGGTTATCATTTTCACGAACTCTGAAAACAAACACAAAAGGAACATGTCAGATATGTGGTATCATATCATATCTAAACCCGAAATAACGATTACTGATAATGATAATAATGGTAACAAGAAGAAAACGATGACGATGACGACCACGAGAACGAAGAAACAGAAAGAAAAAGAAAGGTAGGGGAGACAAGAAGAAGAAGAAGAAGAAGAAGAAGAGGTAGAAGAATGCGAAGAATCCGAAGAATGCGAAGAATGCGAAGACGAATGCGAAGAATGCGAAGAAGAATGCGAAGAATGCGAAGAATGCGAAGAATGCGAAGAAGAAGAAGAAGAATGCGAAGAAGAAGAATGCGAAGAAGAAGAAGAAGAATGCGAAGAAGAATGCGAAGAAGAATGCGAAGAAGAAGAATGCGAAGAAGAAGAATGCGAAGAAGAAGAAGAAGAAGAAGAAGAATGCGAAGAAGAAGAATGCGACGAAAAGAAGAAGAAGAAAAATGGAAGAAGAAGAAAGAAGAAGAATGCGAAGAAGAAGAAGGAAGAAGAAGAAGAAGAAGAAGAAGAGAAAGAAGAAGAAAGAAGAAGAAGAAGAAGAAGAAGAAGAAAAGAAGAAGAAGAAGAAGAAAGAAGAAGAAGAGAAGAAGAAGAAGAAGAAGAAGAAGAAGAAGAAGAAGAAGAAGAAGAAGAGAAGAAGAAGAAGAAGAAGAAGAAGAAGAAGAAGAAGAAGAAGAAGAAGAAGAAGAAGAAGAAGAAGAAAGAAGAAGAAGAAGAAGAAAGAAGAAGAAGAAGAAGAAGAAGAAGAAGAAGAAGAAAGAAAGAAGGAAGAAGAAAGAAGGAAGAAGAAGAATGCGAAGAAGAAAGGAAAAGAAGAAAAGAATGGAAGAAGAAGAAGAAGAAGAAGAAGAAGAAAAGAAGAAGAAGAAGAAGAAGAAGAAGAAGAAGAAGAAGAAGAAGAAGAAGAAGAAGAAGAAGAGAAGAAGAATGCGAAGAAGAAGAAGAAGAAGAAGAAGAAGAAGAGAAGAAGAAGAAGAAGAAGAAAGAAGAAGAAGAGAAGAAGAATGCGAAAGAAGAAGAAGAATGCGAAGAAGAAGAAGAAGAAGAAGAAGAAGAAGAAGAAGAAGAAGAAGAGAAGAAGAAGAAGAAGAAGAAGAAGAAGAAGAAGAAGAAGAAAGAAGAAGAAGAAGAAGAAGAAGAAGAAGAAGAGAAGAAGAAGAAGAAGAAGAAGAAGAGAAAGAAAGAGAAGAAGAAGAAGAAAAGAAAGAAGAAAGAAGAAGAAGAAAGAAGAAGAAGAAGAAGAAGAAGAAGAAGAAGAGAAGAGAAGAAAGAAAGGAAGAAGAAGAGAAGAAGGAAGAAGAAGAAAAGAAAGAAGAAGAAGAAAGAAGAAAGAAGAAGAAGAGAAGAAGAAGAGAAGAAGAGAAGAAAGAAGAGAAAAGAAGAAGAGAAGAAGAAGAAAGAAGAAGAAGAAGAAGAAGAAGAAGAAGAAGAAGAAAGAAGAGAAGAAAAGAAGGAAGAAGAAGAAGAAGAAAAAAGAAGAAAGAAGAAGAAGAAGAAGAAGAAGAAGAAGGAAGAAGAAGAAAAGAAAGAAGAAGAAGAAGAAAGAAGAAGAAGAAGAAGAAGAAGAAGAAGAAGAAGAAGAAAGAAGAAGAAGAAGAAGAAGAAGAAGAAGAAGAAGAAGAAGAAGAAGAAGAAGAAGAAGAAGAAGAAGAAGAAGAAGAAAGAAGAAGAAGAAAGAAGAAGAAGAAGAAAAGAAGAAGAAGAAGAAGAAGAAGAAGAAGAAGAAGAAGAAGAAAGAAGAAGAAGAAGAAGAAAGAAGAAGAAGAAGAAGAAGAAGAAGAAGAAAAGAGAAGAAGAAGAAAGAAGAAGAAGAAGAAGAAGAAAAAAGAAGAAGAAAGAAGAAGAAGAAAGAAGAAGAAGAAGAAGAAGAAAAGAAGAAGAAGAGAAAGAAGAGAGAAGGAAGAAGAAGAAGAAGAAGAAGAGAAGAAGAAGAAGAAGAAGAAGAAGAAGAAGAAGAAAGAAGAAAGAAGAGAAGAAGAAGAAAGAAGAAGAAAGAAGAAGAAGAAGAAAGAAGAAGAAGAGAAGAAGAAGAAGAAGAAGAAGAAGAAGAAGAAGAAGAAGAAGAAGAAGAAAGAAAAGAAGAAGAAGAAGAAGAAGAAGAAGAAGAAGAAAAGAAGAAGAAGAAGAAGAAGAAGAAGAAAAAGAAGAAGAAGAAGAAGAAGAAAGAAGAAGAAGAAGGAAAAGAAGAAGAAGAGAAAAGAAGAAGAAGAAGAAGAAGAAGAAGAAAGAAGAAGAAGAAGAAGAAGAAGAAGAAGAAGAAGAAGAAGAAGAAGAAAGAGAAGAAGAAGAAGAAAGAAGAAGAAGAAGAGAAGAAAGAAGAAGAAGAAAAGAAGAAGAAGAAGAAGAAGAAGAAGAAGAAGGAAGAAGAAGAAGAAGAAAGAAAGAAAAGAAGAGAAGAAAGAAGAGAGAAGAAAGAAGAAGAAGAAGAAGGAAGAAGAAGAAGAAGAAGAAGAAGAAGAAGAAGAAGAGAAGAAGAAGAAGAAGAAGAAGAAGAAGAAGAAGAAGAAGAAAGAAGAAGAAGAAGAAGAAGAAGAAGAAAGAAGAGAAGAAGAAGAAGAAGAAAAGAAAAGAAGAAGAAGAAGAAGAAGAAGAAGAAGAAGAAGAAGAAGAAGAAGAGAAGAAGAAGAAAGAGAAGAAGAAAAGAAGAAGAAGAAGAAGAAGAAGAGAAAAGAAAGAAAAGAAGAAGAAGAAGAAGAAGAAAAGAAGAGAAGAAGAAGAAGAAGAAAAGAAGAGAGAAGAAGAAGAGAAGAAGAAAAGAAGAAGAAAAAAGAAGAGAAGAAGAAGAAGAGAAGAAGAAGAAGAAGAAGAAAAGGAAGAAGAAGAAGAAAAGAAGAAGGAAGAGAAGAAAGAAGAAGAAGAAGAAGAAGAAGAAGAAGAAGAAGAAGAAGAAGAAGAAGAAGAAGAAAGAAGAAGAAAAGAAGAGAAGAAGAAGAAGAAGAAGAAGAAGAAGAAGAAGAAGAAGAAGAAGAAGAAGAAGAAAAGAAGAAAAAAGAAGAGAGAAGAAGAAGAAGAAGAAAAGAAGAAGAAGAAAAGAAGAAGAAAGAAGAAGAAAAGAAAAGAAGAAGAAGAAGAGAAGAAGAAGAAGAAAAGAAGAAGAGAAGAAAGAAGAAGAAGAAGAAGAAAAGAAGAAGAGAAGAAGAGAAGAAAAAGAAGAAGAAAAGAAAAGAAGAAGAAGAAGAGAGAAGAAGAGAAGAAGAGAGAAGAAGAAGAAGAAGAAGAAGAAGAAGAAAGAGAAGAAGAAGAAAAGAAGAGAAAGAAAAGAGAAGAAGAAGAAGAAGAAGAAGAAGAAAAGAAGAAAAAAGAGAAGAAGAGAAAAAAGAAGAAGAGGAAGAAGAAGAAGAAGAAGAAGAAGAAGAGAAGAAGAAGAAAGAAGAAGAAGAAGAAGAAGAAGGAGAAAGAAGAGAAGAAAGAAGAAGAAGAGAAGAGAGAAGAAGAAGAAGAAAAAGAAGAGAAAGAAGGAAGAGAAGAGAAGAGAAGAAGAAGGAAAGAGAGAAGAGAGAAGAAGAGAAGAGAAGAAGAGGGATGAGAAAAGAAGAAGAGAAAGAAAATAGAGAGAAGAAGAAGAAGAAAAGGAAGAGAAAGAGAGAAGAAGAAAGAGAAGTGAAGAGAAGGGGAGAAGAGGAAGAATAGAGAGAAGGGAGGGAGAAGAGAGAGGAGAATGGGGAGGGAGAGGAGGAGGAGAAGAGAGAAAGAGGAGAAAGAGAGAAAAAGAGGGAAAAAAGAGAAAAAAAAGAATAGAAAGGGAAGAAGAGAAATAAAAAACAAATTAGAAAAATATGAAAAAGAAATAAACGGAGGAGTAAGTGGTAAAGGAAGAGTGGATGGGAGGATGATGTGATGATGATGATAGAGAGATGGTGGGTGGAGGTGGTGGTGGGGGTGGTGTGTGTGGTGGGTGGACATATCTTTGCGTGAATGATAAGGAATTGAGGTAGAATTAACTTGGAAGGTGAAGAAGGAGAGTTTGCTAATAAGGAAGGAGAAATGTGAGAAAAAGTAGAAGTGTAAGATTAGATGAAAGAGATTGTGCGAGTTTGTAGATAGAGCATTTGAAGAGGAAATCAATTTCTGGAGATGAGTGCAGAATCGAGTTGTGAGGGAGTAGTTGAGGAGAAAAGGATGTTAAAAGAAGAAATGATGTAGAGTATAGAGATAGTAGAGATAAGAAATAATAAGAATATTAAAGTATAGTGTGTGAAAACAAAGAAAACAAAAAAAATGAGAAAGAAAAAAAGATGAGAAATAGGAGAGAAATGATAAAGAAAAAACGATATGAAAAACAAGAAATGAAAAACAAAACGAAGAAACAAAAAAGATAAGAAAAAAAAAGAAAGAAAAAAAAAGAAAGAGAAAAAATTAG
>CM060308.1:59075955-59113455 GCA_030674185.1 Monoplex corrugatus
TGCTGACAGTGTTGTGGACTCAAAAATCTGATGCCTCGAGTTTAATTTCAGCCAGCAAGATAGAAACAGACCTGTTTGCTGCTCATCTTAATACTCCAATCAATCTGGTGCTGTCAAATGTGTCTTTCACAGCTTCTCCCTTTCTTTGCTTCAGATTGCATTTCAACACTTTGCCAGCACGCAAGGTTATGAACAGGCTTAAGGAGTCTGTCAGATTATCACTGGTACATTTCGATGGAGGGAGCATGGAATTTGCCAACCGTAGTAAATCCCTCTTGAAGAAGCTCACATTGAAAACTCACGTTCATGAGCAAGAAAGACGAATTTGAGATGTCAAAAAAGGACACGTCAAAAGGCGACTACAAAAACAACAGCACTCGTTCTTTGACTTTATAATATTCTTTGCTAAAATATGTACTTGTGAGTGTAAGATGTATAACACTTTACTAAGTATCTGTGCTTTCAAAAAAAATAGAAAACAAAGAATCCACTGAATTACAACAATGCAATTGAAGAGTATAATGCAAAGGTCAAGAGTAAATATATAACATTTCAGGCAGATTGGTTGGTTTGTTCTACAATGATGCCTCCATTGCAGATTAATCACCTCTTTTTTGAATGCTATCATCATCAACATCTTGTGCCTTGCCGCAATAGCGTTGGCGATCGCAGCCCTCCATACGATTTTTTTTGTCCTGCAAGTATATCTGCTACCCCTTTTGTCCCCACCCTCTCTAAAAACATTGTCTAATATTTTCTCCATACGTTTGAAAAATGGCTTTCAGCTAAAATTTTTCTATTGGAAAAAAAAATTACTAATGTTGTCAACATCTCTCTTATTATCGTTTGTAAAACATTATATTCTGTTGTGTCTGTATGTATATTTTCATGGACGTTATTTCTGTATCAACAATAAATTGAAGATAACGGCAGTAGTGGTGATTCATAAATTTCTTCTTCTTCTTTCCCTTCTTCTTCTTCTTCTTCTTCTCTCTCTTTCCCTGTCTCTCTCTGTCTATGTCTCTCTCTGTCTCTCTCTGTCCCTGTCTATGTCTCACTCTGTCTCTCTCTCTCTGTCTCTCTGTCTGTCTCTCTCTCTGTCTGTCTCTCTCTCTCTCTGTCTCTGTCTCTCTCTGTTTCTCTGTCTGTCTTCTCTCTCTCTCTCTCTCTCTCTTTCTTTTCTCTTTCTCTCTCTCTCTCTCTTCTCTCTCTCTCTCTCTCTCTCTCTCTCTCTCTCTCTCTCTCTCTCCTTTCCTACTTGCGAGTACTTACCTACCTTTCATTCTGAATACTATCAACTATCCTTTTTTCTGTCATTACTTTGATTCTTCATAACACTACTATCTGTATTGGTATAGGTTCCCTGTAAATAATATTTGTATTAATGTAGACTCTCCATGGGCGAAGATTGTGTAAAAAAATATCGATATGCTTATGCCACTACCGGTACTCCATTATACTCTAAAATAGAAATGTGTTCTCTCTCTCTCTCTCTCTCTCTCTCTCTCTCTCTCTCTCTCTCTCTCTCTCTCTCTCTCTCTCTCTCTCTCTCCTTTTCACCTATTTTGTTCTGTTCAAATCCCACCAAATTTAACTTCACAGTCTTCTTTTTTTAGTTATTGTTATTGATAATCATGATCATGATACAGTTTATATTGTAGGTGTTGGATTTGTCATATATCAAGCTTAAGTTTTTTTTCTTTGTGTATTCATTATGTTTAATTATATGTTCCTTTAACTGTGTATTAGTCTATATATATAGCATTGATTTTGTTTCCCTTTTCATTTTAATAATAATGAAAATAATGTGAATAATGGTTAGGTGTTCGTTCACTTTGAATTATCTGTGTTAAATGTCTCAATATGTTTTTAACATTTTTTTCATTTCAGATCTATAATGTCTTTCAATGTATAGAATTGTATCTTTTCCTGACGTTTATGTATCTAGATTTCAATGATTGATACACTTTTAGGATATTTTGATGTTCTATTTCTGCTAGTTTAGCACACCATATGATTTTGTCCCATTTTGGGTGAGGGTTAGATGTAGTAAAACACGCAGGTATTATTTATCACCCTCGTAAATAAAGAATGTTATCTGTCTCAAACATTGTTCTTATCTCCAGTTACCCCCTCCGGCCCTCAAGCCCTTCTAATACAAAGATCTGACTTGGAACGCTAAGACCCGATTTGCAATACAAAGCTATGATTTGCAGTACAAAGGCCTGATTTTGCAATACAAAGACATGACTGGCAATACAAAGACCTCAATTGCAAAATCAAATCTAGACTTGTATAATACAATGACTTGATTTTCAGGAAAAAGACCTGCATTGCAATACAAAGGCCTGATTCATAACACAAATGTCTGACTTGCAATACAAAGGCTTGACTTGTAATACAAAGACCTGACTTGCAATACAAAGGCTTGACTTGTAATACAAAGACCTGACTTGCAATACAGAGCTTGACTGTAATACAAAGACCTGACTTGCAATACAAAGGCTTGACTTGTAATACAAAGACCTGACTTGCAATACAGAGGCTGACTGTATACAAAGACTGACTTGCATACAGAGGTTGACTGTAATACAAAGACCTGACTTGCAATACAGAGGCTTGACTTGTAATACAAAGACCTGACTTGCAATACAAATACTTGACTTGTAATACAAAGACCTGACTTGCAATACGAATACTTGACTTGTAATACAAAGACCTGACTTGCAATACGAAAGTCTGATTTGCAATACAAAGACGGGACATAAAATACATGGAAAACATAGCAATACCAAGACGTGATTTGCAATGCATTAAACCTCTGTTCTGCTTTTTAAGTCCAGCCGACTGCGCAGAGCCATATCAGGGCTCTTAACTGTTTCAATACTTCAACAGGAAAAAAAACAACAACAGAAAATTAAGTACACGTGTCAAAGCATTCGCGCACATAATCTTAGGGGTTTCTCCCGGCGTTGACCACTTCGTCCAATTTATCACACAGAAGATTTAAAAAACATGTCTGAATACAAATTCAAACATAACTAAGGACACTAAAACATACAAAAAATGGGCCTAAATTAGCTAACATTGCTTCCGCCTATCTCATTCTAACCTAGAGCCAAAAATGCACTTACCACATGTACCCAATTATCAATCCTAAAAGAAAGTAAGAATTTATCGAACACATATTGGTGATTGTACCAGCAAAGCAGAAAATGATAGGAAGAAATGACAGAAAGTGAAGGAATAAGGCAGAAACAAAGTCAGTGACAGAAAAGAGGAAATTTTTAGTACATAATTTCCAGAAGGCGGGGATGCTATTTATACTAGAATAGCTCCCGGCATTCCCACGGGGGAAACAATGACCTCATTTGCAATACAAAGAACTCATTTGCAATACAGATTTCATTTGCACAAGGACCTTACTTGCAATATACATATAAAGACTGCTTTACATCACAAAGACCTGACTGCAATATAATGGCCTGATGTGCAATACAAAGGCCTCATTTGCAATACAAAGACCTCATTTGCAATACAAAGACCTCATTTGCAATACAAAGACCTCATTTGCAATACAAAGACCTCATTTGCAATACAAAGAGCTGACTTGCAATATAAAGGCTTGACTTGCAAAATGCATGTAAAGACTGCTTTACATCACAAAGACCTGACTGTAATACAATGGCCAGATTTGCAATACAAAGGCCTCATTTTCAATACAAAGACCTGAATTGTAAAACAGAAACCTGATTTGCAACACAAAGACAAATAACGTTCATTGCCACAAACCAGTTTCATAGAAACGTTATTGGCTTTAGATCACATTCACAGGCAAGCTAACATTAAGGTAAAGGTTGTTCCGTAAATCTGAACATTTCTCGGGGCAGCACTACAAGAGCAGTGCCCATCTCCTCTTTCTCGTAGCTTTCTTTTTCGCGCTCACTCTGAAGAAAGTCACGCATGGATTTACAGCTGAGTACCCTGGGGGTAGCACGCACATACAGAGTTATCTAGCATGATTCGTGTCCGTACGAACTCAAGCGGGCAGATTGGAAGGCAAATGCTCTACCTTTGAGCCAAGACGTCTCAAAGCTACCGACAAATGCTTAATACCAGACTACACTCAATTTTGAATAACAACAGTTCACAGACAATTCATTCTTCTTTTACTCACCATCTACATGGTCAGGTAACATCTGGTGATATCTCGAGATATTTTAGCCTTCAACATAAAAAACACTGGCTTATTGGCTGCCTATCTCAACGTTTTCATCATTCAGATAGTGGAAGCTTAGTGTTCCACATGTACTTGCCACCCCCTCCCAATTTCATACATCGCCAAATTATAGGGTTCTCTGCAGGCTCAGTGAGTCATCAGATAGTTGCTGACAGATTTGGGTGGTACGCATTTGGAATAGTCCATGTTCGATGAATCCCTCTTGAACACATCTAAAATCCAATCTATAGGCATCAAATCTCTGACTTCAGCCCTCAAGAACAGAGAACTTTCCTCTACTAGACCATGTTTACAGAATAAACATTAGACCACACCGACATGCGTATCTTGGACATAAGGCCACATAGGTCATGTCTACAGCTAAGTGGTTGACATCACAGCACATTCACAAGCACTACAATTCACACAAAAATCAACTTTATCAAAGTATACAAATCTCCTCGTGTTTCACTTGTGCGTGCAAGTTTGGGTCACATTACTTTGTTTGCTTTGTTTTGATTTGATTGTTTTCTTTTCGTTTCTTTTCTTTTCTTTTCTTTTCTTTTCTTTTCTTTTCTTTTCTTTTCTTTTCTTCACTTCTTTGTTCTTAGTTTGATGTTTGAGCAAACCTTAAACGTCAGTCGTTTGCAAAAATTTTGGCTGTGTTTGTTTGTCTGTTTGTTTGTTTGTTTGTTTGTTTTGTTTGTTTGTTTGCCTGCTTGCTTGCTTGCTTGTGTATTTGTGTATGTGTTTGTTTGTTTGTTTGTTCGTTTTTTTGTTTGTATATTTGTTTGTTTTTGGTTGGTTGTTTGGTTGTTTGGTTGGTTGGTTGGTTGGTTGGTTGGTTGGTTGGTTGGTTTGTTGGTTGGTTGGTTGGTTGGTTGGTTGGTTGGTTGGTTGGTTGGTTATTAACGAAGACATTTTAGTAAATGTTGTTAAAGATCAAAAGATAGTTATAGACAATTTTTTCTTTCGTTATTTTAACAAATATTGTGAAAGATTTAAAACCTATTTTTGAAGGAAAAGAAAATTCTTCTTTAGCAATAAGAAAACGAAGACAAAGAAGAAAGACAGAAAGAAAGAAAGAAAGAAAGAAAGAAAGAAAGAAAGAAAGAAAAGAAAGAAAAAGAAAAGAAACAAAAAAAAACAGAAGTAAACTCAAGACAGAAAAAAAAATCAGTGACAGTAGACTACATTTATAGGCACATAAACTGATATCAGGACACATTGACAAAACACAAACCTGCACTAAGCTATTTACTCACAGACAGGTAAATTGATATAAAGGCACATTGACAAACATACATGTATAACCGTGCTATGTGCTCACACAGGACACACTAACATACACCTGACCGCACTATCTACTCACCATGATGTGAAGATAAGAGACAGAGTGGGCAGTCAAACAGGCCGCTAGACTAGTGATATGCGCACGAGTAGATAGGGTCTCTCAGCTAAGACTGTCCTTGACTGACCACCCCACCACTGACTGCCAAGAATATGGTCAGCACACACGTCGCGACTGGAAAACCCAAGTAGACCCAAACGCACTTGAACACTACATACAGAAAAAGTATCGGTTAACTGCTATACTGCGCTACTTAGACTCGGCCCACGTAACACTTGCATTTTTGGTCAGGTGTAGCCTATAGACGAAAGGTAGAAGAAGGACAGAAAGACCGAGCCTGATATTAACTCAGAAACGGGCAGATAATCACTCAACTGCCTGAGAGGCGTTGTTTGGCTTCGTCCCGGTGTTTGTCAATTTACCCACTTTTGTCATGATAACAATAATAGTAATAATAACAATGATAATTACAGTAAGGATAACAACAACAACAACAATAACAATAACAAGAGTAATAATGACATATAGCATCATCATCATCAGGTGCCCTGCCGCATGGCGTTGGCGACCATGGACTTCCAACCATCTCTATCTCTCATTGCCCCCAGCATCTCCCCCACCCTCTTCATCCCCAACCACTCTGCAAGTCCGTCCATCATTCTCTCCCTGGGTTTACCTGGTGCTCTCTTTCCCTCCAGCTTTCCCATGGTGACCAGGTGCTCCAAATCCCCCTTCCTCATAAAATGACCTATAAATTTTGCTTGTCTTTTCCTAATCTTCCTTATGAGTGATCTACTTATGTCTGCCTCCATCAAGACTGTCTCGTTTGTTTTCTTTGCTGTCCATGGAACTCTCAACATTCTTCTGAGAAACTATATCTCGGCTGCCTCGATCCTGCTCTGGCTTTGCTTGCTGACTGTCCACGCCTCGCATCGGTACAACAGTATTGGTTCTATATAACATTCAAGGACTTTCTTTCTGATGTTAATTGGTAGGCATTTGTTGGTAAGAATGCTTGTCATCTTCTTGAATGCTGTTTTGGCTTGGCCGATTCTGCCAGCTATTTCCGATGTGCATCTGCCGTCTGATGAAATGACCGTTCCCAGGTATTTGAACTTATTAACCTGTGTCAAGGTTGTGCCGTTTGCTGTTATTTTGCATGAGGGGATTTCATGTTTTTTACTAATCACCATGACTTCAGTCTTCCTGCTGTTTAGTTCCAACCCCTTACCTTTGCTTTCTGTTTCTAGTATATTCACAAGGTTTTGTAGGTCCCTTTCATTTTCTGCAATTAGCACGGTGTCATCTGCGTACCGAATGTTGTTTATCATTTTCCCTCCAAACTTTAATCCAGGGTCTTCTTCTAGGTTTCTCATGATGTTTTCGCTATATAGTGAAAACAGATCTGGTGACAAAACACAACCCTGTCTGACTCCTCTTTTGATGTTTTGAAAAGAGCTTATATTGTTTTCTATTCTCATTGCAGCTGTTTGTTCCCAGTACATATTCCTGATTATTCGTTGATCTTTTCCATCGACATTGAATCTCTCCAGTTGGTTGATCAATTCATCATGTCGTACCCGATCGAAAGCCTTGGTATAGTTAACAAAGCATAAATACAAATCCTTATTCATCTCAATTGACCTCTCTATGATAGTTCTTAGGATGTATATGGCATTAATAGTTCCTTTCCCCTCCACAAATCCACACTGTTCTTCTGCTATTTCTCTATTGATTCTATTCCTTGTCCTCATCATGATTATTCTTAACAGGATTTTTGTTACATGACTCATCAAACTGATTGTGTGATGGAGTTCGCATTCTATAGCCCCTGTCTTCTTTGGAAGTGCAATGAAAATTGATTTTGACATATCTTTGGGGATTTTTCCAGTGTCATAAATTTCATTTAGGAGGACTGTTATTTTTTCTATGCCAAATTCCTCCAGGGCTTCAATCATCTCTGTAGTAATGTAGTCTGGTCCTGGGGCTTTTCCTGGTTTCATCTTTTTCAGTGCTGCTCTAACTTCATCTTTCATTATGGGTGGTCCTTCAAAGTTCTTTTTTATAATGTGTTCTTCGTTCCTGTCATCCTCAAAAAGGTCTTTAATATACTCTCCCTCTCTGTCTAATATTTTGTCTTTTTCCATGATAAGCGTGCCATCTTTCGATTTTAAGCAACCAGTTGATGTGCAGGTATTTTTCCTGTGGACAATTTCTTCAATTCGTCTGTACATACCCTGAGGATCCATTTTGTGTCCTTCTATCTCTTTGCATTTTGTGTTCAGCCAAGCTTCCTTAGCTTCATTGCACCTATACTTGATTTCTTTGTTTATCTTCCTGTATATCTCCTCTTTTCTCTTTGCCTTCCTCCTTTCCTCCATCAGGCCCAAAATTTCATTAGTCATCCAACTCTTTTTTGCTTTTCTATTTGCCTTAGAGATTTCTTCACAAGCTTCATTTATAGAACTTCTCAGCTTTGTCCATTGTTCCTTACTGTCACCAACGTCTTCCAGAGCGCTGAATTTGTTTTGAACATGTACATTAAATTTTTGACGTATCATTTCATCTGACTTTAAGAGTCCAAGGTTTAGTTTGATGTTGCTTTTGGTCTGTTTCCTTTTCCTCAATTTCAGCCTCAACCTTCCCACTATCGGATTGTGGTCACTGTTGCAGTCTGCGCCTGGTAGTGTTTTTGCTGACAGTAAAAAATTTCTAAATCTTTTGTTGATCAGGATGTAGTCAATTTGATTTTTGGTATTATATCCTAGGCTCATCCAAGTCCATTTTCTTCTGTAAGGCTGCTAAAACCAGGTGTTTCCTAATATGAACTCATTCATCTGTGCCCGTTCTACAAGCTTCGACACTCTTTCATTTTGTGTTCCAAGGCCATGAGGTCCAACTTTATCCTCCAACCTGTCCTGTCCCACTTTAGCATTAAAATCTCCCATTATGACTGTAACTTCTTGTGATTTACATTGGACCTTGGCCATCTCTAAAACTTCGTAGAAGTTGTCGATGTCTTCCTGAGTACTTGCGGATGTTGGTGCATACACCTGTATGATGTTGATATCAAAAGGTTTGCCTCCGAATTTGACCAGTAAAACTCTGTCGGACACTGCCCAGTATCCCTTAGCTGCTTTTGATTTGTCTTTGTCCATTATGATGCCTACTCCTCTTTCATGTGAATTACCACCAGAGTATATCACTGTATATTCCCCTGATGTTATCATGCCTGTCCTCTTCCATTTCACTTCCCCCAGTCCTAAAATACTAATGTTAAGCCTTTCCATCTCCATTTTGATGTTGTCTAATTTACCTTTCTGCGGCATTGTTCTTATATTCCATGTTGCTATTTTGGTGTTGAATTTAGCCTTACTCTCTCCCGAGATGTCCACAAGGCAGTGGAGCTAAATTCCAAAATTAAATTCAACAATGACATATATACGGTGCCAAATCTTGATAGGTATATCAAATCAAAGCTCGCATTCTCATTATTCACCAAAGCATTCACTCGAATGACAAAAATTCAAGGGTACAAAACATGTAAACCAGGACAGAAAGCATGAGAGGGAAGTAGGACGAAAAGTTGTGCACATAGTGGAGGAAATCACCACTGGACAAATAAGATGAGAGCAGTCGCGAGTTTAGTTGAAAAAAAATTGCAAACAGAACTGAAAAGTTGCAGTTGATAGTAACACGACTGACAGGATTAGGTGATGAATTTATGCATGGAGAGCTGAGGATCAAATGCGACCCCAACGTTCTTGACGTAACCAAAAATACAAAAATATTGTCAGCTAGCTGGATAGAACAAACTTTTACAATGGAAAGCTTATGCTTGGTGCCAGTGAGTATTTCTCCATTCAACCATAGCTTATTCAGTATCACCCAGGTCTGGATCTCAACATAATAGTCAGAAGCTGTGGAAAGACATGAAAGATTTTTAGACGATGTGCTGATGTACAACAGAGAGTCATCAGTATAAAAATAATGCCTGATGTTGTGCTGATTGATGACATTGGCAAGTGATGAGTTGTAGTGTGAAGAGGACTGACCCAAGTACAGAGCCTTGGGGGGATCCCATATGCAACTTTAACTGGCTTAGACTGAGACTCATTTACCATGACTGAATGGACATGGTCAGACAGTTGTGACAAAAACCAAGACAGAACATTACCTCAGATTCCGTATGTTTGCTCCATTCGAGAGACGAGGATGGTGTGGTCAGCAAGATTTAAGTCAGCAAAAAGATCTAAGAGACTAAGTAGGGAAATTCAGCCACAATTAGTTGAACGCACCAAATCATTCATAATTTGAACAAGAGCAGTTTCGGTGTTGCTGTCAGAACGACAAGCTGGCTGAAAAGGATGGTAAAGATTACTAGCTAAGAGATGATTATTTGGCTGTTTCCAAACCATTTTCTCAATGACCTTGGAAAAGAATGGCGAGTTGGAGACAGGATACAGGTAGTTTTGAGACTGTTAGTATTGAATTTATTCTTTTTCGGCAGATGTCAAACTTTGTTGTTGTTGTTGTTGTTGTTGTTGTTGTTGCTGTTGTTGTTATTGTTTTTGAGAAGATGGAACAGATCCAGTAAGGAGAGAGAGGTGCTGATGACATGCGTTATGACTAGAAAAAGCTCAGGTAGTGTTTGTGAAGAGAGAGAGGCAGGTATGGGAAAGAGTTCACAAGACTTGAATGACATCTCTTTCAGAATGCTGGCAATCAGACTTTCAGAAGCTGGTTGAAATTTGATAAGTAGGAGGCCTGTGAATGGAGGATCAAGAACAGATGGAAGAAAGAGATTTTGTCTAGGTTTGTCTGAAGACAGATTTAAGGGAGAAGAGCATGGCAGAATGGCCTGAAGGAAGTTGGTACAGAACAGACACTGATGTAAAATGTTCATCAGTGTTGCGGATAATCAGCCAGTCAAGAAAATGGCCTTTGAAATGTATGGGTTGGGTTTCAAGCTGAGAGAGAAGATGGTTACACAGAACAGACACAAGCACTTAGTTTCCCACTCACTTTACCATGAAAGTGTACATTGACATCGCCAAGAATGACGAGTTTTCCTGATCTTAAAATGTAATGATCGAGCAGAGGCTCAATTTCATGATAAAGCGTGGAAGAAGTGAGTTTGTATGCATGGCTTATCAAGAAGACAACTGATCATCAGTTACCCATGGGTTGTTGCTTGTCACTTTTTGTAGTGAAATTGGTCTCTTCATCTGCTAAATCTGAAAACAAACAAATGAACCAAACAAAAACAATAAGACTACTAGTATTCGTATGTGTCCACTGTACTAACGCCCCATTGATTTACACAACCTCTTCTCGGTCGCTAACACAATTTATAATTCCTGTCACCTTAACTATACACACACTCACACACACACACACACACACACACACACACACACACACACACACACACACACACACACACACACACACACACACACACACACACACACACACACGCACATACACACACATATATATATACACACACACGCGCGTGCGCACACAAATAAACACATGCAGGCAGGCATACATTCTCTGTTTATATCACATGTTTTCCCACCATCGTCTTTTTAACTCTCATTTTGTCCCTGATTCAGAAAATCCTAGAAAGTTTTTGTTACATTCTGCAACAGTCTGCGCAGTACCTATATTTGTCTGAGTGATGATGGCTCTTTTTTTAGTCTTTCATGTTTCAGTTTCAGTTTCTCAAGACGACATCTCTGCGTTCGAAACGAATTCCACATGCACGAACGTCACAGGTGCCATGTGCATAGTGATCATGGCACAAGCCTTAAACCAGCACATAAACCCATGAGCTGGCTAGGTCCTGAGGCCCTACCTAAGCTTTGTCTTACCTAGTTTATATTTCATATTGGTATTGTGTCAGCCTGTCACTAGAATAATCTTGGTTTCATGTAAATGGCATGTGTATCTGTGTATCTTATCTTCAAAATAATAAATGTTAGCAATTTTCACGGAGTTGAGACACTGTTTTTCACTACTTTTTTGAGTAAGATATCCAAAGGGATGATGATTCAGGAGAAATGTGTCGGTGTCTCCAAATTCTGAATGAGTAGTAGTTCGGCGTGGTTTGGGTCTCAGCATTTGTGGGTATTAAAAACTCGTACAACTATGCGGTTTTGCGCTGCCTGAAAGATTTTACCAGATCACATCGATAGCAGATTTAGATGGAGGGCTGATGGATTGTCAGAAAACTTAAATGTTAATTTCTTATAGTAATTTTTTCTTTGTCCAAGAAATGGCCCTGCCCTTACCTGGACATGACCCTCCTTCAAGATCACAAAATTTCAAATGGAAACAGAAAAGGGAAAATTTCGGTAAGGTATGACCACCTTCTTCTGCCGTCATTAGCCATTAGTAGGGAGTTTGTTTGTTTGCTTGTGTGTTTGTTGCTCGTTTGTTTGTGTGTTTGTGTGTTTGTTTGTTTGTCTGTTTGTTTGATTGTTTGTTTGTTAATAATTCCTTGCTTACTTTGTTTATTTGTTTGTTTGTAGTTATGTTTCCTTGTTGTTTGTTCGTTTGTTTGTTTGTAAATTTGTTAGTTTGTTAATTTGTGAGTTTGTTTGTTCGTATACACATTTGTTTGTTTGTTTGTTTGATTGTTTGTTCCTTTGTTTGTTTCTTTGTTGTTGTTTTTGTTTTTGTTCGTTCGTTCGTTTGCGTATTTGTTTGTTTCTTTCTTTCTTTCTTTGTTTATTGTTCGTTTATTCGTTTGCGTATTTGTTTGTTTGTTCGTTTGTGTGTTTGTGTGTTTGTTTGTTTGTTTGTTTGTTTGTTTGTTTGTTGTGTATTTGTTTGTTTGTTTGTTTTTGTTTGTTCTCGTGGTTTTAACTTTGAAATACCCTGATGAAAGTGTTACTTTAATTTCAGTCAATTGCTTGAAGATTTCCTTTTATTTAGGAGGAGGGAGCTTTTTGTTTGTTTTTGCTTAATTCACTTCACTTTATTCCAGCATTACTGAAAGTTCTAATGGTGACTTGCCAAAGAAGAGAAACTTTTCATACAATCTGGCAATGGAAATTGTTGAAACATGATGACAATGGATATTCCCGGCACAGTTTGACATTACGTATAGAAATTGGATCCATGGTTTGGCAAAATAAACTCCTGACATAGTGCGTTTGATTTGGAAATGAAATTGGTGGTTTGATGTGGAAATGAAAATGGTTTGATTTGGCAATGAAAATTATCGGTTTCATTTGGCAATGAAAATCCTGGGTTGGTTTGGCAATAGAAATTGTTGATGTGAATTGACAATAAAAAATATTTGTTTGATTTGACAATGGAAGTTTTTAATTTGATTTCGAGATGAAAATTGTTGATTTGATTTGGCAATGGAAATTGTAGATTTGATTGACAGAGGAACCTGTTGGTATCCACACACACACACACACACACACACACACACACACACACACACACACACACACACACACACGCACGCACGCACACAGAGAGAGATACACACGCGCGCACACACACACACATACACACACATACACACACACACATAGATGGACAGACAGAGAACGAGAGAGAGAGATTGGGAAAGAGAGCGACAGACAGACAGACAGACAGACAGAGAAAGACAGAGAGAGACAAAGGAACACAGAGAGAAACGCTGAAAAACAACGACAACGACTATACAGAAAAAAGGCATAATTTTCTAAATATGTATTTTAATCTCTTGTTCGTCAAGATCATGAGACATTATCCAAAGTAACGTTGTATATCACAGTCACTGCAAACTGCACAACATATATATGCGTCAGTCACATGATCAAAGGCGCTGGCTATTCATATCTTCGAAGAAGATGACCAAGAAGTAGTTCTTTTCAATTATTACAAACAAATGAATTGTTGTCCTTCACCCCAGGAATGTCCAGACGAAACGTGCGAGCATGAAATAGAAACAATACAAATGTAGATGTCGAGAACAATTTGTTGAATTACTTGGCCGTCATCATTTTCACGAACTCTGAAATCGCACACACAAAAACGTTTGTCAAATATATCAGATCATATTCAATGCAGAAATAAATGATTACTAATAATGATAATAGTAACAACAACAACAACAAAATAAAGACGAAAACGGAAACAACAAAGACGAAAAAAAGAATTTAAGAAGGAAGGAAGGAAGAAAGAAGAAGAAGAAGAAGAAGAAGAAGAAGAAGAAGAAGAAGAAGAAGAAGAAGAAGAAGAAGAAGAAGAAGAAGAAGAAGAAGAAGAAGAAGAAGAAGAAGAAGAAGAAGAAGAAGAAGTAAGAAGTAAGAAGGAGAAGAAGAACAACAATAAGAACAAGAACCAAAACAAGAAGAAGAAGAACAAGAAGATAAAAAACAAAAACAAGAAGAACAAGAAGAAGTAGTAGAAAAAGAAGAACAACAACAGCAACAAGGAGAAGAACAAGAACAAGAACAAGAAAATGGTGAAAAGGAAGAGGATGTCTTCAATAATGACAAACAAACTCCTTAATTCCTTGGTTCGGGGTCTGAAGTTTATTCAGTAGAGATCCATCCCACACAGACAATTCCATATGCGCTCCACTAAACTTCACAGGCAATTCTCATTACATGACCTTATCTTTTCCTTGTATTTATTGCTTTACGTGTGCCTGCCTTTGTGTCTCATGCTTTCATGAAGCACTTTGGGCTTTTGCGAGATGAGGCGCCATACTAGTAGTCATTTGTTTGTAATAATGTATAATTATTTTTCGCCTAACAGTGATCTAGGCGCTTACAATTCTACACTACAAAAAGAAATGAATATATACATGTGAAACGCATTCACTACCTCTACCCATTGATATCATGCACACACTGCCAGTAGCATACATCTACAAGAACGCTACAACAGTATACCAAAGTTAATTCAAACGGAAAGATTCACAAAAAGGTGGGCTTTAGACTGGGTCTTCAAGGAGGGAAAGTAGGCACATTTTTCAAATCAAAGAACAGATTATTCTACGGAGAAAGTCAAAAATGGCAAAAGATCGGAAAGCGTGAGTCTGGCGTCTGTACCGAAGGATTTTGAACAGCTGAACATCAGAAGAAGTGTGAAGAGTACAAGAAGGACAATTTGGCATGGAGCAGTTCAGACATGTAAGTCGTAGCAGTGCAGTACCAGAGATAGTAATGCAGCACATTCAAACAACTGTTTATCTAATACCCTGTTGAATAGGAAGCCAATGAAGCGTACAAAGCAGGGATGTTGAACTCTCATTGCGAAAATCTTTAAGGACGACTCTTGCAGGAAACTTTTGTGTGGTTTTTGTTTGATTGTTTGTTTGTTTGTTTGTTTATTTTGTTTTGTTTATTTTTTGTTTTGTTTTCTTTTCGTTTTTTTTAGAGGTTGGATAACAGTCGGGGAAGCACCAATAAGAAGATTATTACACTAATCTAAACGAGACAGTACACAAGAGGTTACGAAAGTTGTGATTGCAGAATCCATGAGAAGATGGCAAATAGAGCTGATGCCTTTGAGGTTCAAATAAGCCATCTGATGTACTTTGCTTATATCTTGTTGCATGGAAAGTTCAGTCGCAGATGAATCCTGGATTTCTTTCTGAATCAGAAAATCGGTTTGTTTGTTGAATCGCTTGGATGGTTGGTTGGTTGGTTGGTTGGTTGGTTGGTTGGTTGGTTGGTTGGTTGGTTGGTTGGTTGGTTGGGGTTGCGGTTGGTTGGTTGGTTGGTTGGTTGGTTGGTTGGTTGGTTGGTTGGTTGGTTGGTTGGTTGGTTGGTGAGTTTTATTGATTTGTGTTGTTTTTATGTTGTTATTTGCTGTTGTTGTTGTTTTGCTGTGTCATTTCCAATGCCAAATTAATTACCACAGAATCGTGCCCATTTTTCACAATAATGTGATAACAATGATGATTGGACTGATAAACATGATGCTATGGCGTGCTATTTAGACTGTGTGACAGGGCTGTACTGTACGCTTACTCTCACAATATAGCGTGGCGTCAAACAGCACCCAGATACAAAGTCACATGCTGTACTGGTCAACATTTTTAGCAACATCCTCAATGATGCATTTGTAAATTGTATGACACTCGACTGTGTGTGGTCCTAGTCTTTCCAATGAACCCATAGCAGACTCACTCCTGGGTAAGAGACAACTGTGGCCGAGAAATCCCAAAATGATTTAGACAGGATCGATGGGATTAAACCCCTCAACCTTCCTGCCGGTAGTTCATTAGGCTAACACTGTACCACAGTGATTTTTCTCCTTCTTCTTCTTCTTCTTTATCGTCTTCTTCTTATTTCTCCTCCTCTTCTCCTCCTACTCCTCCTCCTCCACCTTCTTCTTCTTTTTTCACTATTATTATCGCTATTGTCATCATTACTGCTTTTATCTTCATCATTATTTGATACCATCATCTTAGTTTATAGAAGTGGTAGTAGTAGTACTAAAAGTAGAAGTAGAAATAGTAGCAAAAGTAGTAGTAGCAATAGTAGTAGTGGTAGTAGTCGTATCAGTATTATCATTTTCTATCAGCATTTCTATTTATATTTTTATTATCATTATCACTATTAGACGACCATGTCACCCACCGTCAAAGCTGATCTGTCCATCACCATCTAAGTCAGCCTCTAGGATCATATCGTTCACTTCCTCATCCGTAAGCTTCTCGCCCATGTTGATCATGACTTGCCTCAGTTCAGAGGCCGTGATGGCTCCATCACCATCCTTGTCGAACACCTTGAAGGCTTCCCGCAGCTCTTCCTCTGAGTCGGCATTTTTCATCTTCTTGGACATCATTTCCAGGAACTCGGTAAAGTCGATCGTGCCGCTGCCTGCATGTAGATGGGAGGGAGGACATTCAAAATTTAGTATGACTATTGTTACTTATGTCACTATGATTCTTAATATTTGTTATCATGTTTTGTGAGTGTCTCTGTTTACTTGACTGAATGTTTGACTTTTTTCTGGAAAGCGCAAGTAGCATACTTTTCACAAGGAGCATTTGTACTACATATGAGTAAAATTAATGCCTATCAACTGACATCAGGAAGAGAGTTCTTGAATGTTATATAGAACCAAAACTGTTGTACGGTTGCAAGGTGTGGACAGTCAACAAGCAAAGCCAGAACAAGATTGAGGCAGCCAAGATATGGTTTCTAAGAAGGATGTTTTGAGTTCCATGGACAGCAAAGAAAACAAACGAGACAGTCTTGATGGAGGCAGACAAAAGTAGATCATTCATAAGGAAGATTAGGAAAAGACAGGTAACATTCATAGGCCTTTTTATGAGGAAAGGGAAATTGGAACACCTGGTCACAACCGGAAAGCTGGAGGGAAAGAGAGCACCGGGTAGACCCAGGGAGAAGATGCTAGACGGACTTACGGAGTGGCTGGGGACAAGGAGGGTGGAAGAGATGCTTGAGGCAACAAGAGATAGAGACAGATGGAAATCCATAATCGCCAACGCCATGCGGCAAGGCACCTGATGATGATGATGATGATAGATGATGATGATGATGATGATGATGATGATGATGATGATGATGATGAGTAAAATTATTTCTATGATCATTACGTTACCTGCCAGAATGCTGTCTCTGATATTTATTTTGTAATCCACCTTTCTATTCTTTTTCTTTCTTTTCTTTTCAACCTCGATGATCATGTCTCAGTTTTTATTCATTTCACCTTGAAATGTACGCAGACTATGATTTATAAAATGTTACCCTGGAATTTAAAAAGGTACTTATATTATATATTACCATCAGCATCCACCTCATTGATCATATCGCGAAGTTCTGCGTCTGTAGGGTCCTGTCCTAGTGATTTCATGACAGTTCCCAGTTCTTTGGTGGTGATGGTGCCATCTCCATCCTTGTCAAACAAAGTAAAAGCCTCTTTGAACTCTGCACACAAAGGTCATTGACACTGATGATCACACATATTATATCTCAGAACGTCATGATATATTGTTTGTTTGTTTTTCTTCACAGAAAGTTAAAGACAGATTGTTGCAGTCCGACGGCTGTTTATGTTTGAATTATTTTGTTGTCAGAGGAAGTCATTCTCTCAATTTTTTTCTCCTCCAGCTCGGGGGCTCTTTCAGTATAAATAGTATCACCACCTTCTGGAAAATATATAGATAGATAGATAGATAGATAGATAGATAGATAGATAGATAGATAGATAGATAGATAGATAGATAGATACATGTAGATAGAAAATAGATAGATAGATAGATAGATAGATAGAGAGAGAGAGAGAGGAGAGAGAGAGAGAGAGAGAGAGATAAAATCTTTGCTTGATGAAATCACTATCGAGTGACAATCGGAGCTTGGGTGTGATTGTCCAAAGAGTGGCGAGGGATTGGTGTCCTGGGTCCCATCCGCACCCTCGTGGTATTTCTTGTTAACTTGGGTTTGTCGCTTGGCTGGTGGCATCAGGGAATGAGGCCTGATAACCACAGGAAAGACCTGCTTGCTGCTCAGAAAGACTGCAAACTTGAGAACCCTTTCATGGCATCTGAGACCTAGCTGAACAGCAAAATGGGCTGTGTCTTGAACGTAATGCCTGACCCCTTCCATGGCCGTTCAAACTACCTCTGTGCTTTAAGTTATGAAACATTGGGAGCTTCTGACTACTTACTGTCAAGGCTATAGTATGGTAAGAAAGAAACTGGCAGCTATGCAATTAGGTAGCAGGGCGGGCTGCCCAAAAGAAAGATGAAGATAAGGATGTGTTGAGAGAGGGGTCTTTTATTCTCTCTTGGTCTGGACGCCGGGGTGGATCTGGTTGATGCGCGTTGTGTGGCTATGTCCCAGGGTTTGTGTTCTCCCCACCTTGCCATTCAGTTTGTAAGCAAAGTAACTGATGACTGGGTCTGAATGGGTCTGCAACACATAGATAACCCCCTTTGACTGTCCAGTGGCATCGGGAGCTTGGGACGTGATGCCTAGAGAGTGGCGAGACATTGGTGGTCTGGGTCCCATCCACACCCACGTGGTGTTTCGTCTTGACTACACACGCACACACACACACACACACACACACACACACACACACACACACACACACACACACACACACACACACAAACACACACACACACATACATATATATATATATATACATATACATGAACATACAGGGGGGGTGTAAAAGTAGGTATACAGTAAGTATCACATCATTATTATAATGCTTAATTCCGCTCTCGATTAGAGGAGTGTGTGAATGTCGACGGCAAGCAGTTTGAGTATCTGAGGGATTAAGGCTGTGCTTGTTATTACATGTATATGCAATATTCATTTGTTTTGTATAAGAAATGCAATGAGTATTGTACGTGTTTTCTTTTTTCATAAGTGTATACCTACTTTTGCACCCCCCTGTATATGCATGTATATATGTATGTATGTATGTATGTATGTATGTATGTATGTATGTATGTATGTATGTATGTATGTATGTATGTATGTTCGTGTGTGTTTATGTTTGTGTGTATATCTAAGTGTCAGATGCAATCGTCTAGTGGGTAAGAAGTCAGACTTCCAATCAGAAAATGTTGGGTTTGATCCTTCCAAGATATCTCCAAAACCAAATATGCACGCCCACCAGAGATGCAGAATGTACAACAACACAGTGGCACGTGGTCAGTTCGCCAACAGCTTGAGTTGTCTGTGCTCCACTAAAAGGTCTCAGAACGTGTATTGTGCGGTAAGCCAAATATGTCCGGTGATTTACATATTAAAGAATGCTTTAGTAATAACGATAAAAGTAGTTGTGGTTGCAGTAGCTGTAGTAGCAGTAATAGTAGTAGTAGTAATAGTAGTGGTTGTAGTGGTGGTGGTGCTGCTGCTGTTGTTGTTGTTGTTATTGTTCTCATTATTATCATCGTCATCATTATCATCATCATCATTAATTCAGAGAGTACCTACATATTTTTGAGTAGTGATCTTTTAACCAGTAAGAACATAAATGTTTCATACAAGATACAGAAAAGTTTTCGGCGTTAACCATAGCAAGTGGGAATTTTGTTATACCAAAATAGAACTATTGGTTTGTTTTATCTGAGCAATACGTTGCGATTGATATGTCTACAAGACGTAATTATTCATTCATTATTTATCATTTATTTCTTTATTCATGTATCATCGTTTTAAGTTATGATAATATGTGTACCATGTGTGTATACGTAAGTATGTGTGTAAGGATGGATGAATGCATAGATGAATGAATGGAGAGAAAAGCAAAAGAATCAAGTAGAAAGATACGAACATATAGGTAGATGTGCATGTCTTTTGAGTTTGGAATTATGATTGAAAAGAAAAAAGTCATAACTAACCCGCAATCTGTTCTCTTGAAAGTGTGTCAGCCTGAAAACGAGAAAACATACATATGTAATTTTTAATCATTGAACAGCGTATAAAAATATACAACAAAAACAACACCGCAACAACAACAACATAAACAGCATCACAAACAGTAACAGCATAAAACAATACCAACACAACAACTGTAACACAAGCAACAACGCAACATAAGCAAGAAGAAGAAACATAAAAACTTGGGGCAGAGCTAGGAAAGGAGCTGTTTGAGCAAAAGGAATCTCTACAGTGTAGTAGCATCTCTCTGCAATTTCTCTGTATTCTGTTTATATACATATATAGATACATAAGGATAGACATATAGATGGATAAATAGAGATAGGTAGATAGATAGATAGATAGAGATAGATAGATAGATAGATAGATAGATAGATAGATAGATAGATAGATAGATGGACAGATATAGATATTGATATATACATATACATATAGATATATACATCGGTGTGTATGTGTGTGTGTATATATATATATATGTGTGTGTGTGTGTGTGTGTGTGTGTGTGTGTGTGTGTGTAGACACATACATACATACATACATACATACGTACGTACGTACGTACGTACATACATGCATATACATACACACATGCATGCATGCATACAGACATGCGTACATATATATACCTACATACATACATACGTACGTACGTACATACATACATACATACATACATACATACATACATACATACATACATACATACATACATACATTAATGATGTCATTATTTTATTGTTGTCATGGATTGTTTACTGTGAGGATAGCACCATCCTTTGAATTGTCATCTAGTATCCAGTCACCACTTTTGAGTGGATTGGGGAAATAAAGAAAGATAGAGAGACAGTAAGACAGCCAGCCAGTCAAACAGACAGACAGTGGGGGGATACAGACAGACAGACAGACAGCGATAGAGACCAAGAGAGAAACACATACATCACACTGGCCTACAGTTCCTAAAAGTGCCATGAAGCCTGTATACCTTCCTAAGACCTACAACAGCGATTAATATGTGCACGCAGTCATCAGTCATCATAGAGAAAATGTATGGAAAGCTTTATGAAAAATAAAGTTAAATCAATCAGCAAAACAGAAAGTGAGAAAGAAAGAGATGAGAGAAATCAGAGAAGCAAACCAAACAAAGACAGAGAGACCAAAAAGTACTGAAAGAGCCTCCTGCATTCCCACAGATGATTTTGAATATCAGCTTTATTTCAATGATGCACACGATCTCGCAGAAACAATCAAACACTTTCTATATGAAATCCTTGTAAGAAATAGATCCATGTTTCTTCATGTTATGCACCTGAGCCCAGCTGTTAGCTCAGTTATTAGCAGCGATGGTTCCCACGCCACACTCTTTTATAATAATAAAAGCTATATTCTGCAAAACAGATCAAGGTTTTTAACCATATTCATGAATGCTATGTGGCTGCGTGGCAGGAAGGGGAAGGGAGGAGAAGGAGAAGGAAGCAAGTGACAGAAATCAACACTCTGTCTGGTTTTGTTTGGATTTCCATGGTCAAGGTCATACAGCCTTAAATGTTACATGCCAAAAATGTTCCCATGTCAGTTTTGCCCGTGGCATGTTTCACTTCTGCACAATTTAGCCCCAGACATGTTGATATGTGCAAATTATAGCTTGCCTGTGTTCACAACAGAATAAATAAATCAAACTGCCTCAAAGTGAGATTTATTCCATAAGCATGAGGACATTTAAAACTACAAAAGAGTGCTGTTTCCTAGCTGGTACAATTTCAATCGCTTGCCAGCTTGCATATATTATTCATGCGCATATTTTTAGCTTCTACCATCTTTTTGTTTTCATCTACATTGCAAGGCGAGTGTTGAATAGGACTGAGTACATCAAAGATCCTATGGCAACAAAAGAATTGTATCTTGCAAAATTTGGTAGCAAAAATCACTTTATAAAGAAAACAGAAATACATCCATTCAGAAAAATAAACAAAAGAATGGAACTGTACTGTAATGATATCCTTTTCCCAGGGCAGCAGCCTGAATTTTAGATGGATATACATAGAAAAAAAAAAACCACATTAACAAACACAAATGAACATAAAGAGTAAACACAAAATGAATATAACGAATAACCACACACAATGACTACAATAAATAAACACACAAAATAAAAACATCGAATAAACATCAATAAACACAACATAAATGTAGTAAACAAGCGCAATATATAGTCACAATGGATATCCACAAAATATACGTAAAGAGACAAATATAGTCAATAAACACAATTAATAAACAGTGCACCTATTAAGTCATTGGTAAGGTATACCATATTTTTAGAGACTTGTCTCTTCTCAGAAGAGATTTATGAATGGGGTGCTTACTGCTCCTTCCTCAGCCACTACTGACCAATTGTCATGGCCCCTTAAGTCAGTTGTAAGAGCAACATGCACATAACGCATGGATTGTGGGTTCAACCCTTGGGTGAGCACGTGGATGTTTCTTTTCTTTCTTTCTTTTTTAGACCTTGTCTGAGAATAGGGTTTTGTGCAAGCTCAGGAAATCTGCCAGTTGGTTGCTGGCAGATCTGGGTGGATCATATGGAATTGTATGAGTACAATGAAGCCCTTCTTGAACAAGCAATTCCAATCCCAGCTTAGACCAGATAGCGCCTTGCAGTTGCATAGACCCCAGCTCCCTGCCCCCCCACTCTTTCTCTCTCTCTCTCTCTCTCTCTCTCTCTCTGTCTCACACACACACACACACACACACACACATACACACACACACCCCACACACACACAAGCACGCACGCACGCACACACCCTCATACACACACATATATATACACAAACTAATGCCTCCTTAACACCTCCTCCTCCTTCTCTCTCTCTCTCTCTCTCTCTCTCACACACACACACACACACACACACACACACACCACACACACACACACACACACTCACCCTATCCCCACTCTCTATTTCTTTCTCTTGATTAACTGACATATAGACGTTGATATTTTATTACAATTTATTTTCATCACGCCTTTGACATTGCATCTCTTACGAATCATATTTTCTTCTTTATTGCATAAAATGACTTGTCTTCCCTTTCCCTTTTTTTTCTTAAAGCTTCATTTAACTTCATTTTCTGCTTGCTTTTTATTTCTATTTCTCTAGATTACTCTCATTTGAAATGTATTGAAATTACTGGTGTTACTAACATTATTGTTATTTCATCATTCTTGTTTCTGTTGTAATCATTAAGGGTTAATATGTATTCAGTCTTATGCTTTTTGAAACGGTTGAACAACTGATATATAAAAGTTAATAATCCGCTACAATTCTCTTTTTTAAGACTTCTTTGACGTCTAAAATACAATGTTCTATTACAAGTCTTTTACATATTGTTTCGTATGTATTATGATTCATCTGATATGTTTTTGTTTTGTTTGTTTGTTTGTTTGTTTGTTTTGTTGTTGTTGTTGTTGTTTTTATTGTTGTTTTCTTTGTTTTGACAATATACTTTTTTTATAATAGTATAAGCCATAAGAGGACTAGCCATAAAACAGGTACTGTGATCCCTAATGCTACTATTACTTAATAATGGTAAGAATTGTGAAGTTTGACATTTTTACACTCCCTCTTCTCCCTCACAAATCTCAGACTTCCAACTGGAATGTCCTAGGTTCGATATGCCAAGACACCTCCATTTGGTGGCTTAAGGATGATTTTTCCCATTTCCCAGGTCAACATGCATGCAGACCCGCCAGTATCTAATCCCCTTTCGTGTGTGCATGCTTGCAGAATATCAAATATGCACGTTAAAGATCCTTCACGTCATTTCAGTAGCTGGCTCATAGAGACAAGAAAACACCCAGTATGCAAGCAATGACAAGTTTTAGCAAATGGCTTTGAGTTGATTACTTCTATCATTGGAAAAGAAAGTGTCTTTATCATTAGTATCCTCCTATCCTTGCACGTTTCTCATTCATTTTAACTTATTCTGTTCCGTTCAAATCCCACCAAATTTAAGATCGTATCTTTTTTTTTTTATTGTTATGCAAGCAATGGCAAGTTTTATAAAATGGCTTTGAACTGATTACTTCTATCATTGGATTGGAAAGAAAGTATCAATATCAATATTGTCCTCCTAACTTTGCGTATATCTCATTCATTTTAACTTACTCTGTTCTGTTCAAATTCCACCAAATTCAAGTTCATTTTTGTATATTTGTTATTGATAATAATAATAATAACGATACAATTTGTATTGTTGATGTTAAATTTGCTATATATGGATGCTTAGGTTTATTGTTTGTGTGTTCATTATGTTTAATTATCTACATGTTCAAGCCACATCTGGTGATATCTTGAGTTTAATCCCAGCCCACAACATTAAAAACTGGCAGGCCTAGCTAGAATCGGAACATTTTGTTTTAATTTTTATATCTGAAGTAATATTCAAGTCACACACTTCAAAATTGGCAGAAATGTGCAGCAAGGATAACACATTGTGGAAAAAATATTTTTCAGTGTCAATGCTTCATAATTTTAGTATCATAATAATTTATGTTAAAAAACGTTTTTTGGATTAAATTGGAGACTACTCAGTTTTGGGCGGTTTTCTCCATCAGTTTCTATACTTCATGCTTAATATTTTTATGTAACAAACAAAAATAGTAAATAAAGCTTTTGTCATACCAGTTTTTTTTAATCATGTTGGGTTGTTTGTTTGGAAGGTCCTGATTTCCGGGAAAAAAATAAATAAAAAATAATTCACTTTAAGGTTCATAATAACAATGATACTTAACTTACACAAATTCTGATAAGACAAAAGCTAGATAAATCCAGTGTCCATAAGTGTGCCAAATTTCAAGCTAATTGGTTAATAAATGTGAAAGTTATGACTAAAAAATGACAAAACAATGACGATTTTCATATACGCCGGACACTTCAAATTCACAGCAAGACACAAGTTTGTCCTACCTATTTATAATTATTCTATGTCCATGTATCTCTTGTTCTTGATCTGACAATGTGTCACTGTCAGAACCATCACGTTCACCATCTGTTTCACTATCAGACTCATTTAGCAGACTATAAATGTTATTCAGCTTCACCTCAGAACGTGTAGAAGTGGGCGTGGCACTTGCACTGTCAAAAGTTCTCACCTGAGCAGTTTCATCAAAAGAACAATCCTCATTGTTTGTAGCACAAGGCTGACTCGCTTTACTCGTCTTCCCTTCGTTTTTTGTTTTTTTGTTTTTTTGCTTGAACAAATCTATTCAATGGAGGCTTTCGCCGTTTTGAAGCAGAACCTCTTCGTTTTGAATCAGTTGACATTTTGACAACACCAGGTAGTAAAACAAGATTAACTTGCAAAACTTTCTTTCCACACAAAGCACAGCGTGGACGCAGACATTAGCCCGAAGTGTTTCACGCAAACATCCGGGGGCCCTGTCAGGGAGGCCCTGACAAGGAAGCAATTATTTAGTAATAAATACATGAAGTGTGTGGAAGTGAGGCGGCCATATTGGTTTTTGTTGACTGAAAAGATGAACACCTACTCTCTCTGACATCGAATTACGACAAAACTAAGCATATTTGAGCAAAACGCCTTTAGGATATGATGCAGAAATGATTTCTCTCTGAAATGAACCCAAAATGATAAGCGATTTCTGAAAAAAAATGTTTAGCATATGTTCAGCTATGCCTGCCACCTTACTGTTTCTTCATTCTGGTGGTGTCAGTTTAATGTTTTACACAGATCTCACCACTTCCCAATTACATACCTTGCCAGCGTATAGGGTTTTGTGCAGGTTCAGGATATTACCAGACAATTACTTGTACATTTTAGAGAACGCATATGGAATAGTCTGAGTGCGACGAATCCCTTTTAATCAAATTCCAAACCCCAAACTCTAGACATCGTACCTCTTGACTTCATCCTTCAAACACAGACAACTTTCTGCTGCTGGACCAAGTTTACAGACAAACATTAGACCATATTACCACACAGATCTTAAACGTGTGGCCACATAGATCATGTCTACAGCATAGTAACTGACATAATATCAAATCCACAGTAAGCATCTGACACCAGACTACTTCACAAAACCAAATCTATCATCTTCTACATCTTCTTATATTTCACACGCGTGAGCAAGCTGAGGTCACATTTGTGTGTTTTTGAGTTTGGTTTGGTTTTATTTTCTTTTAGGTCTTTTTGTCAGTTTGTTCTTCATTTGATGCTTGCAGTAGTTCACTGGTACATAACAGTTTCAGTCATGTTTGTTTGTATGTTTTGTTTGTTCGTAAGTAAGAGGTTTTAGTAAATGTTGTTAAACGACAAAAGATAATTCTAAGCAAAAGTGTTTGTTTCTAAGACATTTCAATCAATTTTGTGCAAGGTTTAAAGCCTATTTTCAAAAATAAAAACCAGATTATTCACTTACCTTAAGACAAAAAGAGACAAAGAAATCAAGAAAACAAACAAACAGCAGAAATGTGCCCAAGGAGAAAAAAAAAATTAGAGACAGTAGACTACATTGACACATAACAACACTTGGCTATTACTAACAGACAAATTACTGTAACTGTTACTGTTATTTTTGTTTAAAGCCCAGCCAACTGTGCAGAGCCATATCAGGACTATAATCATTTGAAAATATACACAACACTTCAACAGGAAAAAAGTACAGAAAACTTAGTATACATATCGATGCATTCGCGCACATTATCTTCGGAGATGCCCCTGGTGCTGACCACTCCATTCAATTTATAGCACACAGGGGATTTAGAAAAACATACCTAAATACAAATTCAAACATGACTAAGGACACTAAAACATATAAAAACAGGCATTAATTACCTGAAATTGCTTCCATATATCTCATTTCCCTAGAGCCAAAAATGCAATTAATACAGTACCCAATTATTAATCCTAAGAGAAAGTACCTAAGACTTTATCAAAAAACACCCAGGTGAATGAACCAGCAAGACAGAAAATGACAGGAAGAAATGACAGAAGGCAAACAAACAAGGCAGAAACAAAGAATAGAGGAAAATTCTAGCACAGACTTACCAGAAGGTGGGGATACTATTTATACTGAAAGAGTCCCAGTATCCCTGCAGGGAATAAAAGACAAGTTAACTAAATCATGACACATTAATTAACACTTAATCATACTCTTTATTCACACAGGACACATTAACAAACACCGAATCGTACTATCTACTGACCATGATGTGAAGATAAGAAATACAAAGCAGGCAGAAAAACAGGCAGGCAGACAGGTGATAGGCACACAAGCTGGTAGACCATCTAGCAAAGTAATGACCAGTCCACTACTTAGTTACAAAGAAATAATCCGCACGCAAGTGGCGACTGGAAACTCCCAACACACCCATGAGCAAACGCATGCACATGGAGAAGAATTCACTGGCCCCTGACTAAACTGCAGCTACTAAGCTACACATGACTAATGTAACGGTTTCAGTCTTGGTACTGTGCCTAGAGGATGGTGAGAAAACGAAACAAAGAGTGTGCCAGCTACTAGGTCAGAAACGGGTACGTAATCACTCGTCTGCCTGGTGAACGTTGTGTGGCTATGTCCCAGGGTTCGCAATCTCTCCATCTTGCCCTCCAGCTTGTACACAAACTAACTGATAACAAGCTACCCTCGGATGTTTCTTGTCATCTTATTGTAGTGAATTGTGTCTCTTCATTTGCTATGTCTTAAAACCAACTAATAAACAAGACAAAGACAGTAAGACCACACGTGTTCGTATAAGCACACTGTACTGACACCTCATAGAAACTCATGTATGGCTAACTTTACACAGAACCTCTTTTTGCTCTCTGACACAATTTTATCATCCGTTCTCATTTACTCTCTTAGTCTATTGAATACCCTTGATCTACAAAGACAACACACACACACACACACACACACATACACACACACACACACACACACACACACACACACACCACACACACATGCACGCGCGCACACACACACACACAAGCACAAACACACATACATCACACAAAGACATGTACGCATGCGCAGGTACGTAGACATAATCTCTTAAATATACATATGTATCTAAATATATCTTGTGTATTTTCCCTCTACCTTCTTAACTCTCCTACCATTTGTCTTTTTCGCTTTTTATGACAGTATCTGATCTCAGATTCAGGAGAAGTCCTGTAATTTTCTATCAGGACACAATGACAAAACACAAACCTGCCCTAAGCTGCTTATTCACAGACAGGTAAATACATTGATAGCAAGACACACTAAAAAACACATAGCCGTGTTATGCACTCACACAGGACACACTAACAAACACCTGACCATAATATCTACTCACCATGATGTGAAGATAAGAGACAGAGTGGGCAGTCAAACAGGCAGCTAGACTGGTGACATGCACACAAGCAGATAGGGTCACTTAGCTAAGACTGTCCTTGACTGACCACTCCACCACTGACTGCCAAGAACATGGTCAGCACACGTCGCAATTGGAAAACAGCCGCAGACCCTCATGCACTGGTACACACATACAGAAAAAAATATTGGTTAACTGCTATAATGCGCTACTTAGCTAGACTTGGCTCATGTAATCCTTGTTTTTTCGGTCCAGTGCACAGACGAAAGGTAGAACAAGGAAAGAAAGAGTGAGCCTGCTATTAGGTCAGATATAGGCAGATGTCACTTGTCTGCCTGATAGGGGTTGTTTGGCTATGTCCCAGTGTTTGTCGATTCCCTTACCTTCATGATAACAATAACAACAATAATGATAACAATAATAATAATAAAACAATAATAATTATAACATTGACACGTATTCAGCTCCTAATCATGATAGATATATCAATCAAAGCGCGCTCTCTCATCATTCACCAAAGCATTTACTCACAATGACAAAAACCCAAGGGTACAAAACATGTAATCCAGGACAGGAAGGATGAGAGGGGAGTAGGACGAAAAGTTGTGCACATAGTGGGGGAAATCATCACTGGACAAAAAGGTCTATCTTCAAGTCAGACTTGAAGGAAGGTAGAGTATGTGACTGTCAAACAGACAGGGTGAGTTCATTCCAGTTGCATAGACCAGACACAGAAAAAGAGTGGCGACTGAGTGTGGAAGATCTGTTTCAATGATTTTGTAAACAAATTTTATCAGAAGCAAAATGAAGAGGTCGGGCAGATATGTGCATTTGGAGGTGGTCACAAAGATCAATAGATGCGGTACCATTTACACACTTGTTGCCTAACGTATTGATTTTGTCTGAAATTCTTTGAAAAACAGATAACCAGTGAACAAAGAGCAAAACGGGGCACAGAATTCTGAACATGCGATAGAAGAAACAGGCAAGCCAGGGAGCAGAAATCATAATAATCAATATGAGACCAATTGAGAGAAGTCACGAAATTTGTTAAAAAAACAATGACGAAAAGAACTGAGAAAAACTGCAGTTGACAGTAACATGACTGACAGGATTGGGTGATGAATTTATGCATGGAGAGCTGAGGATCAAATGCAACCCCAACGTTCTTGACTTAAGCACCAAATACAATAGTATTGTTAGTTAGTTGGATAGAATTAACTTTTACAATAGAAAACTTGTGCTTGTTGCCAGTGATCAAATTTCCATTCAACCATAGCTTATTCTGTATCATCCACTCCTGGATCTCAACATAATCGTCAGAAGCTGTGGAATGACAAGAAAGATTTTTTAGAAAATGTACTGTTGTACAGCAGAGAGTCATCAATATAGAAATAATGCCTGATGTTGCGCTGACTGATAACACTGGCAAATGGTGAGTTGCAGTGTGTAGAGGACTGACCTAAGTACAGAGCCTTGGGGGACCCCACATGCAAATTTAACTGGATTGGACTGAGACTCATTTACCATGACTGTGAACGGAAACGGTCAGACAGTTGGCACAAAAACCAAGACAGAACATTACCTCAGATTCTGAACATTTGCTCCATTCGAGAAAGGAGGAGGATGTGGTCAGCAAGTTTAAAGGCAGCAGAAAGATCAAAGAGACTAAGTAGAGGAATTCAGCCGCAATTAGTTGAACGCACCAAATCATTCATAATTTGAACAAGAGCAGTTTTGGTGCTGTTGTTGGAATGACAAGCTGGCTAAAATGGTGATAAAGATTACTAGCTGAGTGATGATTATTTAGCTGTTTCAAAAACCACTTTCTCAAGGAGTGTGGAACAGAATGGCGAGATGGAGACAGGAGACAGATAGTTTTGAGAATGTTAGTGTCGAATTTACTCTTTTTCAGCAGATATCAAATTATGGCTTTTTGAGAGACGATGGGACAGATCCAGTATGAAGAGAGGTGCTGATGATATGTGTATGAATAGAAGAAGTTCAGGAAGTGTTTGTAAAGAGAGAGAGGAAAGTATGGGATAGAGTTCGCAAGACTTGAATGACATTTCTTTCAGGTTGCTGACAATCAGACTTTCAGAAGCTGGTTGAAAATTGGTAAGTAGGAAGTCTGTGAAAGGAGGATGAGAAACAGACGGAAGAAAAAGTTTTGTCTGGCTTGACATGGGGGTCGTTAACTTTGGAACAGAAAAAAAAGCTTCTGGAAGATATGGAGAACTAATGTTAGAGGGAAGTGGAGATGACTTAGTGGCACTCAAAAAATTCAGATATGAACGAGAACAATTTTTTTGTATTTGTAGATTCAAGGACCTGGGTCAAACAATAAACAGTTTTAGCTTTCAAGATAATTAATTCTTGCAACTCGTTTTATTTACTTTCAAAAAATCTGAATGAACTGCAAGTAAAAACGACTGCCATTGGCATTCAGCACGTCTGCAAGCTTTTTGGGCCACCCTCATTTTATTTGTGCACCTAGGTGCAGATGGGTAGTTAGACAGCACACGGATGGTTTGGGATGCATGATCATTTAGGAGCTGGTACAAAACTGAATGGAAGTGGCCAGTAGGATCAGAGTAATTTGAAAAGGAGGTGATACGATTTATAACTTCAGACGAGAAGAATTTAACGTTGATATATTTCTGGTTGCGACGGGTCTCATTTTGCTTCTGGCAAACAGGTTTAGACAGATTTAAGGGAGAAGAGCACGGCAGAATGGCCTGAAGGAAATTGGTACAGAACAGACACTGATGTAACATGTTCATCAATGTTGCAGATAATCAGCCAGTCAAGAACAAGGCTTTTGAAATGTGTGGGTCAGGCTTCAAGCAGACAGAGAAAATGGTTAGACAGAACAGACACAAGCACTTAGTTTCCCATTCATTTTATCATGAAAGTGTACATTGACATCGCCAAGAATGACGAGTTTTCCTGATCTTAGAATGTAATGATCGAGCACGAGGATCAATTTCAAGATGAAGCATAGAAAGAGTGAGTTTGTTTGCATGGCTTATAAACAAGATATCTGATGATCAGTTATCAGTGGGGTGCTGCTTGTCACTTTATTGTAGTGAAATTTATCTCTTCGTCTGCTAAATCTTAAAACAAACAAATGAATGAAACTGAAAAACAAGACTACCAGTACTCATATGTGTCCACTGTACTAACGCCCCATTGAGTTTCAACCTCTTCTCGGTCGTAGTCTGCGCTGTACCTATATTTGTCTGAGTGATGATGGCTCTTGTTTTAGTCTTTCATGTTTCAGCTTCAGTTTCTCAAGACAACGTCTCCGCGTTTGGAACGAATTTCATATGCACTAACGTCACAGGTGCCATGCGTATGGTGATCATGGCACAATCCTTAATCCTGCACATAAATCCATGAGCTGGGCAGGTCCTGAGGCCCTACCTAGCCTATGTTTTACCTAGTCTATATTTGTACTGGTATTTATCATCCTATCACTACAATAATCTTGGTCACATGTAAATGACATGTGTATCTGTGTATCTTATCTTAAAAAAATAAAGTTTAGCCACTTTCATGGAGAGCACCAGGTAGACCCACGGAGAAAATATTGGATGGACTTGCAGGCTGGCTGAGGACAGAGAGGGTGGAAGATGTGCTTGTGGCAACAAGGGATAGATACATATAAAGGGCCATGATCGCCAACACCAAGCGGCAGGGTACTTGATGATGATGATGATGATACAGTTTAACCACTTTTTTAACTACTCCTTTTTGGGTATGACATCCAAAGGGATGATGACCCAGGAGAAATTTGTCAGTGTCTCCAAATTCTGAATGAGTAGTAGTTCTGCGTGGTTTGGGTCTCAGAATTTAGGGGTTTTAAAAACTAGTACAACTATGCGGTTTTGCGCTGCCTGATAGATTTTACCAGATCACATCAATAGTAGATTTACATGTAGATGGAGAGCTAATGGATTATCTGAACACTTAAATGTTAATTTCTGATAGTAACTGCCAAGAATACCACTGTCTTCGCCTGAACATACCCCTCCTTCAAGATCACAAGATTTCAAATGGCAACAAAAAAGGGAAATTATTTGTAAGGTATGACCACCTTCTTCTGCCGTCATAAGCCGCTAGAAGGGGTTTTGTTTGTTTGTGTGTTTGTTTGCTTGTTTGTCTGAGTGTTTGTGTGTTTGTTTGTTTGTTAATTCATTTGTTTATTAATATTTCCTTGCATGCATTGTTTGTTTGTTTGTATGTTTGTTTGGTTGTTCGTAGTTATGTTTATTGTTTGTTTGTTTGTTTGTTGTTTGTTTGTTTGTTTGTTTGTTTGTTTGTTTGTTCGTTTGTTCGATTTTTTGTTTGTGTATTTGTTTGTTTGTTGTTTGTTTGTATGTTTCTTTCTTTCTTTCTTTCTTTGTTCTCGTGGTTTTTAACTTCTAAACACCCTGATGAAACGTTTACTATAATTTCAGTCATTTGCTTCAAGATTTCCTTTTTTTTAGGAAAAGGAAGGGGTCTTCTTTTGTTCCTTTTTCTTTAATCCACCTCAATTCATATCAGCATTACTGAAAGTTCTAATGGTGATTCGCCAAAGCAGGGAAACTCTTCATATAATCTAGCAATGGAAATTGTTGACACGTGATGACAATGTATATTACTGGCACAATTAGACATTACATGTAGAAATTGGTAGCATGGTTTGGCAAATTAAGCTCTTGACATAAAGCGCAAAAGAAGTTTTTGGCATAGTTTAGCAACTGATATTTTTTGCACTATTTGAAAAAAGAAGACTTGGGCATGGTTTGTCAACAGAAATTGTTGGCTTGACTTGCCAAGGAAATTTTTGGGATGGTTTAGCAATAGAAATTGTTGACATGATTTGGCTTAACAAATTGCTGGCATGGTTTGGTGGTAGACATTGTTGGTTTGATTTGGCAATGACAGGTGTTGGTTTGGTTTGGCAATGGAAATCTCTGACTTGATTTGCCAATGTACGTTGTTTGTTTGATTTGGAAATGGAAATTAGTGATTTGATGTGGCAATGAAGATTGTTGGATTCAACAATGAAAGCGGGTGGTTTCATTTGGCAATGAAAATGCTGGGTTGGTTTGGCAATAGAAATTGTTGATGTGATTTGACAATGAAAAATGTTAGTTTCATTTGACAATGGAAGTTTTTAATTTGCTTTTGAGATGAAAATTGTTGGTTTGACTTGGTAATGGAAATTGTTGGTTTGATTGACAGAGGAACCTGTTGGTATAACACATACACGCACATATAGACAGACACGCGGGCACACACAGACGCATATGCACACACACACACAAACAAACACACACACACACACACACACAAATACACACATACACACACACACACATACACACACATACACACACACACACACACACACACACACACACACACACACACACACACACACACACACACACACACACACACACACAAACACACAAACAGAGAACGAGAGAGAGAGTGGGAAAAAGAGTGACAGACAGACATAGAAAGTCAGAGAGAGACAAACAGACGGAGGGAGAACGGCTAAAAGAGAACAACTACACAGAAACAAGGCATCATTTTTTAATGCGTATATTAATCCCTTGTTCGCCAAGATCATGAGACATTATGCAAAATAACATTATATATCACAGCCATTGCAAACTGCACAACATATATATGCGTCAGTCATATGATCAAAGGTGCTGGCGATTAATATCATCGAAGAAAATGACCAAGAAGTAGTTCTTTTCAATTATTGCAACAGATGAACTGTTGTCCTTTAACCCAGGAATGTCCAGATGAAACGTGCCAGCATGAAAAAAAACAATTCAGATGTAGATGTCAAGAACAATTTGTTGAATTTCTTGGACGTCATCATTCTCATGAACTCTGAAATCACACACACACAACAAAACGTGTCAAATATACCAAGTCATATTCAATGCAGAAATAATGATTACTGGTAATGATAACAATAATAACAGCAACGAGAATATGGCAACAACAAAGACGACGAAGACGAAGAATTAAGAAGGAAACGAAGACGAAGAATTAAGAAGGAAGGAAGAAAGAAGAATGAAAGAGAAGAAGAAGGGGAAGAAGATGACGACGACGACGACGACGACGAAAAAGAAGAAGAAAAAGAAGAAGAAGAAGAAGAATTAAGAAGAAAGGAAGAAAGAAGATTGTAGAAGAAGAACAACAACAACAGCAACAAGAACAAGAAGAAGTAGTAGAAGAAGACGAAAAACAACAACAAGAACAAAAACAAGAAGAAGAAGAAGAACAACAAACAACAACAAAAATAAACAACAACAACAATAACAACCACAACAACAAGAAGGAGAGAAAGAAGACGAAGAACAACAAGAACAAAAACAAGAAGAACAAGAACAAGAAGAACAAGAAAATGGTGAAAAGGAAGAGGATGTCTTCAAATAATAAACAAGCTCCCAAATTTCTTGGTTTGAGGTCAAGATTTTGTTCAGTAGAGATTCATCCCACACGAACAACTCCATATGTGGTTAGGGCTTTTGCGAGATGAAGTGACATACCAGTAGTCATTTATTTTTTGTCTAACAGTGCTATAGATGCTTACAATTCTGCAATGCAGAAATAACTGAATATGTACATATAACACACATTTAACTACCTTTACCCATTAACATCATGCACACACTTACAATAACAAGAAAACTAAAACAGGATGGGATATGGTAGTACACTTAAATTGATTTAAACAGAAAGTTTCGTCGAAAAGGTGGGCTTTAGATTGAGCATTCAAGGATGGAAAGTAGGAAAATTCTCAAATCAAAGAGCAGATTATTCTACAGAGAGTCAAAAATGGGCGAAACATCGGAAAGCGTGAGTCTGGCGTCTGTACCAAAGGATTTTGAACAGCTGAGCATCAAAAGAAGAGTGAAGAGTACAAGAAGGAGAATCTGGCATGGAGCTGTTGAGAAATGTAAGTCGCAGCAGTACCAGAGACAATGTTGTAACACATTCAAGCAACTTTTTATCTAATAAGCTGTTGAATAGGAAGCCAATGAAGCATAAAAAGCAGGGATGTTGAACTCTAAATGCGAGCAATTTTCAGGACGACTCTTGCAGCAAAAGTGTGTGTGTGTGTGCTTTCTTTAGAGGTTGGATAACAGTCGAGGAAGCACCAATAGGAAGATTATTACACTAATCTAAACGAGACAGTTTACAAAAGGTTACGAAAGTGTTGGCCGCAGAATCCATGAGAAGAAGGCAAATAGAACTGATGCCTTTGAGGTTCAAATCAGCCATTTGATGTACTTTGCTTACATCTTGTTGCATGGAAAGTTCAGTCGCAGATGAATCCTAGATTTCTTTCTGAATCAGAAAATCGGTTTGTTTCTTAAAATCGGTTGGTTGGTTGGTTGGTCGGTCGGTCGGTCGGTCGGTCGGTCGGTCGGTCGGTCGGTCGGTTGGTTGGTTGGTTGGTTGGTTGGTTGATTGGTTGGTTGGTTGGTTGGTTCGTTCATTCGTTGGTTGGTTGGTTCGTTCGTTCGCTGGGTGAGTTTTGTTGATGTTTGTTTTTTATGTTGTTATTACTTTTTTATTTTGCTGTCCCATTTTCTACGCAAATTAATGACCACACAATCGTAACCATTTTTCACAATAATGTGATAACAATGATGATGGATTTGATAAACATGATGCTATGGAGTTCTATTTAGGATTGAGACTTTGTGACAGGGCTGTAATCTACGCTTTCTGTCGTAATATATCCTGGCTCGAACAAGCACCCAGATACAAAATCACCATCTGCATTGGTCAAGATGCTTGAACAACATCCTCAATCATCATCATCATCATCATCATCAGATGCCCTGCCGCATGGCGTTGGCGATCAGGGCCTTCCATCTGTCTCTATCTCTTGTTGCCCCAAGCATCTCCTCCATTCTCCTCGTCTTCAGCCACTCCGCAAGTCCGTCTAGCATTTTCTCCCTGGGTCTATCTGGTGCTCTCTTTCCCTCCAGCTTTCCCGTTGTGACCAGGTGCTCCAAATCCCCTTCCTCATAAAATGGCCTATAAATGTTGCCTGTCTTTTCCTAATCTTCCTTACGAATGATCTACTTGTGTCTGCCTCCATCAAGACTGTCTCGTTTGTTTTCTTTGCTGTCCATGGAACTTTCAACATTCTTCTTAGAAACCACATCTTAGCTGCTTCAATCTTGTTCTGGCTTTGCTTGTTGGCTGTCCTCAACGATGAATCTGTGAATTGTATGAGACTCGACTGTGTGGTCCCAGTCTTTCCAATGAACCCATAGCAGACTCACCCCTGTGTATGAGACAACTGTGGCCAAGAGATCCCAAAATGATTTAGATAGGACTGATGGGATTAGATCCTACAACCTTCCTACCGGTAGTTCATTAGGTTAACACTGTACCACAGTGATTTTTCTTCTTCTTCTTCTTCGTCGTCGTCGTCGTCGTTGTCCTCCTCCTCCTCCTCCTCCTCCTCTTCTTCTTCTTTTCTTTACATGTACTTTTATTATGACTGTTATCATCATTACTGCTTTCATCATTATTATTGTTTGATGTTATCATCTTTATTTATAGAAGTAGTTGTAGTACTAGCAGTCGAAGTAGAAATAGTAGTTAAAGTAGTAGTAGTAATAGTAGTAGTAGTAATAATAATAGTAGTGGTAGTAGTAGTAGAGTAATAGTAGTATCAATATTATCATTTTATCATCACTTATACTTGTATTTTTTTAATTTTCGTTATCATTACTAGACGACCACCTCACTCACCTTCGAAGTTGATCTGACCATCACCATCTATGTCAGCCTCACTGACCATTTCGTCCACTTCCTCATCCGTCAGCTTCTCGCCCAGATTGATCATGACGGTCCTCATTTCAGAGGCGGTGATGAATCCATTGCCGTCTCTGTCGAACATCCTGAAGGCCTCCAGCAGCTCTTCCTTTGTGTCTTGATCCATGTTCTTCCTGGACATCAGTGTCAGGAACTCGGGAAAGTCGATTGTGCCACTGCCTGTGTGTAGATGGGTGGGAGGACATACGAGTGTTTACTATGACTATTGTTACTTATGTAGCTTTGGTTCTTAACATTCGTTATCATTTCATGTTTTGTCAGGGTCTCTTTTTACT
>CM060308.1:59115955-59118455 GCA_030674185.1 Monoplex corrugatus
ACACACAGAGATACACACATATATAGTAGTAGGCCTCCTTCGGTCATGACTGACCATGGACAAAGTACATCCGTTCTAATGTCTAGATGGGCTGTCTGCTTGGTCCAAGCAGCGTCGCCTGTGACTGTACAGACCAATGCGAGAGAGGCAGTCTCTGTCGCAGCGGTCGCATGTGTATGCTGATGCTGGTCTGTTGGCTGTCATCCCTTTTCCTGCGAACTCGCTTTTCTGCTGCAGCAGCTGACAGTTTGTCCTCACCAATCCGCAGCTGTTTCTTGAGAGTAGTTCTCCAGCTGTTGCGGTCGTCTGCGAGGTCCTCCCAGGATCAGTGTTGATCTCAAGCGCCTTCATGTCACGCTTGCATACGTCTTTGTATCTCAGCTGTGGGCGGCCAATGTTTCTCTGCCCTGTGGCAAGCTCACCATAAAGGATGTCTTTTGGGATGCGACCATCTTCCATGCGGCGAACGTGGCCCAACCAGCGCAGCCGACGCTGTCTCAGCATGGTATGCATGGTTGGGAGGCCAGCGCAGGTTAGGACTTCGGTGTTGGTCACCTTGTCTTGCCAGGAAATGCCAAGTATGCGCGTAGGCTTCTCAGGTGGAAGGTATTGAGCCTTTTCTCCTGATGAGCATGCGTGGTCCATGCCTCGCTGCCATATAGCAAGGTGCTGAGGACACAGGCGTTGTATACAGCCATCTTTGTCTTAGTGGTCAGCTTGGGATTTGTCCACACCCTTTGTGTGAGGCGGGCTAGTGTTGTGGCTGCCTTCCCGATCCTCTTGTCGACCTCTGTGTCAAGGGAGAGGTTATCGGTGATGGTGGACCCAAGATATGTGAATTGATGGATGGCTTCAAGCTCGTAGTCATCAATGGTGATGGCTGGTGGAGATGGCGTGTCATGGCCAGGACGTTTGTCTTCTTAATTAAGACTGATGGTCAGACCAAAATCTTTGCAGGCCTGGGAGAAGTGGTCCATTAGTGACTGCAAGTCCCGCTGAGTATGGGTCACAACTGCGGCATCGTCGGCAAATAGCATGTCTCTGATGAGGGCTTCACGGACCTTTGTCTTGCTCTGAGGCAGGCGAGGTTGAAGAGCCTGCCATCTGATCTGGTCCGCATGTGGATCCCTTCTTGCGCTGTGCTGAACGCATGCCTCAGGATGAAAGCGAAGAAGATTCGAAAGAGGGTTGGGGCCAGGACGCAGCCTTGTTTCACACCGCTGCGTACGTCGAAGGGCTTGGAGAGGTTTCCGTTGAACTGCACCATCCCTTTCATGTTTGAGTGGAAGGACTCAATTAAGCTGTGCAGTTTGGGGGGGCAGCCAATTTTTCGGAGAGCCCTGAAAAGGCCATCTCTGCTGACTAGGTCAAAGGCCTTGGTGAGAGTCAATGAATGCCACATACAGGGGCATCCGCTGCTCTCTGCACTTCTCCTGGATTTGGCGAAGGGAGAAGACCATGTCTACCGTGAATCTCTCTGCTCGAAAACCACACTGTGATTCCGGGTAGACGCGTTCAGCCAGTTTCTGCAGGCGGATTAGGAGGACCCGAGCATAGACTTTGCCAACAATGCTGAGGAGCGAGATACCTCTGTAGTTGTTGCAGTCGCTCCTTTCGCCCTTGTTTTTGTACAGGGTGACGATCTTGACGTCCCTCATGTCCTGTGGTACAGCTCCCTCATTCCAACACTGACAGAGAACTGCGTGCAAAGGGTGCAGAAGAGAAGTCTTGCAGTGCTTGATGAGGTCTGGGGGAATTCCGTCGTTGCCAGGTGCCTTCCCTGATGCCAGGCTATCAATGGCCTTGCTGAGTTCGTCCGCAGTTGGCTCTGCGTCAAGTTCTTCCATTACCGGCATGCACTTGATGGCATCGAGGGCTAAGGGGGACACCATGTTCTGTGTGGAGTAGAGGTCGGAGTAGTGTTCCGCCCATCTTTCCATCTGTTGGCTAGGATTGCTGATTACTTCCCCAGTGGAGGATTTGAGGGGGGCGATCTTGCTCTGTGATGGTCCCAGTGCCTTCTTGATGCCATCATACATTCCTCGGATGTTGCCTCTTTCAGCAGCACTCTGTATCTCTTCGCTGAGCTCTGTCCAGTACTCGTTTGCGCAGCGCCTGGCGTTAAGCTGAACCTTACTTCTGGCAGCCCTGAGGATTTGCAGGTTCTTCTCACTGGGTGACCGCTTATACTTGGTGAGTGCGGCACGCTTGGCCTCAACAGTGGGAGTCATCTCTAATGATTTGGCCTCAAACCAGTCGTGGGACTTCACAGTTTTCTTCCCAAAGGTGGCCATAGCAATGCGGTGCATGGTGTCTCGTAGCGTTTCCCATCTCTCAGTGGCAGTCTCTGGGCTGCAATGCATCGTATTCTCTCTGAAAGGCCTCTGCGAACTGTTCTACAAGATCTGGCTGAGACATCTTGCTGACGTCAATGCGAGGGTTCCCTTGTTTCTTTGAGCAGTGGAACTTCTTTGGTTGTAGCCTGATCTTGCAACATACC
>CM060308.1:59123455-59178455 GCA_030674185.1 Monoplex corrugatus
ATTAAAACAATAAATAAACATGAAATAAACACACAAAAAAGCAATAAATAAACGCAGTAAGTAATCACTATGGATATCCACAAATATACACAAAGAGACAACCACAGTCAATAAATACAATGTGTGAATAGTGCACCTATGAAGTCATTGGCATGCTATACAACATTTTAGAGACTTCTCTCTTCTTGGAAGAGATTTATGGAAGGGGTGCTTACTGCTTTTTCCTTTTCTGCTGCTTTCCTTACTCGACCCCAATTGACCAACTTTCATGGCATATTTGCTCAGTTGTAAAAGCAACATGCACGTTATCCATGGATTGTGGCTTCAGCCCTTGGATGGGCTACTTGGATGTTTGGTTTGTTTCGTTTCGTTTCGTTCCGTTCCGTTCTATTCAGTTCAGTTCAGTTCAGTTCAGTTCAGTTCAGTTCAGTTTAGTTTAGTTTAGTTTAGTTTAGTTTAGTTAAAGTTTTGTTTTGTTTTGTTTCTTTTGTTTTGTTTTGTTTTGTTTTGTTTTTAGGCCTTGCCTGAGAATAGGATTTTGTGCAGGCTTAGAACGTTTGCCAGTTGATTGCTGGCAGATCTGGGTAGAACACATGGACTTGTACGAGTGCGATGAGTCCCTCTTGAACAAGCATTTCCAATCCCACATTAGACCAGATTGCTCCTTGCAGCTGCAAAGACCAACACCCACGTAACTGTGGAGTAGGTACTCACTCGTATGAATGTAACATCACGATATCTCATCTGACTCAGTTTCTCATCCCAGTTGAAAACTGACAAAATTGCCAATCTCACGACACAATTTCTCATCCCTATATTCGTTCTTGTGTGGGTGCAAAATCAAACAAAACATGCGGGTATGGGTGACATTATTTCTCATCCCAGCTCCCTCCCTCTCTCTCTCTGAAATGAAATGTGCCCAAAGCAAAAAAGAACTAAGTGGCAGTAGAATACGTTGACAGACACAAAACAGTACTTGGCTAATACTAACAGACAAGTTAACTGACATCACGACACATTGATTAACACACAGCCATAGTCTCTACTCACACAGGACACATTAACAAACACCCAACGATACTATGTACTGACCATGATGTGAAGATAAGAAAGACGGAGGGGGCAGACGAACAGGTAGGCAGACAGGCGACAGGTGCACAAGCAGAGGGATCACTTAGTAAAGTAATGGCCAGTCTACTACTGAGTTCTATGAAAATAATCCGCACACAAGCCCCAACACACCAACACACAAACGCATACACATAAAGAAAAATTCATTGGCCCCTCGCTAAACTGCAACCATTAAGGTAAACATGGCAAATGTAATGGTGGTGGTCTTGGTCCAGTGAGCAGAGGAATGGGAGAAAACTAAACAAAGAATACGCAAGCTACTATGTCTTGGTCAGAAACGGGTATATAATCACTCGTCTGCCTGGTGAGCGTCGTGTGGCTACGTCCCGAGGTTTGTCATCTCCCCACCTTGCCTCCCAGCTTGTACACAAACTAACTGATGACCAGTTACCCTCAGGTGTTTCTTGTCATCTTATTGTAGTTCGTTGTGCCTCTTCACTTGCAGTCTTAAAACCAACAAATAAACAAAACAAAGACAATAGAAACACCAGTCTTTGTATATGTACATGTACACTGTACCAATGCCTCGTATATTTAAGTCATAGAAACCCATCTATGGCTAACCCCACATGCACCTCTTCTCGATCTCACACAATTTATTATCCCCTTCACCTTTTATTTTCGTATTCTATTACACACCCTTGATCTACAGAGACAAAACACATCACACACAGAGAGAGAGAGAGAGAGAGAGAGTAGCTATATTTGTCTGACTGATAATGGCAGCTGGTTTTTGTTTCTTTGTTTGTTTTGTTTTGTGTTTGTTGTTGTTTTTCATGCTGGATTTTTTGGCCACTTCTTTCAATTTTTTTATACAACTGCATTTTACCTCAGATTCAGGAGAAGTCTGGACATTTTTTTATTCCATCCTGCAGCAGTCTGCAAAGTCTTATTTTTGAGATAGTATCCATATGTGTCCGGCCGATTTTTCAGATTTTTCATAAGCTGTATTTGTGTGACTGGTAATGTTACTCTTTTTTTATCATGGTGGATTTTTTGGCCAAATCTTACGACTCGTCCTTCTTTGAGTAAGATAACCAATGATGTGTTGCTTTACGAGAAATTTGCTGGTGTACATATGTTCCAAATGGGTAATAATTTAATGAAGTTTGGGTCACAGAGTTTGCAGGTGATTAAAAGCTTATACAAATATGTGGTTTTGCGTAGGCTCAAAGATGTTACTGGGTCACACCGATAACATTTCGATAAAGCGCGTATGGACTTGTCTGAGCACTTGATACCAAAGTCTGGTTAAAATTTTGTTTCCTCCTAGAAATGCCACTGAGTTTGCTTGGGCATGACCCTCCTTCACAGTCGCAAAAGTTCAAATGGTGACAGAACAGGGAAATAAATGAGATGGCATGACTACATTCTTCTTCCAGCATAAACCACAAATTGTTTGTTAGTTTGTTTGTTTACTTGTTTGTTTGTTTGTTTGTTCGTTTGTTTGTTTGTTTGTTTGTGTTGGTGATTTTAACTTCAAAGTACTCTGGTAATATTTTTACAATGATTAGGTCATTTATTCTGTCTGAGATTTCTTTATTGTTTTGAATATTTGTTTTTATTTTTGTTTGTTTGTTTCTTGTTTACTTCCCATAGTATTTTCCAATTTCACTGAAAGTTCTAATGTTGACTTGCCAAAAATATAAACTGTTCATGCTATTTGGAAATAAAAATTGTTCATATGCCTTCACAATTGTGGCATGACTTAGAATCAGAAATTGGTAGCATGATTTGACAAAATCAGTTTTCAGTATTATGTAGTAAAAGAAGTGTTTGGCGTAGCTTGACAACTGAAATTGTTGGCATGATTTGGCATAACACGTTTCTGACTTGGAATGGCAGTAGACTGTTGTTTGGATTTGGCAATGGAAGTTGTTGGTTTGATTTGGCAATGGAATTTGTTGGTTTCATTTGGTGACTGAAGTTGCTGGTTTGGTATGGCAATAAAATTTGTTTGTTGGTTTGATATGGAAATTTGAAATTTTTGGTTTAACTTGGCGATGAAAATTGTTCGTTTGTTTTGGCAAAGAAAATTCTTGGTTTGATTTGGCAATGAAAATTGTTGATTTGATGTGGCAATAGAAATTGTTGGTGTGATTTTACAATGGAAACTGTTCGTTTATTTAGATAATGAAAGTTATTGGTTTGATTTGGCAATAAAAATTGCCACTTTGATTTTCACAAAAGACAATGTTGGCTTGAATTTACAATGGAGATGGATGGTTTGATTTAGCAATGAAATTTGTTGGTGTGATTTGACAATGCGACTTGTTTCTATCACACACACACACACACACACACACACACACACACACACACACACACACACACACACACACACACACGCACACACACACACACATGCACACACACACGCGCACACGAACACACACTCACGCACGCACATACACACGCATGCACACACACAGACACATATACACACGCACATGCACATACATGCTCACACGACGCGCGTGCGCTGAAAAACAAAGGAAAAAAACATCTTTTTTTGTCATTCTCTAATCTCTTGTTCATCACAAGTATGAGGCATTATGTAAAATAACAATACATATCACAGCTATTGCAAACTGCACAACAAAATATAAGCGCCACTCATATGATCGAAGGCACTGGCCAGTCACATCACCAAAGAAAATGACCAGGAAGAACTTTATTTCATTTACTTCAGCCGATGAAATGTGGTCCGCTTCACCAGGTATGTCCAGACAAAACGTGGTTGAACACAATAAAACACAAACAGATGTGGATGTCTAGAATATTATTGGATTATTTGGAGGTCATCATTTTGACGAATTCTGAAAACAAACACACAAAGAACGTGTGAAATATGGGGACTTATAGTCAAAACAGACATAGCGATATCTGATAATAATGGTGATGATGACAGAGATGAAGAACGTAGAACGAAAGAAAGAAGAACAAGAAGAAGAACAAGAAGAAGAACAAAAACAAGAAGAAGAACAAGACGAACAAGAAGAAGGAAAAGATGAAGAAGAAAAAAACAAAGAAAAAGAAAAAGAAAAAGAAGAAGAAAAGGATGAAGAAGAAGAAGAACAGGAGGATGAGAAAGAAGAAGAAGAAAAAGAAGAAGAAGAAGAAGAAAGAGGAATAATAAGAAGAAGGAAAAGAACAGTAAGAAGAATGTGATGAAAAGGAAGAAGAGAAAAATGTCGTCAAGTAATAACAAACAAGCTCTTCAATTCTTCGGTTTGTGGTCTGGATTTTGTTCAACAGAGATTCATCCTACACAAACAATTCCATTTGCGCTCCGCCCAAATTTACCAACAGTTGTAATCACATCACCTTACTTTTTGCCTATATCTATTGCTTTACGTGTGCCTGCCTTTGTGTCATGCATTTGTAAAGCGCTTAGGGCTTTTGCGAGATGAGATGCTCTACAAGTTATTGTTTATGTTTGTTTGTTTGTTTGTTTGTTTGTTTTTGTTTGTTTGTTTGTTTGTTTGCTTGTTTTGTTTTGTTTTGTTTGTTTGCTTGTTTTGTTTTGTTTGTTGTTTGTTGCTTTGTTGTTGGTGTGATTGTTTAATCTGTCTCATTTCTACGCCACATGAACAACCACAGAATTTGGGACCATTATTCCAGTTTTGTGATGATGATGATGATGATGATGATGATGATGATGATGATGATGATGATGATGATGCGGATGATTATCATAATGGTATGTAAGTGTGTCTACGAATGAGACTGCGTGATAGGGCTCCACTGTACACTCACTATCATGTAATATTGCCTAGCATCAAACAGGCCCCAGATAAACAGACACCTGTTGCATTGGTCAAACTTTCTAAGCAACACCCTCAATGATGAGACTTGACTTTCTGATAAGTTCATAGTACACACAACTCTGGGTAGAGACTGATTAATCCCGCAATGATTTTGACATGACTAAAGGGATTCAATCCCACAATCTTCCTGATGGGAGTTCGTTACGCCAACACTGCCATCATCATCAGGTGCCTTGCCGCATGGCGTTGGCGATTACGGACTTCCATCTGTCTCTATCACTTGTTGCCTCAATCATCTCTTCCACCTTCTTTGTACCCAGCATTTTGCAAGTCCGTCTAGTATCTTCTCCCTGGGTCTACACTATTCCACTTGTTGCGGGGCACAGATGAGGTGGGTTTTGTGAACCCTATGAGTTCGGAGAAGCAGTACTAAGTTGACAGACTCAATGCATCACACATTCCAGACTCAAAGCAGGCAACCGGTGGATCGGACGTCTCAACGATTTAATCGTTCATCATCATCTCATCTCCTCGAGGACCTAAGAGGATCTGCTTATATTTGAGGCACCCAGCAATTTCTTTGACAACGACGTACACACTGCCATGGCGACAAATCAACAGAATGGCTTATTCCAGGGCAACAGCCATGGCAGTGGTCGTCACTACTTCAAAATATTTATGAAATAATTCTGAACCATTCATCTATTTATGTCGGGTTTTTTTTTATGAAACTCGATATTTTGTGATCTACGACAAAATGTATTTAGATCTAGATGTTAGAAATTTAGATTGTGATGATCGCTGCCTTGTAGCTAATTGATATTTACATAACAACGATCATCGCAATGATTCCTAATCTTAACTATTTATAGATTCCATTTATTTATCGATAAAATACTATACAGTTACCTGAAATGTTGCCTCCAAAAAGGATACGATTAAAGTCGCTCCTTTTCGGAAAATTATTTGGCAACCACCAGATCAACGAAGCGGAAATGACGATTATCAGCAATGACGTCATTATTATGGGTGAGACTTCCTAGAATAAACAAGGGAACTCAACTTTAAGGCTATCTTCGTTTCCTCATTATCACAATTATCCTCCCCAAAATATTTCCAAGGCCCTCCTTGGAACCGATTTTTTTTTTTAAAAACACATTAAAGACTTGATACGATTTGCGTTATATATGATAAGGCAATTTCGATTCAAGAAAGGATGGGGACAAACTTAAAAGGAAACTAGATTCATCTGCATTATTATTTGAATAAGGCAGATTGAATCAATAAAGATAGATGAAAAAATCTTTGGTTCAATTACGTTATTGTTTAAATAAGGCAAATTGAACTACAAATATATTTATGGGCACCGAATTTGATTCAATTGCGTTATTATTTAAATAAGGCAGATTGAATCAATACAAACAGGAATCTAATTTCCACAAAGATATTTATGGGCACCGCATTTAATTCAATTACGTTATTATTTAAATAAGGCAGATTGAATCTATACAAACAGGAATCTAATTTCCGACGTCAATTCCCACAAAGAAGTTTGCGACACGCGGTAGATTTTTTTTCAATTCAATATTTGATTATAGAAGTGTCTCCCATAAACCGACTTCGATCTAAGACTTTTGTAAAGATTTCCGAATAAAATTGAATTTAAAATTTTTGCTGGGTCCTCTTTTCTATCCTCTTTTAAAGCTTTAAAGACTAACTTTAAAATTTACAATTATTTCCAATTTAAACAGTTTTTAAATTACGAAGGTTAAACTTACGGATCTACAACAGCCATTAAACTTTAAAGATTAGCTTTAAAGATTTACAACAATTTCCCTATTATCTGTCAATTTAAGTCTTTCAAGTCTTTCAATTTTCTGTGAATTTTTCTTATTTGAAGATGACCGATTTCTCTGCATATATCTTCCTCGGTTTTGCTGCCAGTCTCAAAGACTGTCTTGGTGCTGGTACAGGAATAGTAGGTTCTTGCGCTAGGAACCATTCTTCTTCAGACTCGGAGTCGCTGCTGGTTTCATCTCTTCTTCGGGATGCTGATGGTGATGACAACGGCCCTCCTTCTTCCCATTCTTCTCCCGGACTGGCCATCTGCATTAGGTCTTTTCGGTTGACTGTGAGGTCATTTCCTCCTCCTACAGGTCGAACAACAAAGGCATCGTTGTCGTAGGGTCTAGCAAAGACCCGATGTGGCTCTGGTCTCCAGACGTCTTGTAGTTTGCCTTTCTGACGGTTTCGGAGAAAGACAAAGTCTCCTACATGTAGATCGGAGACCGGCCTTTTGCGTCGCTGGTTTTCTCTTTGAGCAGCAGACTTTTGCAGCTGTTCGAAAGCTCTCTTGTGAGCGTCCTTTAGACGGGACTGGTGCAGATGGAACCAGTTTTCATTTTCTGCTGGCGTGTTGACTTCTCCCAATATGTTGTCTACTGGAAGTCTGGGATGTTGCCCGAAGAGCAGAAAATGAGGTGTGAAACCCGCAGCGGCATGAGGGGTGTTGTTGTAGGCCAAGACCAGTTCTGGCAGATGTAAAGGCCAATGTTTCTTTTCTTCATTGTCAAGAGATCGTAGGAGTTGACACATGGAACGGTTGAACCTTTCGCATTGGCCGTTGCCCTGCGTGTGGTAGGGTGTAGTGTGCGTCTTCTTGATGCCATAGTACTTGCATAGTTCAACAATCAAGTTTGATTCAAAGTTTCTTCCCTGGTCACTGTGAATCTGTTCTGGCACACCATACTTCTGGAACCATTCTTTGATCAGGACCTTGGCGACTGTGGAAGCTTCTTGGTTGGGGGTGGTTACAGCTTGCGTGAATTTGGAGAAGACGTCAGTCATTACTAAGACATTTTCTCGGCCGTCGCTGGCTGTGTCCAACTTCGTGAAGTCTATGGCTAAGACTTGTAACGGTCGCGATGCTAGGAGGTGACCAGATGTTGAAATGCTGGTAGGATGCCGCCCCATAGTACATCTTTGGCAGTTGGCGATGTAACGTGAGACTTCTCGATGCATACCTGGCCAGTATGCTCTTGCTCGTAGTAGGCCTATGACCCTGTTGTTCCCTTGATGACCCATATCGTCGTTTAGAGACTTCAAGACTTCTGCCTTCATGGAAGCCGGGAGGACAAGTTGTCGACAAGGCCCCAGAAGCGGATCTTCCACCCTTCGGTAGAGGACTCCATCCTCTAGGCGCAGTCGTGGGTATTGCTGGCACAAGGTGTTTAGTTCTGGGTTTCCCCGCGTGTGTGGTTTCTCCGGCCATGACTTCAAGACAGGACCAATGATTGCATCTCGCGCTTGTGCTGACTGGATTTCAGTTGCTATCTTCTGCAATGGCAAAGAATGTTGATCTGACGTGAAGACGTCTTCTTTTGGTTCTTGCATGACGGCAAATTAGGTGGTATTGATGTTGCGGGTGAAGATAGTCTGGACAAAGCTTCAGCAGGATTTGTCTTCCCAGGACGGAATTTGATTTCAAAGTCGAATTGTGCTAGTTGAGCAGCCCAGCGTTGTTCTACCGCGCCCAATGAAGCAGTCTTGAAATGTACCAGAGGGTTATTGTCTGTGTAGACGACGAATTTCGAGCCAAGTAGATAGCCTCTGAACTTCTCGGAAATCGCCCATTTCATGCCAGGAATTCTAGTTTCATACTGGAGTAATTGGCTTGATTCTTCTCAGTTGGTCTCAGTCGTCTACTCGCGTATGCTAAGATACGTCGCTGTCCATCTTGTTCTTGAGACAAGATGGCTCCCAGTCCCTTGTGGCTTGCGTCTGTTTCTACAATGAAAGGCTTAGTGAAATCTGCGTAGCCTAAGACGGATGCTCTGGTTAGCGTGCTCTTGAGTTCTTCGAAAGCTTTCTGATGACAGTGGTTCCACGTTTCCGAGATGTTGGTGTTCTTTTTCTTGCTTTTGTCTCTGGAGACTAAATCGTGCAGAGGGCCAGCTATTTTGGCAAAGTTCTTGATGAACCGTCGATAGTAACTTGCGAAGCCTAAGAAGCTGCGGAGTTCTGAAGTCGTGTTGGGGATTGGCCATTTTTTGACTGCCTCGACTTTCTTATCTTCAAAGGAAACGCCCTCAGCAGAAATGGTGTGGCCCAAACAGACGATTTGTCGACGCAAAATTTGACATTTGTCAGCTCGAAGTTTGAGGCCCGTTTCTGTGATTCTTCGCAAGAGACGCGCTAAGTGTTCTAGATGCTCTTCAAACGTCTTAGAGTAGACTAGGAGGTCGTCAATGTAGACCAGGAGGAACTCGAAGGTGAAGTCGGCCATTGTTCTTTGCATTAGTCTCTGAAAGGTGGCTGGCGCTGTGCAGAGACCCATAGGCATTCTGGTGTATTCGTAGAGTCCCATTGGAGTTGTGAAGGCTGTCTTATGCTGATCTTCTGGATGCATGGCTATCTGATGGAATCCGGAGCCTAGATCAAAGGTCGAGAAGTATTGCGAGCCCACCAGCGCGTCGAAAGATTCTTGAATTCTCGGCAATGGATAAGCACCTCTGATGGTCTTGGAGTTCAATTTGCGATAGTCGACACATAGTCTGATGGAACCATCTTTCTTCCTGACGATGACAACTGGTGCTGCATAAGGGCTGTAGCTTTCTGTGATGATGCCTTTCTTCAGAAGTTCTTTCAGATGATTTCTGACTTCTTCAAACTGAGAAGGTGAAATTCGCCGATAAGGTTGAGCTACTGGTGTTTCATCCGTAGTTTTCAGGCGGTGTGTCACAGCATCAGTGAAGCCTATGTCTTCTGAGTTTGCCATGAAAGCGTCAGAGTATTTTTCGAAGAGTTCCTGCAGCTTCTCCTTTTGGCTGTTTGTCCCGTCAAAGTCTGGAATGGTTGGTTTCCCCAACTTGCGGCTTGGTTTTGTTTGGTCTTCTTCTCCAGTCGATGTGGCTGAGATGACTAACTCGTTGGTGTTGAGCTGGACTTGCGGACCTTTTTCAAGCATGTCGACCATTTCTAAAACTGCTACTGGTGTCTTCGCAGGTAGGATTTTGTCTTCATCTGTCAGGTTGACTATTCTAACGTAGCGAGCGTTCCGGTCATCACTAAGCAGGGTGGGAATTATCATCAGGCCTCGAGGAAGTGACTGGCTCGTTGGATAAGCTAGAAGATACGGCGATTCTGTCTTCGTACCAGAGATCTTGATGGTCGAAATGGAGAAAGCCGGTATAAATTGCTGGTATGCAGCGCGAGCAATGCCTTGAGTTGGAGTTTTCTTCTTTTTAATCTCTCTTGCCAAAGTTCTGAATGATGGAGGAAGATCTTCATTGTTCAGGCAAGTCTCCAAGACGTTCATCCCCAATAATACTGGGACTTTCTTTTTCCTGGCTCTCATCGTCGGTTCTGTAGGCGTTTTGACCACAAAGACCGGGTATGTCATCCCAAAGACCTGGAGATCTGCTAGGCAGATAGCGGAATAGGGCACTTCTGCCCCATTCACATCTCGTATTTTGACGAGGCTTTCTTCCTGTTGCAGATTCTTCAGGTTTCTTGAAGCCCAGGATTCTGTGACGGTAGTTACTTCGCTACCTGTGTCTACTAGTGCTCGAGTTGTCTTGCCGTTCAGGTTGACAGTAGTCGTTGGGCATTCCCCTGAAAGACTGATTTTTCCTTCTCGACTTGCTTTTTCCCTGTCTGATCTTCGCTGTCCATCTGCATGGCTCTCCACCTCAACTGTAATATACTGCTGCTCGTTGTCTTCTTGCTTGTCCTTGCTGACTGTTTCCTCCTTGCCCCCGTTGCCTGGCTCTCCAGAACAACGGGGGTTTCTAGTTTTCCTGCGTCTTGCCCAGATGACCACTTTGATGTTGCCGACGTCTATATTGCCGTTTGGCTGTGCATTCAGACTCTTTGTGGCCTTTGCGTTGACACCACCAACATGTCAGACTCCTCGTCGAAGGTTGTGGACTTGCTGCTTGACGTTTGGTTGAAGACTGTATTTGTTGCTCTTCACTTTGATAGGTGGCTACTTCTTGCAGTCGTTTCTCGTTTCTTCCTGCTTCTATGCGTAGCGTCGGGGTTTCTATTTTCTCTTCCAGGCGTCTAGAGTGGCTTGCTCCACAGCATTTTCCACGGCGTAGTCCTCTCGCATCCATCGTTGAGCCTCTTCGACTGCTTTAAAGAAGTCTGCCTCTGGATGTTCCCTGGTATACTTCTTTAAGTCTCTGCGGAGAGAAACTGGATGTAGCCCGTTCACAAAAGTATCTCGTAAAAGCGACTGAGGAAACGGTTCTTCCGGCGTTGCTGACTCGATCTTTTTCCATAGAAGTCGTAGAGCAGTTGCATATTCTCCGATGGATTCATTCTTCCCTAGCTGGCGCCTGAAGAAGTTAGTTGTCAGTGTAGATAAGTTCCTTTTTTCTCCCCACAGCTGTTCGAGGATTTCGAGGATCTTCTCTGCTGAGTTGATCTCTCTGGCATCTCTGGAGAGGATTTCTTGTCGAGCCCTCCCTTCTAGCGCGTTCAGCAACCAACTGGCGGCGGCCCTGTCTGACAGCGGTTGAAATTGTAGAATCAGGCGTGCTTCTCTTGTAAATTCTTCTATGTCGTCGTCACCATGGAATTTTCTGAGTTTGTAGGCTTTAAAATATTGTTGGGGTTTAGCCTCTCAATCACTGAAAAGAGGTTGATTCTCGCCACCGAGGCATGAACGTTGCTCCATCTTCTCCTCCAATCGCCCGCTTCAAATCCAAAATATGTAATGCAGAGTCCGTCTTTTCCCCGTAGAAACTTCAATCGAATCCCACTTCTGACACCAAAAATGTTGCGGGGCGCAGATGAGGTGGGTTTTGTGAACCCTATGAGTTTGGAGAAGCAGTACTAAGTTGACAGACTCAATGCATCACACATTCCAGACTCAAAGCAGGCAACCGGTGGATCGGACATCTCAACGATTTAATCGTTCATCATCATCTCATCTCCTCGAGGACCTAAGAGGATCTGCTTATATTTGAGGCACCCAGCAATTTCTTTGACAACGACGTACACACTGCCATGGCGACAAATCAACAGAATGGCTTATTCCAGGGCAACAGCCATGGCAGTGGTCGTCACTACTTAAAATATTCATGAAATAATTCTAAACCATTCATCTATTTATGTGGTTTTTTTATGAAACTCGATATTTTGTGATCTACGACAACATGTATTTAGATCTAGATGTTAGAAATTTAGATTGTGATGATCGCTGCCTTGTAGCTAATTGATATTTACATAACAACGATCATCGCAATGATTCCTAATCTTAACTATTTATAGATTCCATTTATTTATCGATAAAATACTATACATTTACCTGAAATGTTGCCTCCAAAAAGGATACGATTAAAGTCGCTCTTTTTCGGAAAATTATTTGGCAACCACCAGATCAACGAAGCGGAAATGACGATTATCAGCGATGACGTCATTATTATGGGTGAGACTTCCTAGAATAAACAAGGGAACTCAACTTTAAGGCTATCTTCGTTTCCTCATTATCACACACTGAAAAAAGTCTTCTTCATCTACTACTTCTATTTCTTCATCTTCTTTTTCTTCTTCTTCATCTCAATAGTAGTAGTAGTAGTATCATTATTATTATCAATATCATTGTCATCATCATCATCATTATTATTTCTATTATCGTCCTCATCTTCTTCTTAATCATCATTATCTTCATCATAACACGACTACCTCACTCACCGTCGTAATTGACCCGACCATCACGATCCAGGTCAGCCTCGCAGATCATCTCGCGCATCTCCTCGTCTGTCAGCTTCTCGCCCAGTTGGCTCACGACGTGCTTCAGTTCAGAAACAGTGATGAATCCATTGCCGTCCTTGTCGAACACCCTGAAGACTTCCCACAGCTCTTCCTCTGAGTATTGCTCCTTCATGATCTTGGACATCATCGTCAGGAACTCAGGGAAGTTGATGGTGCCATATTCTGTGTGACGGAAGGAAGAACGTTATAGGATTGCTATGATTATGGTAACTTATGTCATTATGGTTCTTAACATTCATTTTCATTTCATGTTTTGTCAGTGTCTGCTTTTACTTGATTGAAAGTGTGATAATATTCTGTTTCTGTGACGTGCAAGTAGCATGCATTTGACTCAGAGTGTCTGTGCTATATGAGTGAAATTATTACTAGTGTTTTAATGTTACCCACCAAAATGGTGTCCCGCCATTTGTTTTGTATTCCATTTTTCTTGGTTTTTCTTCCCTTTTTCTTTTTTGTATTTGTTTTTTGTTTTGTTTTTTCTTATTGCCTTGTCTGGTTGGTTGTTTTTATAGAGCCTAGTGGTGTTGGTTTAGTGTTTCATAAGTCATTTCCTTCCCCTCACTCCCATTCATCACTTTGGCATTATAATAGAGTTTTGCGCAGATTTTAGGATCTGGCAGATTTGGGTGGAATGTTTGTGGAATTGTCTGGGTGCAATGAATCCCTCTCCAACAAACTCCAAACAAACTACAGTCTGCCTTTTCTGTCCCCATTGACTGTGAAGGTGTCTCTGAGAAAGTGACTATATAATGGTGATAGGTGATACACCGAGTTTTCAATCATATGACACGGTTCATCCTCAAGACAGTCCCTAACCGTGGACATTCTGGGACGGTAATACAAAACAAGAACAAGCACTGAGTTAGCAGATCCGGGACATGGCAAAACCGATCATGATGTGTTTTAGTATTAACAGTCAAGAGTGTTTGTTTGTGTCAATGTTTCATTGATCACCAATCCCTGTCCCATATGTTTCCTGTGAATGTACTGACAGCCTAGAACAGTAAACAATCTGTATTTATGTTCACGTTCTTATTCGTATTCGTACTCGTATTCCCTCTGTCTCTGTCTGCCTGTTTGTCTGTCTGTCTGTCTGTCTGTCTGTCTCTCTCTCTCTCTCTCTCTCTGTGAGCCTCTCAGAGCCTCTCTGACGCGCACATCGCCACACACACATGCCACACACATGCATACATATGCCACACATATACCACACACATGCCACACACATTTACTGCACACACACACACACCGCGCGCGCGCGCGCGCACTCACACACACGCACACTCACTCACATTCACGTACGTACTCACGCACAAAAACATTCACACACACACACTCACTCAATCACGTACGCACTTACACAAACACACACACACACACATACACACACACACACTCACTCACTCACGTACGCACTCACGCACACAAACACACACACACACACACACTTGGGGTACCGGTGTATACAAAAACACAAGAAGTATATAAAACAGCTGGCATCCTTCCCTTGGAAGATTGGAGGAAGTTATCAACTGCTAAATATAGTTAAAGCAAATGCAGTAGCTAATTATGCCAGTACGGAACTTAAAATTCGATCTGACATCATTTCCCCAAGAGAACAAGAACAATAAAGTCACAAGAAACAATATCCACTTACACAAATGAGCTCTTCAAACTTTCTCACGTATTACCTGAGAAAGTTGAGTGATTAACCCGTGGTTGATTGACTTAAAGTGATTAACCCGTGGTTGATTGACTTAAATCCGTGATAGTGTTGCTCGTAAGAATGTGGCCGTCCCGTTGGTACCATTTTTGTCTGGGTTTGCCCCTGCACGTCCGAGTCGTGGGAGTTGTTCTCTTTTTGCAAGTCTTGACTCTGCTATCAGTGTTACGCTTTTTGCCCCCGCCATTATTTGAAAGCTGCGCGTGCTGCTGTGAAAACTGCCGACAACCTTCCCACGTAGGCCGATGTGAACGGGCCGTTCTGTGCCATGAAAGTGAAACTGAAGTGTGTTGTGCACGGGATTGTTGTGATCCTGTAATTCGACCGCGCTACTCGAGGCATGAACTTTTGTCTGTGAACACTACCACCACTCTTCCCTCTCCCCCCAAGTGATCGCGCGTGTGAAGGAACTTGGCATTGCCAGCAACCTGCGGAAGAAGCCATGCCGATCCAAGAGAGGAGGACGAAAGAGACAATTTGGCGATTGCAATCCTCTCTCCTTCTCCCCTGGTCAACCTGGCGACTTGGGTCCTGTCTCTACCCCCTGTCAACCTAATGGCTCTGGTCCTCTCTCCTTCTCCCCTGGTCAATCTGGCGACTTGGGTCCTGTCTCCACCTCTTGTCAACCTGGTGGCTCTGGTTCTTTCCCTGCCTCCCCTTGTCAATCTGTCGACTTGGGTCCTGTCACTGCCTCCTGTCAACCCAGTGACTCTGGTTTTCTCTCTGCCTCTCCCGGTCAACATGGCGATCTGGGTCTTCAGTCTTCTTCTACTGTTCGTCCTGCTGGTGACTGCATCCCTGCCTTCGTCCCTCCGTCTCCGTTCCAGCCTTCATCCGTCCGGCCCATCCGGTTTTCTTCTTCGACGGATAGCTGTATTATTGTGAATAATAAGCCAACGCAAGTGGTGATGGGTGTGCTTAATGCTCGCTCAGTGGTGAACAAAGCGTTGGAAATCTGTGACCTGGTCGTTGAGAGTGATCTGGATGTTCTGTGTGTGTGTGAATCCTGGTTGCGTGAGTGTGGTGATGAAGTTACAATCAGTGAAATGACACCTCCTGAATATGCCTGTGTCCACAGTCCGCGTACGAGTGGCAGAGGTGGTGGTGTAGCCATCCTGTACCGTAATTACTTAACGATTCGTGAGTGTAAGCGACGTTCTTTTATTACCTTTGATAACATTGAGGTATGTATTTCGAGGGGCAAGAAGTCAGTACGACTTGTTTGTATTTACCGCCCTCCCTCCTCTAGTAAAAATGGCTGTACTGTATCTGACTTTCTCACGGAGTTTGAGACCTTCTTGACTGTTGCTGGTCTACCTGCAGAGAATGTTGTGATTGTCGTTGACTTGAATTTCCATCTAGATAAGCCTGATAACAGTGACACAAAACGTTTTGTGGATTTGTTTACATCTCTTGGGTTCATCCAACTTGTTAATGTACCCACCCATACTAAGAGTCATACCTTGGATGTTGTCATGGTTAGAAATGATAGCTTTGTAACTTCCATTGTTGTCGAAGATGTCCATTTGTCTGATCATTTTCTCCTTAAACTGGAAACAGATTTTTCGAGACCAAGAGTCCCACGCCAAACTATTCACTGTAGAAATGTTAAGGGCATTGATAGAACACTGTTTAGAGATGATTTGTCTCATTCCCTCCTTCTTTCTGACACTCATCATAATGTTGATGAGCTAGTACATAGCTACAGCACAGTTCTGTCTAATCTGTTAGACAAACATGCTCCAGAGAAAGAAAAAGACTGTCCCGCATCGTCCCTCATCCCCTTGGTTGAATGATGTGATTCTTTCAGCTAAGCAGGCTAAACGTAGGGCTGAACGAAAGATGCGCAAAACAGGACTAGTGATTCATAGAGATATCTATAAACAGACAAGGAATGCGCTTACTCAAGAAATCAAAAACGCTAAAGCAGCTCATTTTCACAACCAGCTCGGTAACGCATCATCTGACCCAAGGAAAATGTTTCAAGTATTAAATTCTGTTTTAAATAATACTGATAAGTCGACCACTTTTCCTGATCTACCTTCTGAAGAAGCTGCAAACGCATTCTCTCAGTTCTTTTTTGACAAGATTCAGAAAATCATGCAGACTTTCCCACAAATTCATCACAATCTAACTGCTGCATCCTCTGCTTGTGGTCCTGATGCAATGTCTAATTTTGAGCCCATCTTACTTGAAACCATCCAGAAACTGTTGTATAAGTCCAAACCAACCACTGCAGCTGTAGATCCAATTCCGACAACACTCCTTCTAGAATTTTCGGACATTCTGCTTCCTGTAATTCAGGAAATCATAAATCTCAGCCTTCAGTCGGGAACCATACCCAAACCTCTTAAGCAAGCTATTGTCAAACCACTACTCAAAAAGCCTGGTTTAGACCCTGAGATCCTAATAATTACCATCCAGTTTCGAACTTGCCATTTCTTTCAAAACTTATAGAGAGAGCCGTTGTGGATCAGTTGACAGCACATCTTGTCTCACACAATCTCGAAGTGAGGTTCCAGTCAGCGTACAAATGTGGACATAGTACTGAAACTGCACTTCTCCGCATATTAAATGACCTCCTTTCTTTTCTTGACCATGGTGACAATGCCATTCTTGTTCTGCTAGACTTGAGCGCTGCTTTTGATACCATGGATCACACCCTTCTCTTGCAGCGTCTTCACACTGAAATCGGCCTGAACAAAACTGTCTTGTTATGGTTCACTTCATATCTTTCTGAGAGATCTCAAAAAGTTCTTGTCCGGTCTTCATATTCGAAAGAAACACCTCTTCTTACAGGCGTTCCGCAAGGATCGGTCCTCGGACCTCTTCTCTTTTCTCTATACACAAGACCCCTGGCTTCTCTGATTGAACAGTTCAATGTTGACTTTCATTTCTTTGCGGATGATTCCCAACTCTATTCCCGCCTTCCCTCCGACAATACTCTCGCTCTTGAATCAAAGAAAAATGTTGAATTGTGCTGTCTGGAAATAAAACATTGGATGTCTGCAAACCGGTTGAAGTTGAATGAAGAGAAAACTGAAGTTCTGCTGGTCGGAACTGCTCCTAAAAGAGAAATTGTCCCTTTTTCTTCACTTTCGGTCTGTAGTGCAGACATCCCTTTCTCGAAGAAAGTAAAAACACTAGGAGTGTTTCTGGATGCTAATCTCTCGATGCGTGATCAGATCAATTCAATCATCAGAACTTGCTACTGCCATATCTGATCTCTTGGTAAAGCCCGCCAGTACTTGACTATTCAAGCTGCTAAGACTGTTGCTGTCACACTAGTACTCTCAAAATTAGACTACTGTAATAGTCTACTTGCTGGTCTCCCTCAGATGAAAATACAGCGTCTGCAAGCTGTACAAAACGCAGCTGCCAGAGTAATCTCTAGATGCAGGAAGACTGAACACATAACTCCCATCTTACGGAATCTGCACTGGCTCCCAGTTCAACAACGCATCAATCACAAACTACTAACTATCACCTACCATGCACTCAACTCTAGTAGTCCTTCTTATCTTAAAGATCTTTCTGAATATAAACCTGTTCGCAGTCTGAGATCTGCTTCCAAGTCTCTTCTTCATGTTCCTGGGACAAGGGATGTTAAAACCAAAAGATATGGTCAGCGAGAATTTAAATACCTTGCCCCTACCACGTGGAACATGCTTCCCATGAGCATCAGGGAGAAAAAGACTCATTCATCCTTTAAATCTAGTCTCAAGACACACTTTTTCTAATGTTGTATGGGATTGCTTATTTGAATGTGAATACCTTGAATGCTTTTATGAATGTTGGTGCAAAGGCTGTGTGAAATTGTTTTTGTGCCCCCCCTCCCCCCCCCCCCCCCCCCCCCCCACCGTGCGCCGCGAGCATGCTTTTATAGCATGGAGATTTTTGTTGCGCGATATAAATTTTCATTCATTCATTCATACCTAACAAAGTTTCACATAAAATGATATGTTGTCCTCTACCCCCCTGGGAACTGTCTAATGCTATTTTTTCACAGACACACACATACACACACACACACACACACACACACACACACACACACAGACCATATATTTGAATGACTTTCCTTTATTGCTTGATTTTTGTAATACCTTGTCAGGCAGTTCTTTTATCATTGGTGATGTCAATGTTCATTTTGATTCTGATTCTGATCCAACCACTGTACAAATCAAAAGTTATCTTGACATGTTTAGTTTCTCTCAAGCCGTCTCTGAGCCAACACAAAAGCATGGCCACATTCTTGATTGGGTAGTGTTTCGGCCTACCGACAACATTTTACACTCCACGCACGTCACCCATTCACTGTCGTCCGATCACTACTGTGTTGTGGCTGAACTGTCTGTCACTGTGCCGTCTGATCCCGTAGAGTACTCTGAGTCGCGCAACGTACGTGCGATCGACAGCGTTTCATTCAGTTCCGACCTTCGCATTCTCGTGACCCCTGACCTTTGCCCCTCTGTTGACCACTTGAGCTCTGCCCTCGTGTCTGTGTTTGACAAACACGCACCACTACGTCGTCGCAAGATGCGCACCAATCGCCTTGAGCCTTGGTTTGCCGCGGTTAAAGACGACCTTGAGGCAGCGAAAAAGCACAGACGCTGGACTGAGCGCAGATGGCTCAAAAACCCTATTACGATCACTAAACATATTTTCAACACAGCAAAAAAGGCAGTTTCAAAAATTATTCTAAAGGCTAAATCTCTCTTCTATCTAAACGAAATCGCCTCTGCTACAAGCCAAAGAAAATTGTTCAATGTCTGTGACAGATTGCTAGGCCGCAGCAAAAAATCTCTACTTCCCAACACACACCCTTTAAATGACCTACCTTCAGTGTTTAATAAGTATTTCCTCGACAAAGTAAAAAACATCAGAAAAGAATTAGATCAGGCCACGTTGTCCCCTTTGGTAAAAAGACCTACCTCCACCACCCCCACTTCAACTTTCTGCATGTTTAACCCTGTTACTGAGTCTGAACTTAAAACCATCATTCTCAAATCAAAACCCACTTCATGTTCCCTCGATCCCATTCCTACCCCTCTGTTTCTCCAGTTTCTTGATGATCTGCTCCCAACTCTCACTGTAATCATCAACTCCTCTCTTTCTTCCGGTATATTTCCATCAAGTCTTAAAATAGCTGTTGTAAAACCTCTCCTCAAGAAACAATCCTTGGACCCAAACAACTTGAAAAATTACAGACCGGTTTCTAACCTATCATTCTTTTCCAAAATTCTTGAAAAAGTCGTTCTCCAACAATTACTTACATATCTTAATGACTACGACCTCTTCTCTCCTTCTCAGTCTGCTTATCGTCCTCATCACAGTACTGAAACTGCGCTCCTCAAAATTTCTAATGACATCCTTTTAGCTCTTGACTCTGGAAACGTCTCTCTACTAACTTTACTGGACCTCTCAGCTGCTTTTGATACAATAGACCATACCATTTTGCTTAACAGACTCCAATACAGTTACGGCATTTCTCACACAACTCTTTCCTGGTTCCGTTCATACCTCACAGAAAGAACACAATCAGTCTTTGTCAATAACCTCAACTCTACATCTGAAGAACTATTGTACGGGGTCCCACAGGGATCTGTGTTGGGCCCCGTGCTCTTTGTCCTCTATACACAACCACTTGCAGGCCTGATACAATCTCACTCTCCTGAACATCAATCATTTGCAGATGACACTCAACTTGAACTCTCTACTCCTCCCGAGAACATAAACCCAGCCATTTCTTCTCTCGAACTTTGTATCACCGACATACGAATCTGGACGCTCGAAAACAAGCTAAAACTAAATGACGAGAAAACTGAAACTGTCCTCTGTTCTTCCTCTTTTAAGTCTCTGCCGTCTACCACTCCTACATCTCTTACCGTTGGATCAACAGATATTCCCTTTTCCTCTACCGCACGAAATCTTGGCTTCCACTTCAGCAAAGACATGAGTATCTCAACACATGTACAGACAGTCTGCCGCAAAGCATACATTGACCTTAGACGCATTAGTTATATTCGCCACTTACTTTCAGAAGACGCTACCAAAACATTTCTTTCTGCCTTTGTTCTCTCCAAATTAGACTACTGTAACTCCCTCTTTTCTGGCTGTCCTCAAAATCAATTAGACAAACTTCAGAAAGTACAAAACTCTGCCGCTAAACTTGTTTCTCGTTCCCGCAAGCATGATCATGTCACACCTATTCTCAAATCCCTTCACTGGTTGCCTGTTCAAGCTCGCATTGACTATAAGCTTGCCTCACTATGCCACTCTTTTTTCTCTGATCTCTCTCCTCGCTACCTGGCTGATCTTCTCTCTGTGTACACTCCTTCTAGAAATCTCCGCTCCATTGCTGATACCAGATTGCTCCGTGTTCCACGCGTGCGCACAAAAACATTTGGACATCGCTCTTTCTCCTTCGCAGCCCCCACTATCTGGAACTCTCTTCCCTTTGAAATCCGACACCTAAAATCGACTTCTTCTTTCAAAACAGCTCTAAAAACTCACCTCTTTCAAAAATATTATCAGTAAGTTCAACCTCATTTCCCCCCAGCCTAATAGTAGAAAAGGTGTGTTAGTGTGTGTGTATGTTATAGTAGGTAGGTGGGGGGTGGGGGTGGGTGATTATAGAGCCCAATGTGCCTCACAGTACTTTGGGGTATAGCCGTGGGGGTTGTGGGGTGCATTTGGACTTGCATGAGAATCCGTGTATGATTGTAGCGTATGTAGTATTTTTATGGATTTATTCTATTACTTTGTATTGTGTATTTAGTGTATGTACGTGAGGTCCGAGAGATTGAAATATTGTGAGTGAATGATTGTAAAGCGTCATAAGCTCCGCCGTAGGCAGAGATGTGCGCTTATAAATGGTCTCTTATTATTATTATTATTATTATATATTGCCAATTTAGGGAGATGGGGTGGATCACGTCCCAGCTTTTATTCATGTTCACCTTGAATTGTACTCAGACCAAGATTTATGAAATGTTACCATGGAACTTAAAAAAGTACCTATATTGTGCATTACCTTCAGGATCCACCTCATAGATCATATCTTGAAGTTCTGCGTCTGTAGGGTTATGTCCCAGTGATCTTATGACAGTTTTCAGTTCTTTGATTTTGATGGTGCCATCCCCATCCTTAAACAAAGAGAAGGCCTCTTTGAACTCTGCACACAAAGATCATTGACACTGATGATCACACATATTATATATCAAAGCGTCATGATATATTGGTAAGATATATTATGTTTTTTCACAGTAATGTAAAGACAGATTGTCACAACCCAATGACTGCCTATATTTGTCTTACTTTGTTGTCAATCCCTGGAAGTCATTCTCCTTTTTTTTTCTCCAGCCCGGTGGCTCTTTCAGTATAAAAAGTATCCCCGCCTTCTGACGTTCTGTGCCAGAAATTTCCTGTTTTCTGTCACTTTCTTCGTTTTCTTCTTCCTTTGCTTTCTGTGATTTCTTCCTATCCTTTTCTATATTGCTAGCCAATTCACCTCTATGTGTTGATGATATGGTACATGTATTTAAGCGCATTTTCGACTTTGGGGAAATGAATTATGCGGAAGCAATTTTAGATCATTTAGGACCGTTTTTATTTATGTTTTAGTGTCCTTGGTTGCGTTTAAATTTGTTTTCAAGGATGTTTTTTAAATATCCGGTGCGCTACAAATTGGATGGAGTGATCAATGCTAGGGAATTTCCTTAGCTTATGTACATGGATGCATTGATATGTGCAGTTAATTTTCTTTTCTTTTTTTTTCTTTTCCTTGTGGAAGTAGTATGTTTTGAAACAGGTTGTAGTCCTGATGTGGCTCTACGCAGTCAGCTGGGCTTTAAACAAAAATAGCAGTAACAGTAACAGCTCGACGAAACATACGGTAAGTTATAGTGTCGTTGTTTTTGTCCAAACTTTTGTGTATTTATTTCTTTGTCTTTTGTATAGGCTTCCCAAAGGCAAGTTGGCCAAAAAGTGGCCTTGTCCTGTTTTATGTACTTTTGTGCATTTCTGGTCAAACGATGTTGATCTATTGTATTAAATGGGCCTAGTGAAAAAGGAAACGTGTAATAAGTGTATTCTTGAATTCCACACACAATGTTCATATCCTCACCTTCAAGGAATTACGTTTTGCGAGCTGTTTATGTGGATTAAGAGCGTACATTAATCAATATGTTTTGTGGTGAAGAAGAGAACACAGTTTTGATAGGTGTTTATTTGATCTATGTATTCAAAGTTCATATACTGATCCATTAACACATTGGTATGGCCACGTAACATGATCCCATGGTCTTGTTAAATCAACCCTCCTAGGAACTGCCAATGGATTGAGACAGAAGGGAAGACAGAAAAATCACAACAACGATGGACTGACAACATTATGGAATAGACAGAGGAACCATTTGCAGAGACCCAAGCTTTGGCACACAACCATCATAGCTGGATGAATTCAGTGAACAGTTCCTTATTGTGGCTCCCCAGTTAATCTTCACAGGGTTAAGGAAAGAGAATAATAAACATACACGTAGAAAGATCGATCGATCGATAGATAGATAGATAGATAGATAGATAGATAGATAGATAGATAGATAGACAGATAGATAGATAGATAGATAGATAAATAGGTAGATAGATAGACAGACAGATAGATAGATAGATTAGATAGAGACAGACACAGAGACGAACAGATGGATGGATAGATAGATAGATAGATAGATAGATAGATAGATAGATAGATAGATAGATAGATAGTCATTCATTTTATCGCCTTTTTATGGATTAACTTATGATGATGTGTAGACCATTTATGTAAGTATGTATGTAAGGATAGATGGATGCACAGATTATTTGTATTTGTTATTTTTGTTTAAAGCTCAGCCGACTACGCAGAGCCATACCAGGGCTATAACCATTTCAAAACATACACAATACTTCAACAGGAAAAAAGGAAAAGAAAATTAAGTTCACATATCAATACAACTGCGCATATAATCTAAGCAGATGCCCCTGGCGTTGACCACTCCGTCCAAATTATTGCACAGAAGATTTAAACAAATTTAAACATTGCTAAGAACACTAAAACATATAAAAACGGGCCAGCATTACCTGAAATTGCTTCCGCATCTCACTTCCCTAGAACCACAAATGCACTTTATACATGTACCTAATTATCAATCCTAAGAGAAAGTTCGTAGGACTTTAAGGAAGACATGTAGGTGAATGGACTAGCAAGACAGAAAATGATAGGAAGAAATGACAGAAAGCGAAGGGGGAAGAAGATGTGGATACTATTTACACTGAAAGATCCCCCAGCATCCCCACAGGAGTGCATAGATGAATGAATGGAAAGAAGAACGAAGGATCAAGAAGAAAGATACCAATATGTAGGTAGATGTGCATGTCCTTTGAGTTTAGAATTATAACTGAAAAGAAATAAGTCATAACCAACCTCTCTTCTGTTCACATGAAAGTTTCTCAGCCTGAAAACGAGAAAACATACAAATATAATTTTTAGTGATTGATAAAACCTATAAAAACATACACCACCACCACCACCACAACAACAACAACATCATCACGATCAGCAGCAGCAAAACAATTATCAATGCAACAGTTTTTATGTAACAACAATAGCAATACAACATCAAGAAGAAGAAGAAATATCAAAACTTGGGGCAGGGATTAAGACAGGAGCTGTTAGAGCAAAGGGAATCTCTACAGTGTGGTAACATCTTTCTGCGGGTTTTTTTTTTTGTGTATTCATTGTATATATATAAATGTATAAGCATGAGTACATCAAAACATACATAAACTGGCCTACAGTCAATAAATTTGCCATGAACCTTGTAAACCTTCCTAAAAGCTACTAATGCAATTCATATGTGCACATTGTCATCAGTCATCATAGACAAAAGTATGGAAAGCTTTATGAAAAATAAAGGTGAATCAATCATCAAGGCAGTAAGTGAGAAAGAAAGAGCTGAGAGAAAACAGAGGAGCAAAGCAGAAACAAAGACAGAGAGTCTGAAAAGAGGACATTTCTAGCACAGAATGTCCAGATCGTGGAAGTACTTTTTACACTAAATGAGCCCCCTGCATCCGCATGGAGGATTCTGAATATCAGTTTTACTTCAATGCTATACATAATCTCACAGAAGCACTCAAACATTTATATGAGGCATCCTTCTAAGATAAAGAAACATGTTTCTTCATGTTTTGCACCTGAGCCCATACTCGTTTATGATAATAAAAGATATACTCTGTAACACTTGAATGCTACGTGGGTACGTGGCACGGAGGGGAGGTGGCAGGGGGGGGGGGGAGGGCAAGTCACAGCAATCAACAGTCTATCCAGTTTTGTTTGAATTTCTGCGGTCAAGGTCATGCAGCGTTGAATGTGACAAGCCAGAAATGTCCCCACGTTAGTTTTGCCAGTTGCACGTTTCACTTCTGCACAATTTAGACCCAAGCATGTTGATGTGCGCAGATTATAACCTGCCTGTGTTCACAAGAGTAAAAATCAAATCGTCTCAAGGTGCAATTTGGTCCACTACATGAGGACATTAAAAACCACAAAAAGCCTCTGCTGTTTCCTAGTTGGTACAATTTCAATAGCTTGCCAGCATGCATCTAGAATTCATGTGCAAATTTATAGCATCTACCATCATTGTTTTTCATCTGCATTGCATGATGTGTGTTGAATGGGACCAAGTATATCAAAGATCCTGTGGCAACAAAGAAGCTGTATCTTGCAAAAGTTGGAAGCAAAAATTGCTTTCTTCGAAAACAGAAATACATACAATCAGAAAAATAAATGAAAGAATGGTGCTGTACTGCATCGACTTGCTCTTTCCAGGAAAGCAGCCTGAATTTTGAATGGAAATATGTAGTGAAAAAATACAACACATAAATAAACACAAAATGGGTACACTGAATAAACACAAAATAGACAATGAATGAACTTACAATGAATGCAGTAAATAAACACACAAAATTAAAACAATGAATAAACATGAAATAAACACAAAATAAAAGCAATTAGTAAGAAATCACAATGGATATCCACAAACATACACAAAGGGATAACCACAGTCAATAAATACAATTTATGAAATCATTGGAATGCTATACAACATTTTAGAGACTTCTCTTCTTGGAAGAGATTTATGGAGGGGTGCTTACTGCTTTTTCCTTTTCTGCTGCTTTCCTTCCTCAACCCCAGTTGACCAACTTTCATGGCATATTTGCTCAGTTGTAAAAGCAACATGCACATAACCCATGGATTGTGGGTTCAGCTCTTGGATGGGCTACCTGGATGTTTGGTTTGTTTCTTTCGTTTCGTTTCGTTTCGTTTCGTTCAGTTTAGTTCATCAGTTCAGTTCAGTTCAGTTCAGTTCAGTTCAGTTTTGTTTTGTTTTGTTTTTAGGCCTTGTCTGAGAATATAATTTTGTGCAAGCTTAGAAAGTCTGCCAGTTAATTGCTGGCACATCTGGGTAGAACACATGGACTTGTATGAGTGAGATGAATCCCTCTTGAACGAGTAATTCCAATCCCAGATTAGACCAGATTTCTCCTTGCAGCTGCAAAGACCAAAAAACCATGTAACTGTGGAGTAGGTCCTCACTCTTATGAATGTTACATCGCGATTTCTCATCTGACTCAGTTTCTCATCCCAGTTAAAAACTGTGACAAAATTGCCAATCTCACGACACATTTTCTCATCCTTGTATTCTTTCTTGTGTGGGTGCAAAATCAGACAAAACATGCAGATATGAGTGACATTATTTCTCGTCCCAGCTCCCTCTCTCTCTCTCTCTCCTCTCTCTCTCTCTCTTCTCTCTCTCTCTCTCTCTCTCTCTCTCTCTCTCTCCTTCACACAGACTCAGACACACACACACACGCACGAACACACACATACACACACACACGCACGCACACACACAAAATTGCCAATCTCACGACACATTTTCTCATCCTTGTATTCACACACACACACACACACACACACAAACACACACACACAACATTCATGCCTCCCCCTCCACTCTCTTACCCCATCCCCACCCCCTCTTTCTTTCCTTTGATTGACTGATATATAGACGTCAGTATTTTATTACAATTTTTCATCACGTCTTTGACATTGCATCTCTTGTGATTCTTTTTTTTTTCTTCATTGCGTAAATTGATATGTTTTCCCCTTCCTTTTTTTGTTCTTGATGCTTCTTTAAACTTTACTCTATGCCTATCCTTTGATTTTCTGTGTCTAGTTTACTCTGATTTGATATGTATTGAAATTATTAATACTAGCATTATTGTTATTTTAGCATTCTTGTTTCTGTTTCTGTTAGGGGCTGATATGCATTTGCTCGTGTGCTTTTGTAAAACGCTTAAACAACTGATATATAAATGTGAATAATCCACTACGATTTTCTTGTAAGACTTCTTTGACGAGTAAAATGCAAACATTCTATTATAATTTTTATATATATATATATATATATATTGTTTTTGTATGGATTATGATTCATCTGGGAGGGTTCTTTGTTTTGGCAATATGCTTATATTACAAGAGTATAGTTAGAGGACTAGCCATAATACGGATCCAGTGAGTCTTAATGCTACTACACTTAATAATGATTTTTAGAATAGTGAACTTTAAAGTTTCTACACAGCCTCTTCTCCCTCACAACTCTCAGATTTCCAACTGGAAGGTCCAAGGATTGATCCACCAAGACACCTCCATCTGGCGGGTTAAGGGTGGAGATTTTTCTCATCTCCCAAGTCAACATGCATGCAGATCTGCTAGTACCTAACTCCCTTTCATGTGTGCATGTTTGCAGAATATCAAATATGCACGTTAAAGATCTCTCACGTCATACCAACAGCCGGCTTATGGAGACATAAAAACACGCAATAAGCAAGCAACAGCAAGTTTTAAAAAATGACTTTGAGCTGATTACATATCATTATCAGAATCCAAAACAAGTGTGACTGCCTGGGTTCAAGCAAAGAGGAACCAGAGAAAAAAACACGGAAAAAAATAATAACGCGTATTTAATACAACCTCCTACTTTTGCATATTTCTCATTCGTTTATTTTGTTTTCTCCAAATGCCACCAAATGTAAGTTTCTATATATATATATTATCATTGTTATTGATAATAATAATAATAATATAGTAACGATATGCTTTGTTTTGTTGATGTTAAATTTGCTATGTGCATGCTTATGTTTATCTTTTTATATATTCATTATGTTTAGTTGTCTACATGAAAAAGCCACACCTGGTAATATCTCGAGTTTAATCCCAGTCCACAACATCAAAAACTGACTTGTTTACTGCCCATCTTAATGTTTTCTTCATTCTGCTGGTGTCAGTTTAGCGTTTATAAGAATATCACCCCTTCCCCATTTCATACCTAGCCAGCGTATAGGGTTTTGTGCAGGTTCAGGATATTACCAGAAAATTTCTTGCAGATTTTAGGAAAGTGCACATGGAATAGTCTGAGTGTGATAAATCCCTTAAAAATCCAAACCCCAAACTGTAGGCATCGTACCTCTTGACTTTGTCCTTCAAACACAGACAACTTTCTGCTGCTAGACTAAGTTTACAGACAGACATTAGACTATACTGACATACAAATCCTGAACATGAGGCCACACAGATCATATCCACAGCTTAGATCACATTCACAGGTAAGCGTCAGACTACATTTCATGAACACAGACGTACCAACTTCTACATCATTTTGTGTTTCACATGCACACGCAAGTTTGGGTCACATTGGTTTGGTTTGGTTTGGTTTGGTTGTTTGGTTTCGTTTCGTTTCGTTTCGTTTCTGTTGGGTTTTTGTTTGTTTTTTTTCTTTTTGTTTCGTTTTGTTTTAGTTCTGTTTCATCAGTTTATTATTCATTTGATACTTTGCAGTAATTCACTGGTACACAAAAGATTCAGTTATGTTTGTTTGTATGTTTTGTTTGTGCCTAATTATGAAACATTAGTAACTGTTGTTGAACATCAAAAGATAATTCTAAGCAAAATTATTATTTTGTTTTCAAGAAATTTTAGCAAATGTTGTGCAAGATTAAAAGCTTATTAAAAAACAGATTAGTTGCTTCCTTTAGGAAATAGAAAGAGACAAAGAAATTAAGAAAACAAAATCAAAGCTGCAATGTGCCCAAGGCAAAAAAGAACTAAGTGGCAGTAGACACATTGATAGACATACAACAGTACTTGGCTATTACTAACAGACAAATTAACTGACATCACGACACATTGATTAACACACAGCCATAGTCTTTGCTCACACAGGACACATTAACAAACACCCAACGATACTATGTACTGACCATGATGTGAAGATAAGAAAGATGGAGCGGGCAGACGAACAGGTAGGCAGACAGGTGACAGGCACACAAGCAGGGGGATCACTTTGTAAAGTAATGGCCAGTCCACTACTGAGTTCCATGAAAATAATTCGCACACAAGTCCCAACACACCAACACACAAACGCATACACAAAAAGAATAATTCATTGGCCCCTCGCTATACTGCAACCACTAAGGTAAACATGGCTAATGTAATGGTGGTAGTCTTGGTCCAGTGAGCAGAGGAATGACGTGAAAACTAAACAAAGAGTGCGCAAGCTACTATGTCTTGGTCAGAAACGGGTATATAATCACTCGTCTGCCTGGTGAGCGTCGTGTGGCTATGTCCCGGAGTTTGTCATCTCCCCACCTTGTCTCCCAGCTTGTATACAAACTAACTGATGAGCAGTTACCCTCAGGCGTTTCTTGTCATCTTATTGAAGTTCGTTGTGTCTCTTTACTTGCTGTCATAAAACCAACAAATAAACAAAACAAAAACAATAAAAACACCAGTCCTTGTATATGTACACTGTACCAATGCCGCGTATATTTAAGTCATAGAAACCCATGTTTGGCAAACCTCACATACACCTCTTCTCGATCTCACACAAGTTATTATCCCCTTCACCTTTAATTTTCGTATTCTATTACATACCCTTGATCTACAGAGACAAAACACACCACACACACACACACACACACACAGACACACACACACACAAACACACCACACACACACACACACACACACAGACACACACACACACACAGACACACACACACACACACACACACACACACACAACACACACACACACAACACACACACACACACCACGCACACATACAGAGAAAGAGAGAGAGAGAGAGTAGCTATATTTGTCTGACTGATCATGGCAGACGGTTTTGTTGTTTGTTTGTTTGTTTGTTTTGTTTTGTGTTTGTTGTTCTTTGTTTTTTCATGGTGGATTTTTGGCCACTTCTTACAACTTTTTTTTAACAAATGCATTTTACCTCAGATTCAGGAGAAGTCTGGACACTTTTTATTCCATCCTGCAGCAGTCTGCAAAGTCTTATGTATGAGATAGTATCCTATTTGTCCGACCGACTTTTCGGTAGCTGAATTTGTCTGACTGATAATGGCTCTCTTTTTTAGCATGGTGGATTTTTGGCCATAATCTTACAACTCGTCCTTCTTTGAGTAAGATAACCAATGATGTGTTGCTTTACGAAAAATTTGCTGGTGTACATATGTTCCAAATGGGTAATAGTTTAATGAAGTTTGGGTCACAGACTTTGCAGGTGATTACAAGCTTATACAAATATGTGGTTTTGCGTAGTCTCAAAGATGTTACTGGGTCACACCGATAACATATTTCGATAAAGCGCGTATGGACTTGTCTGAGCACTTAATACCAAAGTCTAATTAAAAATTTTGCTTTCTCCTAGAAATGCCACTGATTTTGCTTGGGCATGACCCTCCTTCACAGTCGCAAAAGTTCAAATGGTGACAGAACAGGGAAATAAATGAGATGGCATGACTACATTCTTCTTCCAGCATAAGCCACAGATTGTTTGATAATTTGTTTGTTTGCTTGTTTGTTTGTTTGTTGATTTTGTGTTGTTTGTTTGTTTGTTTGTTTGTTTGTTTGTTTGTTTGTTTGTGTTGGTGATTTTAACTTCAAAGTACTCTGGTAATATTTTACAATGATTAGGTCATCTTTTCTGTCTGAGATTTCTTTATTGTTTTGAATATTTGTTTACATTTTTGTTTGTTTGTTTCTTGTTTACTTCCCATAGTATTTTCCAATTTAACTGAAAGTTCTAATGTTGACTCGCCAAAAATATAAACTGTTCATGCTATTTGGAAATAAAAATTGTTCATATGCCTTCACAATTGCTGGCATGACTTAGAATCAGAAATTGGTAGCATGATTTGACAAAATCAGTTTTCAGTATTATGTAGTCAAAGAAGTGTTTGGCGTAGCTTGACAACTGAAATTGTTGGCATGATTTGGTATAACACGTTTCTGACTTGGTATGGCAGTGACTGTTGGTTTATTTGCAATGAGTTGTTGGTTGATTTGGCAATGGAAGTTGTTGGTTTGATTTGGCAATGGAAGTTGTTGGTTTCATTTGGTGACTGAAGTTGCTGGTTTGGTATGGCAATAAAAATTGTTTGTTGGATTGATATGGAAATTGAAATTTTTGGTTTAATGTGGTGATGAAAATGTGATTTGTTTGCAAGAATTGTTGGTTGATTGGCAATGAAAATTGTTGGTTTGATGTGGCAATAGAAATTGTTGGTGTGATTTTATAATGGAACAGTTCATTTGTTTAGATAATGAAAGTTATTGGTTTGATTTAGCAATAAAAATTGACACTTTGATTTTCATAAAGGACAATGTTGGCTTGAATTAACAATGGAGATGGAAGGTTTGATTTAGCAATGAAATTTGTTAGTTTGATTTGACAATGGGACTTGCTTCTATCACACACACACACACACACACACACACACACACACACACACACACACACACACACACACACACACACACACACATCCTCATACACACACACGCACGCACACACGCACACACGCGCACACACAGACACACGCACGCAGAAAAAAAACGATTTTTTTTTTTGTCAGTCTCTTAATCTCTTGTTCATCACAAGCATGAGTCATTATGTAAAATAACAATACATATCACAGCTATTGCAAACTGCACAACAAAATATAAGCGTCACTAATATGATCGAAGGCGCTGGCCAGTCACATCACCGAAGAAAATGACCAGGAAGAACTTTATTTCATTTACTTCAGCCGATGAAATGTTGTCCACTTCACCAGGTATGTCCAGACAAAACGTGGTTGAATACAATAAAAAAAAAAAAACAGATATGGATGTCTAGAACAAATTGTTGGATTATTTGGAGGTCATCATTTTGACGAATTCTGAAAACAAACACACAAAGAACGTGTGAAATATGTGGAATTATAGTCAACACAGACATAACGATATCTGATAATGATGGTGATGACGACAGAACGAAAAAAAGAAGAAGAAGAAGAACAAGAAGAAGACCAAGAAAAAGAACAAGACAAACAAAAACAAGAAAAAGATGAAGAAGAAGAAAAGAAAGAAAAGGATGAAGAAAAGGATGAAGAAGAGGAAGAAGAAGAGGAGGATGAGAAAGAAGAAGAAGAATACGAAGAAAAGGATGAAGAAGAGGAAGAAGAAGAGGAGGATGAGAAAGAAGAAGAAGAATACGAAGAAAAGGGAAAAAAAGAAGACGAAGAAGAAGAGAAGAAGAAGAAGAAGAAAAGAACAGTAAGAAGAATGTGATGAAAAGGAAGAAGAAAAATGTCAAGTAATAACAAACAAGCTCTTCAATTCTTCGGTTTGTGGTCTGGATTTTGTTCAACAGAGATTCATCCTACACGAACAATTCCATTTGCGCTCCGCCCAAATTTATTAACAGTTGTAATCACATCACCTTACTTTTTGCCTATATCTATTGCTTTACGTGTGCCTGCCTTTGTGTCATGTTTTTGTAAAGCGCTTAGGGCTTTTGCGAGATGAGATGCTCTACAAGTTATTGTTTGTGTTTGTTGTTTGTTTGTTTCTTTGTTTCTTTGTTTGCTTGTTTGTTTGTTTTCTAATTTGTGTGTTTGAGTGTGTTTGTTTATCCGTTTGTTTGTTTGCTCATTTGTTTATTGATATTGGTTTTTGTTTGTTTGTTGTTTGTTTGTTTTCTTGTTTGTGTGTTTGAGCGTGTGTTTGTTCGTTTGTTTGTTTGCTCATTTGTTTATTGATATTGGTTTTTATTTGTTTGTCGTTTGTTTCATTGTTTGTGTGTTTGTGTGTGTGTTTGTTTGATTGTTTGTTTGTTTTTTGTTTGTTTGTTGTTTTGTTTTGGTGTGATTGTTTTATCTCTCTTATTTCTACGCCATGTTAATGACCATACAATCTGGGACCATTCTTCAAGTTTTGTGTGATGATGATGATGATGATGATGATGATGATGATGATGATGATGTGATGATGATGATGATGATGATGATGATGATGATTATCATAATGGTACGTAGGTGTGTCTACGAATGAGACTGCGTGACAGGGCTCTACTGTACACTCACTTTCATAATTATGATATTTCCTAGCATCAAACAGGCCCCAGATAAACAGACACCTGTTGCATTGGTCAAATTTTCTAAGCAACACCCTCAATGATGAGACTTGACTTTCGAATAAGCCCATAGTTCACTCAACTCTGGGTAGAAACTGGTTGAGGCCCAAGCAATCCCGAAATGATTTTGACAGGACTAAAGGGATTCAGTCCCAAAACCTTCCTGATGGGAGTTCGTTACGCCAACACTGTCATCATCATCATCATCATCATCATCTCATCATCATCATCATCAGGTGCCTTGCCGCAAGGCGTTGACCATTATGGATTCCATCTATCTCTATCACTTGTTGCCTCAAGTGTCTCTTCCACCCTCTTTGTCCTCAGCTACTCTGCAAGTCCATCTAGTATCTTCTCTCTGGGTCTACACTGTACCACTGAAAAAAGTCTTCTTCTGCTACTACTTCTACTTCTTCATCTTTTTTTTCTTCCTCTACATGTCAATAGTAGTAGTAGTATCATTATTATTATCAATATCATTGTCATCATCATCATTATTACTATTGTCGTCGTCATCTTTTTCTTAATCATCATTATCTTCATCATCATTACACGACACCTCACTCACCGTCGTAATTGACCTGACCATCACCATCAAGATCAGCCTCACATATCATCTCGTCCACCTCCTCGTCTGTCAGCTTCTCACCCAGTTGGGTCATGACATGCCTCAGCTCAGAAGCAGAGATGAATCCATTGCCATCCTTGTCGAACACCCTGAAGGCTTCCCGCAACTCTTCCTCTGAGTCTTGCTCCTTCATCTTCTTGGACATCATCGTCAGGAACTCAGGGAAGTCGATGGTGCCATTGCCTGTGTGAAGGAAGGAAGAACGTTATAGGATTGCTATGGTTATGGTGACTTATGTCAATATGGTTGTCAATATTCATATTCATTTCATGTTTTGTCAGTGTCCGCTTTTAATTGATTGAAAGTTTGATAATGTTCTGTTTCTGTGACGTGCAAATGGCATTCATACGGCACGGAGTGTCTGTGCTATATGAGTGAAATTATCACTATTGTTGTTATGTCACCCACCAGAACGGTGTCCCACCATTTGTATTGTATTCCATTTTTCTTGCCTTTTTCTTCCTTTTGTTTTTTTTTGTTGTTGAATTCCTTGCCTGGTTGGTTGTTTTCATAGAGCCTAGTGGTGTTGGTTTAGTGTTTCATAAGTCATTTCCTTCCCTGCACTCCCATTCATCACTTTGGCATCATAAAAGGTTTTGCGCAGATTTTAGGATCTGGCAGATTTGGGTGGAATGTTTGTGGAATTGTCTGGGTGCCATGAATTCCTCTCCAACAAAACTCCAAACAAACAACAGTCTGCCTTTTCTGTCCCCATTGACTGTGAAAGTGTCTCTGAGAAAGTGACTATATACTGATGATAGGTGACACACCGAGTTTTCAATCATATGACACGGTTCATCCTCAAGACAGTCCCTAACCGTGGACATTCTGGGACGGTAATACAAAACAAGAACAAGCACTGAGTTAGCAGATCCGGGGCATGGCAAAACCGATCATGATGTGTTTTAGTATTAACAGTCAAGAGTGTTTGTTTGTGTCAATGTTTCATTGATCACCAATCCCTGTCCCATATGTTTCCTGTGAATGTACTGACAGCCTAGAACAGTAAACAATTTGTATTCATGTTCATATTCTTATTCGTATTCGTATTCGAATTCTATCTGTCTCTCTGTCTCACTGTCTCTCTTTGTCTGCCTTTCTGTCTCTTTCTCTTTGTCTCTGTCTCTCTGTCTCTGTCCCTCTGTCACTCTATCTCTACCTCTCTCTTCTGTCTCTCTCTGTCTCTGTCTGTCTGTCTGTCTGTCTGTCTGTCTCTCTCTCTCTCTCTCTCTCTCTCTCTCTCTGAGCCTCTCTTTGACGCACACACTGCACACACACATAATAATAATAATAATAAATAATTACAATATTTATATAGCGCAAAATCTTGATAAAATCAAATCTAAGCGCTGAAGCAGACACACACGCACGCACGCACGCACGCACGCACACACACACACACACACACACACACACACACAACACACCACATATCGCCAATTTGCGAGGAAAACAAAAACCCAGTGTTAACTTCACCATCAGCAACCACCTCATTGATCATATCCCATTTTTTAATCCCTGTTTTTCACCTTGAAATGTACACAGAGCATTTTTTGTGAAATGTTACTATAGCATGTAAAAGAAAATATTATACTACGTATTACCATCAACATCCACCTCATTGATCATGTCTTGAAGCTCTGCTTCTGTGGGGTTCTGTCCTAGCGATCTCATGACAGTTCCCAGTTCTTTGGTGGTGATGGTGCCATCCCCATCCTTGTCAAACAAAGAAAAAGCCTCTTTGAACTCTGCACACAGCCACAAACATTGATGATTACACATATTATATATGTGTATGAAAATGCATGACAATGAATAATTGGTGGGATGTGTGGATATTTTCTCCAAATTAAGGCAAATAGAGATGATTATCGATCCCTGGCAGTCATTCTATTTTTATTATTTATCTATTTATTTATTTATTTATTTATAATTTATCTATTTATTTATTTATTTATTTGTTTATTTATTAGTTATTACTTATTTATTTATTTACTTATTTATGTATTTATTTTCATTTATTTATTTATTTATTTGTTTGCTGGTTTGTTTCTTTTTTGTTTATTTATTCATTTGTTTTGTTATCATACTCTTTATTCCTGTAGTCTAAGCAAACATCAAGGTAGTTCTCTTGTTATTTTAGTCCTATGTATTGTGTATTTGCTCCTTTGCTGTCTTTTGTGTACGTTTGTCAAAGGCAAATTAGCCGAAAATCGGCCCCTCTGTTGTTTTGTAAATTGAATACGAATTTTTATTCTGCTTTCGTGTGTTTCTCTTTTCAAGGTAAAGATCCATAGTATTAAATAGGCTCTGTGAAACAGGGAAAAAATAATCAAATGTATTCTTGAATTTTGCACACAATGTTTATACCGCGACCTTCAAAAGAAATGATTTTTGTGAACAGTTCACGTAAATCAACAGGAGTACATTAATTAATACCTTTTGTGATGTTAAAGAAACCATATTTCAATAGGAGTTTATTTGACCTATGACAAAACACTATCATTATTGTTATTGTTGTTGTTGCTGTTGTTGTGATTGCGATTTTCATTAGCATGATCATTATAATCATTATTACTTAATTCAGAAAGTGTGTACCCACATATTTTTGGGTGTAGTAATCTTATAACCCAAAAGAATACAAAGATTTCATTCATGTTATAAGTATGTCTTCAGTATATGATATACTTATTCGAGTGAGAATTTCACTTCTTCAGTGCAAAAGCATGGGGATCTTTTTATCTGAGGAATACTTGGTTTTGAGTATTCATGCATCTGCATATTCATTTGTTTATTTGTTCATCTATTTTTTCTATTCATTTATTATCGTTATGTGTCATGTTGATTATGATACCAATGGATGGATGGATGGACGACGGAACGGACGGACGGACGGAGGATGGATGGATGGATGGATGGATGGATGGGTGGGTGGGTGGGTGGGTGGGTGGATGGATGGATGGATGGATGGATGGATGGATGGTTGGTTGGTGGTTGGTTGGATGGATGGATGGATGGATGGATGGATGGATGGATGGATGGATGGATGGATGGATGGATGGATGGACAGAATAGTGGAAGGCTCATGAAGAGAGATACAATTATGTAGGTAGGTGTGCATGCCTTCTTCAGTTTACAATGATAATTATAAACAGAAACGTCACAACCAACCTGCAATCTGTTCCTCTGAAAGTTCGTCAGCCTGAAAACAAGAAAGTAAATAATCATTTTTAGTGATTGGTTAACACACCAACACATACATAACAACAACAATGAGAACACCACAAACAGCAGCAACATAAACACGGCACAACAACAGCAACAACAACAGCAATAAGCTGAACAAGACGAAGAAATTTCAAGCAAATTCAGGCGGAGACTAGGATAGGAGCTCTTGAAGCAAAATGGATCGTTACAGAAGGATAGATTGATAGATAGATGGTTAGATACATACATACATACATACATGCGTACATACATACATACATACATACATACATACTACACACATACATACGTACGTACGTACGCACATACATGCATACGTACATACATACATACATACGTACGTACGAACGTACGTACGTACATACATACAAACATACGTACGTACATACAAAGATAGATAAATACATGGATACATAAACACATACATACATAGGTAAATAGATAGATAGATAGATATATATATAGATAATAGATAGATAGATAGATAGATAGATAGATAGATAGGTAGATAGATAGTAGATAGATAGATAGATAGATAGATAGATAGATAGATAGATAGATAGATAGATAGATAGATAGATAGATAGGAAAGAAACAGAGAGAGAAAGGGGGGAGACCTATATTCGAGCTGTTATTATTTATTATTGCCGTGGGTTCTTTATGGCAAACAAAGTACAATCCTTTGGTCTGTCACCTAGTACCTAATCACAGATTCTTTATAGACTGGGAATAGAGAGAGAGAAAGAGAGACAGACAGATAGACAGAGAAGGGGGCACAGACAGACAGAGACAAAAAGAAAGAGTGACAGACCAAGAGAGAGTGACAATATAAGACAGATTGACAGAAAGAGAGAGAAAGAGTGAGAGGGAGAAAAGGAGAGAGACAAAGACAGAGAGAAAGAAAGAAAGAACAGACAGAGAAAGAGGGAGAGAGAGACAGAGAGAAAGAGAAAGAGAGAGAGAGAAATGGATAGACAGACAGAGAAAGAAAGACAGGGAGAGAGACAAACAACATAAGGCAGACAGATATAATGAGATATAAAGGGAGAAAGAAATAAGAGAGAGAAAGAAAGAGAAATATGGGAGAGAGAGAGAGAGAGAAGAGAGAAGAGAGGAGAGAGAGAAAACGAGAGAGAGGGGAGAGTGTAGACTAAAACAACCACACATTCAAACAAATGAACTTTTCGTATCAGAAATATTGGCCAAGGTAAGGGGAGTAAATTCTATCTCATAGAAATATTTCAAACCTGAATTATCATTATTGTCATAATTAATTTTTAAAGCCGAGCCAACTGTTCAGATCCATATCAGAGTTTTAATCATCTTATTTAAAAGCAACACACGCATCTAAACAAATCCATAAAAAAAATTGCAAAGAAAATTGAATGAACATCAAATAAAATCACGCGAAAGAAATTTAAATACATATCAAGTGCAATTATCTAATCACTTAAAGGATATGTCCCCAGTACTGGCAATTCCACTCAATTTATTGTCATTGGGATGAAAACAAAACTAAATACAGATACATAAGCATAAATAAATGTACACAAACATGCATAAAAACTGGCCGAATATACTTAAAGTTGTCAGCAAGCTGTTTACATGTCCTTAGAACTATAATTGCAATCAATGAATTCTTACATACATACATATCTATTATCTATCTATCTATCTATCTATATATATATATGTATATGTCTGTATGTGTATAAACATACATATATATGTATATATGTACATATATACGTATATGTGTATACATATGTATATATATATATATATATATGTATAGATATATATAGATAATATATATATATGTACATATATATACAGTCATCAATTAGTATAGTCAGAAAGTATGGAAGGCTTTATGGGAAAAATATAGGTGAATGAGCAAGGAAGAAAATGAGAAAGGGAAAAAAATAGAGAAACAAAGGAGCAAGGCAGAAACAAAGTCAGTGACAAAAGGGACATTTCTAGCACTGAATGTCCAAAAGGTGAGGATACTTTTCATACTAAAAGAGCCCCCATCATCCCCGTGGAGGTTCTGAGTGTGAATTTTATTTTAAGATGATAGATATTCTCGTAGAAACAATCAATTATCTCATGTAAAACTCCTCTGTTAGAATCACGTTGTGCAACTGAGCCCAGATGCTTGTCTCAGGTATTAGTATGTGGCCACCACGCCGCGTATTCGTTTATGATAATAAAAGCTACAATCTGCAACACAACTCAAAAGTTTCTAACTGCACTCATGAAAGCTACGTGGGTACGTGGCGGGTGGAAATGGGGCATAAGGGTGGGGGTGGGGGGAGGGGGGTACTGAAAGCATTTGACTCACTCTGTTTTTGTTTCGGATTTCCGCCGTCCCGATCATGCAGCCTTAACTTTGACACCCCAAATATGTTCCCAAGTCAGTTTTGCCCGGGGCATATTTTACTTCTGTATAATTGACCCCATAAACGTTGATGTGCACAAAATAATAAAAACCTGCCTGTTTTACGAGGCATTAAGCCAAACTGTTTCAATTAAAGTGTTTCAAGGTGAAACTTCTTGCATAACCATGAGGATGGTTAAGGCTATAAAAGTGACTGGTGTTTGCTGCATTGTACAATTTCCGTTTCTGGCCAACACGCATGTAAACAATTTTAGCAGATTTGAAGCTTCTATCGTCATTTATGTTTGATCTGCATTGCATGGCGTGTGTTGTATGGGATGAGGTATGAGTACCTGGCCTCGTGGTTAAAGCATTTGCTAAGGATGCAAGAAACATGGGTTTGAATCATGGATTGAACAAGTATTTTTCCGTTTCCCTCTACTAGATTTTAAGTGGTAGTCTAGGTGCAGGTTTTTTGAATAAAACGAAAAAGGAATGGGCCATATGCAGCATGCATTCAACACACACACACACCACACACACACACACACACACACCACACACTCACTCCTCACTCACTCACTCACTCACACGCGCGGGAGCACACACACACACACACACACAAACACACACACCAAACACACACACACACAAACACACACACACACACACACACACACACACACACACACACACACACAAAACACACACACACACACACACACACACACACACACACACTCATACATGTACACAAACTGCCGGCATACGAGCAGAATTCGTAACTTAATTTCACATATTAAACCCTAGGTTCATCTTTACGTGGCTATTTCCATCGTTTCATTATTCTCTCGCCACTGAAATCAGGAACGACGATGTGGGGTGTGGCCCAGTCCCCTCAGAGTGTAAGGAGTTTAGGACTGACTTGTAGGAAGGTGACAGGTAGAGGGGGGGGGGGGGGCTCTTCTCCTCAAAGGACCTACTGTTCATTTCTCCCCAGAGTTTCTTGCTACTACAAGATATTTTCATATTGATTGAGGGGATGTAACTATGTAAACTACACTAAGCAGTAAGTAGGTGTGAGATATAGAGATATGTACTTTGTATTTCGTCCATGAGTTTGCAAGGTATGCGAAGACATTCATGACGCTTTTTTTTTCCGTATGTACAGTTTACAACGATCTCTGGCATGTCTGTGGAAGGTATCGAGCATGACAGTACGTTCGTTCCTTGATTTAACGTCTTTTCATTATAAGTGATATTAGACATGTTCCAAGTCAGTTTTGCCCGGGCATATTTTACTTCTGTATAATTGACCCCATAAACGTGTGTGTGTGGTGTGTGTGTGTGTGTGTGGCGTATGTGTGTGTGTGTTCGTGCATATGCGTGCGTGCGTGTGTGTGTATTTATATATATATCCATGTGTGTATGTGTGCGTATGTGTGTTTGTATGTGTATGTCTGTGTATGTCTGAGTCTGTGTAGAGAGACAGACAGACAGAGAGAGAGAGACAGAGACAGAGACAAAGACAGAGACAGAGACACAGAGAACTGTGTGTGTAGGTATGTTCTGGTGCATTTCATATCATATCATATCATGTCATATCAGATCAGATCTGATCGTATATTATATTATATTATATTATATTATATTATATTATATTATATTATATTATATTATATTATATTATATTTATATTATATTATATTATATTATATTATATTATATTATATTATATTTATATTATATTATATTATATTATATTATATTGTGTGTGTGTGTGTGTGTGTGTGTGTGTGTGTGTGTGTGTGTGTGTGGTGTGTGTGTGTACGAACAAAAACATATAATAAAATTATGTTAAAAAAAGGCACGTATTCACAACACCACACTTCAGTAGTTGTCCAAAGCAAACACATGCAAGCTTGACAGTCAAAGCCCTGACCTGTGCAAACAAAGGGTGTGGACGCTGTCCTATAGACGTATAGAAATAATCTTCGATTTAATCACTGTCGCTTTCTCTGTTGTTCACAGAATGGTTGAATGTGTGCTGGACCTCTCCGGTTTATTTATGATGCAACCAAAAGTGACTTCCTATAGCATATTTCTAGCGTGCAAATGCGAAAATATTGAAACTGGGTGATAAGCAGAAATAGAACTTCCTGCAGAAAGCTGATGGATATGGTGAGGCAGTCAAAGGGTAAGTTTCTGCTTTACTATCATGGTTGATGATACAGGGTGCTGATGGACAGGGTGCAGGAGTCAATGGGTTAAAGAAGACAGGCCTATTCTCCCTCCTCATCTCTCCCCCTCCTCCCTTCTCAAAAATGACCATTGTCAAGCACACACACTCACAAAGAAAGACGAATGACGGCAATGAACCAAGTTTAAGACACAAAAATAAACAACAAATGACATTATCATGCATTTTAAAATAGTAATAAGCTGAAGCTCTAGAGTAAAGTTTTTTTTTTAATTTTGGTGTTTAGCTTTTCTAATTAATTTGCATTTCAATGAAATATGTTCATTTTGCTGTTTTGCTGTTCTAATTGTTATCATTTGCGGTGTTTTCTTTTTCTAATTATTACAATTTCAACGAAATATGTTTTTTAATGTTTTGCTGTTCTAATTTCTACCATTTTCAACGATGATAATTTAGAATAAACAATGGTCTATTATTTTTCTGCAGCAAGCATTCATTATTGGTTTCGGTCAGAATAAATTATTGTAATTATAATCTTATTATCGTTCAACACTTTGACTTCGGCATCCCATCTACCAACTATGAAAATTTAACTTTTTGACTGTCTCGCCCTATCCATCAGCTTCCAACAGGAACCTGGTGGATAGAGTGATGGAATGAACAGGTTAAGTTTTTTCTTAGCTAGTGTGGTTCACAACACAGGATGCTGGGGACAGGGTGTCGAAGTGAACATGTTAACATTTGTACTGATTCGGACTTAGAAGAGTTAAGGAACTTCTAAATTTGCAATAATGTCAGATCAAAACGAATATCTCTCAAGGACGTATCAGATCTACAAGATTAATCCATACTGCAAATAATGCCAATAGCTATCTCTTTGCACCTCTTCATTAAAGACTGTTTGACTAAATCAGATGAAATTAACTCTGAAGATGTTAATTTTAGTGAGTTGAGCTGTCCATCTTTTTCACAAGGGATTGTCTGTTGACAAAGCTGTGGACTCGAAAAATCTGATGTTTCGATTTCGTTTCAGCAAAATAAAAACTGACCCGTTTGCTGCTCATCTTCCGTTTGCTGCTCATCTTAATGTTCCAATCAATCTGGTGTGTCAACTTAGTCTTTGATCCTCCCTTCGTTTCCGCTTGCATTTCAACACCTTGCCTGCACATAGCGTTTTGCACAGGGCTTAAGGAGTCAGATCATTATTGAGAGATTTTCATGGAAGGCATATGGAATTTGCCAAACGTAATAACTAATCCCTCTTGAACAAACCCACAATGATAACTCACGTTCATGAGCAAGAAAGATTAAGTCTGGGGTGTCCCAAAAAGCGCGTCAAAAGATGACTACAGAGACAAGCTGCGCCTGTTCTTAACATTATAAAATTGTTTGGGAAAGTAATGCTTTGTGAATGTAATCTGTATAATTTTTTACCAGACATCTCTGCTTTTTAAAAAAAAAAAGCTGTATTACAGAAACAGAACTGAAGAATCAGGTGTAAATTTATCAAATTTCAGACATATTGGTTGTTTAATCCTACACTTATTGATTCACCTACTGCAAACTAATCAAGTTTAGTTCTTATTTGAGTAGTTTGTAGAATATATTTGTAGCAATGATGAGGTAACGTTTCTCTTTGGATTGTCTGCCTCACGCTGACAAACTATATACATAATGTTGTTACTTTAATCAAGTCCTAATTGACCACCTGTTCTATATTTTTTTCAAACCTTGCCGACTTGTAGAGCAGATGTGCAGGCTTAATATTATCCCATGATTATTTTTGGATCTTCTACATTGCATGGCATTATTGATCTCAATGCACAAGGAATTCAATCTTAGCGCAGAAACGTTATCTTGAGAAACTGAAACTGAAATTGAAATCTAGCTTTTTCCCTCTTTATCTATTCATTATTGTCTTTGTTTGCTCTTCTCTTACATATTTTGATCAGTCCCTTAGATTAAAACTGTATTCCATATCATATAACAACTGTATTCCATATCATATAACAAATAAGACTGTGTACTGTAGAGAAAACAAATAAAACGAAAAAAAGAAGTTAAGAAAAAGAAAAAAAAGTAAACTTTTACATAGCCTTGAAAAGCACGACATACTGCTGAAAAAAGGAATATAGTGAAGAACATTTAATTGTAGACGAAAGTGCTATTACCCTATGGAAAGTGGAGTCATGGCAAAACGGTTTTTTTCCTGGCATAATTTATAATTTTACCACCATCAGCGCTTAGATTTGATTTTATCAAGATTTTGCGCTTATAAATAATATAATTATTATTATATTATTATTATTATTAAACTGTATCATTATCATTATGAACATCTCCCTTGTTATCTTTTCTAGGATATCATAGTCTGTTATCTCAGTTTTTACATGTATATATTCAGTATAGTTATTATTGTAACAACAAGAAAATTGATGATAACAGTAGTGGTGATGATTCATACATGTTTAAACTAACTCTCTTTCTCTCTCTCTCTCTCTCTCTCTCTCTCTCTCTCTCTCTCTCTCTCTCTCTCTCTCTCTCTCTCTCTCTCTCTCTCTCTCTCTCTCTCTCTCTCTCCCCTATTTCCTTCCCATCTGCGAGTATTTATTTGTTTGTCTTTCTCAAATACTATCATTATATCTTTTTTTTCATTGCTTTGATTATTTATGATATTATACTTCGGATTAAGTTAGATTCCCTATATGTAGTATTTATTGTATTAGTCACCCCATGGGAAAGAACTCTCTCCCTTCCTCCCTCCTCTCTCTCTCTCTCTCTCTCTCTCTATCTCTCTCTCTCTCTCTCTCTTACAGTCTTTCTTTCTTCTCTCTCTTTTACTTTTTTTGTGTTTTGTTTTAGAGTGTTTTTTTTTCGTTCTTCTCCATCTGGCCAGCCTCCTTTGAGGGCAAGCAACACGAGTACCATACACCATTGAATTCGTCTCTCACAAACTTGTCAGTCACACGGCATAGATCACATTTATCTTTCCCATCAACCGTTCTTTGAGGACAGGTTTCATGAGTGCCTTGCATACACTGTTATCTTTTACACACTGATAACTCCCTAATACCTCCTCCCTCCGCTCTCTCTCTCATTCTCTCTCTCTCACCCCCACCCTCTCTCTTTCTCTCTCTCTCTCTCTCTCTCTCTCTCTCTCTCTCTCTCTCTCTCTCTCTCTCTCTCTCTCTCTTGATCAATTGACATACGGAAGTCGATATTCTATTGTAATTCATATTTTTAAGTTATCTGACATTGCATGTGCTATGATTTTTTTTGATTTTTTTTTTGTCAATACATGGCTTGTTTCTCACACACACACCCCACCTCCTCTTGCTGTTTCTGAAAGTTCCTTTATCTTTACTTTCTGTTTTTCCTTTGATTTCATGTCTTCAGTTTAGTCTGGTTTGAAATGTATTTATTATTGCTACTACTACAATTGTTGTTAGGCAAGTTTTTGTTGTTGTTGTTGTGTTGTTATTGTTAGGGGTGGACATGTTCTTGCTCTTATGCTTACATTAAACACCTGAACAATGATATATAAAAGTCAACATTCAATGACAGTTCTGTTTTATAACTTCCTTCACATGTAAACGTCAACATTCTGTTACAATATTCGTTTTGATCATTTCTCTGACTTTATGTGTGCTAAGCTTCATCTATCTATTTTTCTCTAATAGGTTTTATCCGAAGTGTATACTAGCGAGGACGAGCTGTAAGACAGATCCAGTGTGACCAATGCTACTATGCTCGAGTAACGAAGTTTTTTTTTTTAATAAATTTACAGTTATAAGTTTCTACTCTACCTCTTTCCCCTTGCAGTGACGGACTTTCAGCCAGAAAGCCTTATGTTAAAATCTGCCTACACACCTCCAACTGTGAGTAAAAGTGAATATTTTCCCCCTCCAGGTCAACAAATGTGCAGATCTGCCAATATCTAACTCTTCTTCATGTGTATACGCTTGCAGAATATCAAACATGCACGTTAAAGATCCAGCGAGTCATCTCAGTAACTGGCTTATAGAAACATGAAAACACCCAGCATGTGAAGGTAAGTTTGAAAAATGGCTTTGAGCTGATAACATGTATTACGGAAAATAAAGTATCATTGTCAGAATTATCCTACTACCTTTTCGTCTTTCCAATTCATTCATTTTCGCTTATTCTGTTCTGTTGAAATCCCAGTAAGTTTAAGTTCATGTGTTCTATTTTATCAGTGTTATTGATAATGATGATAACGATACAACCTTTATTGTTGATTTTAAATGTTTGCTTCATCATCATCATCATGTGCCCTGCCGCATGGCAGCGGCGATCATGGCCCTCCATATGGATCTATCCTTTGTCGCCGCAAGTACATCTTCCACCCTTTCTGTCCTCAGCCACTCTGTAAGTCCGTCCAATATTTTCTCCTTGGGTCTACCTGGTGTTCTCCTGCCCTCTAATTTTCCTGTTGTGACCAGGTGCTCTAATTCCTTTTTCTAAAAAAATGGCCTACAAATGTTGCTTGTCTTTTCCTAATCTTCTTTATCAATGATTTTCTTGTGTCCGCCTCCATCAAGACTGTCTCATTTGTTTTCTTTGCTGTCCATGTAACTTTCAAATTCTTCTTAGAAACTACAGTTCTGCTGCCTCAATCTTATTCTGGCTTTGCGTGTTGACTGTCCACGCCTCACAACTGTATAACATTATCGGTTCTATATAACATTCAAGAACTCTCTTCCTGATGTTAATTGATAGGCATTTGTTGGTAAGAATGCTTTTCATCTTCTTGAATGCTGTTTTGACTTGGCCGAATCTGCTGGCTATTCTGATGTGCATCTGCCGATTGGTGAGATGACCGTTCCCAGATATTTAAACTTTATCAACCTGTCTCAAAGTTGTGCCATTTGCTGTTAATTAGCATGAGAGGATTTCATGTTTTTAACTGATTACCATGACTTCAATGTTCTTACTATTTAGCTCCAGCCCTTTATTTTTGCTTCTATTTCTAGTATATTCACAAGGTTTTTGTAGGTCCATTTCATTTTCTGCAATTACAAGGTGTCATCAACGACGAATGTTGTTTATCATTTTTCCTCCAACCTTTAATCCAGGGCATTCTTCCAGGTTTCTCATGACGGTTTCGCTGTACAGTGAAAACAAATCTGTGACAGAACACACCTAATTATGCTTATGTTTGTTTAATTGTGTATTTCTTTCTAACACAACAGAAAATAGGACATTGCAATCCATGAATAAATTAAGACATTCAGTCAAATGCAGAAAGGAAGAGGAAGAAGACAGACAGACAGACAGACAGACAGACAGACAGAGCACACAGAGAGAAGAGCATGTTCGTAAATGCTATCTCCTGTCCATTCAGCTCTGAATGGATACGTGAACTTATTCATGGTTTAAACTGGTAAAGACAGTAAGGAAAAAATAAGGTACGTAGATGCCTCTGTCCCTTTCCGCAGACTTGAGTCAATGAACATAATTGCAAACTGAAAGCGGCAGATACACAAATATTCCAGGAGAAGATACAAAATGTTGCTCAAGGGTGACGCTTCACAATTTCTTCTTGTGGGATGTACCTATGTTTTGTATGCATCTTGGCAAATTTAAAGATTCTTAGTCAGTCTGATATTCATATTTCTACTGATAATGATGATGGTGATATTGCAAAGCAGTAACAGTTGAAACTGTTAACTATTATGTCAGCTTATTACAACAGTCTATCTCTTACAGCCCTATCTTAGGTTGTGCAGCAAACAAATTTGTTCTGGGATCAGAGTTCTGCGTTTCTACCAGCAGGTCTAATGAGTTCTATGCATATTACAAGATTGTAACCATCTTTGGAAGCATAGAGACCTTTCTTGGGAAACATCTGAATACAGTGCAGAACATTCTAGAAGGGTCGCCTTCAACATTGCTTTCCAACTACCAGCATATTTTGATGTAGCTGCTGCTGTTCTAAATTCATTCTTTATGTTTTTACTGCGATGTATACTACAGAGGTTTCTGTTTTCTGTCTTGTGTCAGACATGATAGTTGATATTACAGAATATAGAATTTTCTGTTCGTGTTTTTTCTTTCTTTTTTTTCTGTTTGCTTGTTCTTACCATGATGAGGGAGACAAACCTACTTTCCCTGTCTCAGGCTGAGTAAACGTATCTTCATTTACTCTCCTTAATAATGCTGACCCTGACAATCATTTTTGCTTTATAAGTTGGCAATGGCAAAGCACCGAAAAAAGAGGGAAGACATCGTCTTCATGAAGAAACAGACCGGAATGTACTAACACTAATGCCACTTCATTTTTTCACTGACCTCTGGTTATACAAATGTTGTTTTTTTAACGTTGAATACACGTTTTCATGTCTGGATGAGGTTTTTCTGCTGTTTAAACCCCCTACATTCACTTTCAAAGAAGAAATAAGACAAACAAAACACACATAGAAAGAGCAAGTACCAACTACTAAAAGTCCAAATTCACAACATTTTGATAATACACAGCAGTCATAGATAATTCATATCACAGTGTTTTCAAAGACACGTCAGGTTAGTTGGTCTTGACAACAAACCACACTGATACACACATAACGGTGATAGACATAACGGTGATAGACACATAACGGTAATAGACACATAACGGTGATAGACACATAACGGTGATAGACACATAACGGTAGATACATAACGGTGATAGACACATAACGGTGATAGACATAATGGTGATAGACACATAACGGTGATAGGCACATAACGGTGATAGACATAATGGTGATAGACACATAACGGTGATAGACACATAACGGTGATAGACACATAACGGTGATAGACACATAACGGTGATAGACACATAACGGTGATAGGCAAATAACGGTGATAGACACATAACGGTGATACACACATAACGGTGATAGACACATAACGGTGATAGGCACATAACGGTGATAGACACATAACGGTGATAGACAATAACGGTAGACACATAACGTGATAGACACATAACGGTGATAGACACATAACGGTGATAGACACATAACGGTAGACACATAACGGTGATAGACACATAACGGTGATACACACATAACGGTGATAGGCACATAACGGTGATAGACACATAACGGTGATACACACATAACGGTGATACACACATAACGGTGATAGACACATAACGGTGATAGGCACATAACGGTGATACACACATAACGGTGATAGGGTGATAGGCACATAACGGTGATAGACACATAACGTGATAGACACATAACGGTGATAGGCACATAACGGTGATAGACACATAACGGTGATAGACACATAACGGTGATACACACATAACGGTGATAGACACATAACGGTGATAGGCACATAACGGTGATAGACACATAACGGTGATAGACACATAACGGTGATAGACATAATGGTGATAGACACATAACGGTGATAGACACATAACGGTGATAGACACATAACGGTGATAGACACATAACGGTGATAGACACATAACGATAGACACATAACGGTGATAGACACATAACGGTGATAGAAACATAACGGTGATAGACACATAACAATAGACACATAACGGTGATAGACACATAACGGTGATAGACACATAACGGTGATAGACACATAACGGTGATAGACACATAACGGTGATAGACACATAACGGTAGACACATAACGGTGATAGACACATAACGATGATAGACATAACGGTGATGATAAACACATAACGGTGATAGACACATAACGGTGATAGACATAACGGTGATGATAGACACATAACGGTGATAGACATAACGGTGATGATAGACACATAACGGTGATAGACACATAACGGTGATAAGCACATAACGTGATGATAGACACATAACGGTGATAAGCACATAACGGTGATGATAGACACATAACGGTGATAGACACATAACGGTGATAAGCACATAACGGTGATAGACACATAACGGTGATAGACATAACGGTGATGATAGACACATAACGGTGATAGACACATAACGGTGATAAGCACATAACGGTGATGATAGACACATAACGGTGATTGGTATAGACTTCTTTCATGAAAATGCTATTGAATTAGAACAGATTCACAGACAAGTTAAGGTTAAGTTTAAGGTTGCCCCATAACCCTGAACATTTCCTAGGGGGTCAACATTACCAGAGCAGTGCCCATCTCTTTTCTTTCCTCTAACTGTGAAAAAAGTCAGGCAGCACTTATACAGCTGAGTAGACTGAAGATGGCACTCACACACATACAGTTCTTTAGCGTGATTTGCATCCATGCAAACATCCGAGCAGATTGGCAGGCAGATGCTCTGCCTCTGCATCAACCAGGCCTCTAAGCTACAGACAAATAGTTAATACCAGACTACGTTCCAAATCAAGTAACAACAGTTCGCAGACAAATTCTTCTTTTGCTTACAATCTACATGGTCAGTTCACCTCTGGCGATGTCTCGAGTTCAATCCCAGCCTTCAACATAAAAAATGTTGCGTTCATTACCTGTTTTAATGCTTCATTCATTCTGGTGATGTCAGCTTAGTGTTTGATAGGCACTTTCCATGCCTTCCCCGTCTCATTCATACTATTTTGTGCAGGCTCGGTGGGTTACCAATAATTGCTGGGAGAATTGGGTGGAGCGCATATGGAATAATCCGAGCGCATGAATTCTTTTTGAACATACTACAAACCTTAAAATGCAGGCGTCGATCCTTTGACTTCAGCCCTGAAACACTAGAAAACTATGTTCAGGTAAAAATATAACACCACATAGATCATATCCACAGCTAGGTACTTGATAGTAGATTACATTTACAAGCAAGCCTCTGACACTGGGCTAATTTCGCAAAATCAGATTTATACAAACTATAGAAATCTTCTCGTGTTTCACTCGTATATGCAAGTTTGGGTCACATCTGTTTGCTATGTTTTGTTTCTTGTTTTGTTTTGTTTTGTTTTGTTTTGTTTTAAATCTTTCTTCTCAATGTGTTTGTCTTTAATTCGATGTTTGAGCACATCTTAAACAGTTAGTGTTCACTCATACGCAGAAGTCTTGTTTTTTGGGGAGGGCTAACATAAGCCATTGCTTGATGCCCTGCCCATGCTTTGCACAACGACTCACTCCATTCCCGCCTATCTTTCTCGCAGTCTCTGCCTTTCTCCCATTCTTCTTTCGAGCACGTTGAAGTATCCTTCCAATCCACCCCTCATCCCATCACCTTCTCCTGTGTCTATCGACCTCCACCTAGCTCTGCCAACAAACTCACCACGTCCACGTTTCTCTCTGACTTTGACCAACTGCTTGACCACTACTGCCTCTTACCTGGAAATCTCATCATTCTAGGTGACATCAATGTCCACTATGACAACACTCACCGTTATGACACAAGACATATCATCAACTCTCTGTCCAATCACAATATGACTCAACACATTTCTGAACCAACCCATCAAAAAGGTCACATTCTTGACTGGATCATTTCTCGTGATCACCACAATTCAGCTACTGACAACTGCTTAGTTCTTTCTACCCGTCTAACTTCAGCCCTTCCATCTGACCACTCTGCAATTCTCTGTTCTCTTGACATTTCTCCTCCTTCCCGTACCACGCGCACAGTGACTCGACGCAATCTCAAATCTATCGACCTCTCCACATTTTCATCTGATGCCTCCCGTCTCCTTTCTGAAAAGTCACATAACCTTGCCGATGAATTCTATACTACTCTCCACCATCTTCTGGACACTCATGCTCCAGCCACAACCCGTCTTTTACATGACCGCCTCCCTACCCCCTGGCTCACTCATGAGATTGCCTGTGCAAAACGTGCCCGCCGCAGAGCAGAGCGCCGCTGGTGCAAATCCAAACTCACTGTACACAGGCAACTTTTCCAAGCCTCTAAAACAAAAGTATCCACCCTCATTGCATCAGCAAAAACAAGCTATTTCCAAACCAAAATCCTGAATGCCTCTTCTTCAAAAGAACTCTTTACAACTATGAATCATCTCCTTGACACGAAAAGATTTACCTCTCCCAACAAAACATACAAATGAAGAACTCCCATCTGTATTCTCCAAGTATTTCACCACCAAAATACAAACTCTTCGTGACAGGCTTGACAAGACACCTGTCAACCATGCCCACCTGACCCTTCCTTCTCTGGCACACCTCTTACTACTTTTACCCCAGTCTCACAAGAAGAAATTTTCAACACAATCAGATCCATGTCGTTCAAAATCTGCGAACTGGATCCTCTTCCAGGTTCTCTCTACCCACTGCCTCCCTACTCTCCTCCCATTCATCACTGACATCATCAACACTTCTTTTCAAACTGGAACTGTCCCAGATTCTTTCAAGTCTGTATTGTTCACCCTCTCCTCAAGAAACACAATTTAGACCCAAATGAACTGAAAAATTACCGGCCTATCTCAAATCTCTCTTTCTTGTCAAAACTCCTTGAAAAAGTCGTCCTCAACCAGCTGAACTCTCACCTGTCTGCCAACAATCTCCTCAATCCTTTCCAGTCAGCCTACCGCCAGTGCCATAGCACTGAAACTGCCCTACTACACATTCTCAACAATCTCCTCCTTGCAACTGATACCGGCAAAGTCTCTCTCCTCACACTCCTTGATCTGTCTGCAGCCTTTGATACCATTGACCATGGTATTCTCCTTTGTAGACTTCATCATACTTTTGGCATCTCTGACATTGCTCTCTCCTGGTTCACTTCATATCTATCAAACAGAAAACAAACTCTTCTCATCAATGGCACTTACTCTCAACCTGTATACCTGACCTGTGGTGTTCCACAAGGATGTGTCCTTGGCCCTGTTCTTTTCACTCTTTATACCTCCCCCCTGTCCACCATCATCAACTCCCACTCTATAAAACACCACTTCTATGCTGATGACACCCAACTTCAAGACAGTGACTCACCTGATAATATACAGCGCCTGTTGACTCGCACCACTGAGTTTTACTCGGACATTAAGAACTGGATGACGTTCAACAAACTTCAGCTTAATGACGACAAGACAGAAGCTATCCTCATTGGCACCCCTCCTCTCCTCTCTCTTCTCTCCCATTATGTAACACATCAGTCCCAATTTCTGATTCAGCTAAAAACCTTGGTGTCTGCATTGATTCTACCCTCTCCATGAACAACTTTGTTTCTCAAACTGCCAGATCTTGCTACTGTCATCTCCATCGTATAAGCCTGATCAGGAAGTATCTCTCTGTCGAAACAACTGCAAAACTCGTTCTCTCCTTCATAATGTCTCGCATTGACTATTGCAATTCACTCCTGTCTGGTCTTCCTGCCTCCACCATTCACATCCTACAGCGCATTCAAAACAATGCTGTACGCCTTGTACTCAAAAAGAAAAAAGCTGACCACATATCTCCTCTCCTGGCACAACTTCACTGGCTCCCTGTATCAAAGCGCATACTGTACAAACTAGACACCATGTGCTACAAAAGCCTCAATAACGCAGCCCCGATTACCTGTCAAGCCTACTTGAGATCTATCTTCCCTCACGTACCCTCCGCTCTGCCTCCGATCCTCTGACTTTTCGCTTTCCACGCACTAAGCTCAATACTATGGTCCACGAGCCTTCTCTGTTTCTGGTCCACTCTCCTGGAACAAACTTCCTCTCTCAGTCCGTCAGCAACCTACTTTTGTCTCCTTCAAGTCCGCTCTCAAAACTCACCTTTTCTCCTCTGCATAAAATCCTAACCTCACTCAACCCCCCTCTGCAGCCTGTCTCCGCTCGGAGGGGAATCACATTGTTATAATATATAATTGTATATGATATGCTCTCTATAATTTTCCATTGCTTTTATTCTTGCTTTTATTGCTTTTATTCTTTCTCCCCATTTATAGCCATGCGTGTGTGTGTGTGTGTGTGTGCGTGCGTGTGTGTGCGTGCGTCGTGCGTGCGTGCGTGCGTGCGTGTGTGTCTGTTTCAGCGTTTAGATTTGATTTTATCAAGATTTTGCGCTATATAAATATGTGTAATTATTATTAATTATTATGTATTTATGACTCTTCTTTTCTCGAATAAAATTCTGTTTAAACCAGAAGTCTTGGTTATATTTGTTTATTTGATTTGTTGGTTCTTAATGAACACATCTAATTAAATGTTGTTGAAAGTCAAAAGATAATTCTCAATAAAATCGTTTTATTTCTTAAGACTTTTCATCAAACCATGAGAAAGATATGTTAAAGTCTATTCTTGAAAAGGACCATTCTTTTGTATTAAGAAATAGAACATAAAGAAATAAAGAAACAAAACGAAAAGCAGATAATAACACATACAGCAAAAAGAAAGAGAAAGTATGGTAAATGCAGTACACTTCATTCACAAAGAAGTAGATTGATATTAGGGGCCCATCAACAAACTGAAAAACAGGCACAAGACTACTCACTCGCAGTCAAGTAAATTGGTATCAGGACACACTGACAGACGCACAACCATACTATTTGCTCAAAAAGGACACACTGGCAAGCACCAAACGGTAGTGTCTGCTCACCATGATGTGAAGATAAAGAGAGACGGATCAGGCAGATAAGCTTGCAGGCAGACGAACAATAAGCACACAGACAGATCACTTAGCAAACCACTGCCCTTGATTGACCACTCCACCACTGAATACCGAGTTACGTAATCCGCACAACGCATTGCGACTGGAAAAGCCCAGCAGACCCTCACGCACACGTACACACATAGAAAAGAATATATTAGCTAATCGCTAAACTGCTACTACTAAGTTACAGTTGGTGATGTAACGTCGCAGACACGGTTCAGTGTCCAGAGGAAGGGTGAGAGAAACGGGCCAGCTACCAGCTCAGAAATGGATATATAGTCACTTGTCTGCCTGGTAAAGCTTTGTGCCGCAACGTCCCGGCATTTATCCTCTCTCCGCTTTGCTATTCAGCTTGTAAATAAGTAAGTAAGAACCAGTTATCTTCTGTTGTTGCTTGCCATTTATGGCAGAGAAATATATCTTTTCATCTGCTATGTCTTAAAACAAACAAATGAACCAAAACAAAAAAAACAATAAGACTACAAGTACTCGTAATGCGTCCACTGTACTAACGTCCCATTGATTCACGTCATAGGAACTCATTTATGGCTAACAGTACACACAACTGCTTCTCCCTCTGTAACACAATTTATCATCCCTATCACCTTTACTCTCTTAGTCTATTGTATACCCTTGATCCACAACGACAAAACACACACACACATACGCGCGCACGCACGCACGCACGCACACATGCACGCACACAGATGTAAGCACACATACTCAATCATACATTATTTCTTTCTCTTTATATATCATGTTTTTCCCACTTCCTACTTTTTAACTCTCCTTCAACTGGTCTTTTGTTCCCGATTCAGGAAAATCCAGACTCTTGTATTCCATCCTGCAGCAGTCTGTGCAGTGTTATTTTTGAAACAGTACCTATATTATCTGACTAGTAATGGCTCTTTTTTCTTTCAAGGTGGATTTTCAGCCACTTCTTTCAACTACTCATCTTTGAAATCCAAAACAAGAGCGACTGCCCACGTTCAA
>CM060308.1:59183455-59188455 GCA_030674185.1 Monoplex corrugatus
TATATATACAGACATGTACATACATATAGATATAATATATATGTGTGTTGTGTGTGTGTGTGTGTGTGTGTGTGGTGTGTGTGTGTGTGTGTCTGTGTGTGTCGTGTGTGTCTGTGTGTGTCTGTGAGTGTCGTGTGTGTCTGTGTGTGTCTGTGTGTCTGTGTGTATGTATGTATATGCAATCATGACAATGAATGGTTGGTAAGACGTATTCAATTTTTTTTGTTTACGGTACGGCAAGCAAGTCAACATGCAAAGCCAGAACAAGTTTGAGGCAGCCAAAATGCGGTTTTTGAGAAAATGTTGGCAACTCCATGGACAGCAAAGAAAACAAACGAGACAATCTTGATGGAGGCAGACACAAGAAGAACATTGATAAAGAAGATAAGGAAAAGACAAACAACATTTATAGGCCATTTCATGAGGAAATGGAAATTAGAGCACCTGGTCACAACAGGAAAGCTGGAAGGAAAGAGAACACCAGGTAGACCTAGGGAGAAAACATTAGGCGGATTTGCAAGGTGGCTGAGGACAGAGAGGGTGGAAGATATCTTTGCAGCGACAAGAGATAGATTCGTATGGAGGGCCATGATCGCCAACGCCATGCGGCAGGGCACATGATGATGATGATGATGAGTAAGGCAAATGGAGAGAGACTGCCACAACTCCAGTGCCAGTCTCTGCATATTTGCCTTACTGTGTTGTCAGTCCCTGGCAGTTATTCTTTTCTTCTCCATCTGAACGAAACATCAGTGAAGTTACTCTTATTCTTATTGTTTCTTAAAGCCCAGCCGACTGCATACGGCCGTATCAGAGCTATAACCGTTTCAATACATACACAGTACTTCAACAGGTCAAAAAAGGAACAGAAAATTAAGTTCACATATCAATACATTCGCGCACACAATCTGAGGAGAAACTCCTGGCGTTGACCACTTCGTCCAGTTTACCACACAGGGATTAAAAAAAAACATACCTGAATACAAATTTAAACATAACTAAGAACATTTAAACATATGTAAAAACGGACCGAAACACCAAAAACTTGTATCTGCATATCTCATTTCCATAGAGCCAAAAATGTAAATAATACATGTACCCAATTATCAATCCTAAGAGAAAGTATGTAAGACTTTATCCAACACATACAGGTGAATGGACCAGCAAGGCGAAAAATGATAGGAAGAAATGAGAGAAAACAAAGGAAAAAGGCGGACACAAAGAGTGACAAAAAAGAGGAAATTAATTTCTAGCACAGATTTTCCAGAAGGTGGGGATAATATTTATACTGAAAGAGCACCCGGCATCCCCACGGTGAAGTGGGGGTGGGGTGGGGGGTGGACCAATGAAGTTCTGATGTTGTTGTTTTCGTCTTAAGTTTTGTATAGTTGTTTGTTTGTGTCTTTTGTGTACGTTTGTTAATGGAAACTGGCCGAAAATTGGTGCTTGACTGATTTGGAGAATTAAGTACATGTTTCGTTCTGTTTTCGTGTGTTTCCTTTTTCAAGGTGTAGATTAATTGTGTTAAAAGGGCTTTGTGAAAAATACAGACTGTAGTCATGTGTATTCTTGAATTTATCACACAACGTTTTATACCTTAACCTTCAAAAGAAATATTTTTGTGAGCAGTTTTTAAGTAGAACAAAGGCGTACATTAATCAGTATTCATTGTGATTTAAAAGAGAACGCATTCAGATAGAAGTTTATTTGACCTATGTACACAAACTTCATACTAGTATCATTACTATTATTATTTTGCAACTATCACTATTATCATCATTATTATTATCATTATACAATTCAGAGAGTGTGTAATCATATACATTTGTGTAGTGACGTTGTAGGCAGTAGGAACACAAAATTTTGATTCAAGTTATGTCTGTAGTTTCTGTGTATACCAAGGCCAGTGGAAATTTCGTGACACCAAAATAAAACCACTGTTTGTTTGTTTGTTTGTTTGTTTGTTTGTTTGTTTGTTTGTTTGTTTGTTTGTTTGTATCTGAGCAATATTTGGCATTGATATTTATGCATTGACGTCTTTAATCGTTTATGTGTTCATCTATGTATCTATTCATTTATCATCGTTCAAAGTTATGTTAATGTGTGAACCAATGTATGTAAGCATGAATGTAAGGGTGGATGGATGGATAGATGGATAAATGGACACAAGAATCGAAGGCTCACAAAGACAGATACGAGTATGTAGATAGGTATGCATGTCATTGAATTTTAGAATTACATATTAAAAAGGGAAAAAGTCATAACCAACCTGCGATCTGTTCCTCTGAAAGTGAGTCAGCCTGAAAATGAGAAAACAAACATTCCTTTACTGGTAACTGAGTCACACATAAAAGTACACAACAACAACAACGACAGCAGCAAAAACAGCAGCAGCATAAATACATTGCCAACATAACTACTACAACAACAACAACTATAACGAATAATACTTATAGTAAATAATAGTTGAGACATAGTTTTTTGAGGAGTTTTAAGAGCATTGTCAATCATTACATTGTGGCAGCATCTTTCTGCATTTTCTTTGCATTTATTGTATGTATAGATTGATTGGTTGATATGTAAATAGTCAGCTAGAGGGACAGAGAGAGAGAGAGAGAGGAGAGAGATAGAAAAAAAAAGACAAAGACAGAGAGAGAGAAAGAGAGAAAAAGGGAGAGAGAGAGGTAGCTAGATACATATATTCATACATCCATACATATATACATACATACATACATACATAAATACATACATAGATAGATAGATAGTTGGATGGATAATAGATAGATAGTTGGATGGATAGATAGATACACAGATAGATAGATAGATAGATAGATAGATAGATAGAAAAGATAGATAGATAGATAGATAGATAGAAGATAGATAATAGATAGATAGATAGATAGATAGAATAGATAGATAGATAGATAGATAGATAGAATAGATAGATAGATAGATAGATAGATAGATAGATAGATAGATAGATAGATAATAGATAGATAGATAGAAACACATATTAAAGATGTCATTTTATTGGTGCCATATTTTCTTACTGCGACTAAAGAATCGTCTTTCAATGTGGAATCCAATATCCAATCACCAGTTTTCTTAGGACGATAGAGAGAGGGAGACAGACAGAGACAGACAGACAGACAGAGACACAGACAGACAGACAGAGACAGACAGACAGAGACAGACAGAGACACAAAGACAGACAGCGAGAGCGAAAGAGACACACAGAGTCAGAGAGAGAGAGAGACAGACAGACTGACTGACAGACAGACAGACAGAGAAAAAAAATGGGGAGAGAGAGAAAGAGAGAGAGCGAGAGAGAGAACTAATAAACTGTCTCTATTCAACAATAAAAACACATTTTGTATTAGAAACCTGAGCCTAGATGTGGAACATATCACTATCTACTCGAAACATTCTACATATGAATCGATATTTATTATCATTAACATTTAAGGTCCAGCCAACTGCTCAGATCCACATCAGGACTATAACAATCTAAAAAAACTGACAAAGAAAATGAAATGCACATGTCATTTCATTTATTCAGATAACCTAAAGACATGTCCCTGGCCTTGACCACTCTATTCAATTTATCACCAGAGAGATGAAAAAACTTAACCTGAAAACAAATGCATAAGCATAACTAAGTGCACAAAAAGCATAAATAGAAACTGGCATATACTGCTCATGATATGTCACTGAGCCATTCATATTGCTTATAAATATAAGAACAATTAATATGTGCACCCAACGATCAGTCTAATGGATAGAAAGTATAGAACGCTTTATGAAAACATGAAGGTTCATGAATCAGTACGACAGAAAGTGAGAAAGGAATATATGAGAGAAAGCAAAGCAGCAAAGCAGAAACAAAGACAGAGACACAAAAGAGGACATTTCTAGCACAGAACTGCCCAGAAGGTGGAGATAGCTTTCATACTGAAAGAGCGCCCAGCATCCGAGTTTTCATACTGAAAGAGCCCCCAGCATCCGTATGGAGGGTTATGAATGTGAATTTTATTTCAGTATAACAAACATACATTCTTCAGGAAACACTCAAACAAATTTTTCATGTAGAATCATTCTAAGAAATAAAATCATGTTGTGCGCCTAAGACCAGCTATTAGGTCAGTTATTAGCAATGGCCACCACATCATAATCGTTTATGATAAAAGAAAAAAAACTATATTGTACATCACTGATCAAAGTTTCTAACCGCATCCATAAAAGTTACATTGGTACGTGGCAGGCTGGAGGTGGGGTTTTACAGCAATCGACACTATCTGGTTTTGACCTTTCTCATTGTTTCTTCTAAAAATGATTCAATTTGATTTCGTGATATCAGGGATCGTGGTGTTTGTTGGGGTTATTTTGCTTAAATTTTTGTTTGTTTGTTTGTTTGTTTGTTGTTGTTTTTTGTTTTTCTTTTTGTTTTCTACTTGTTGACAGACTTGCCAGAACTGTGTTTGTGTTGTGTCGGCACTGAGCCTTTGGCAGAACTGTTTCCAAAAGAGAAGGAAATATTCTAACAACTGACAGCTCTCTAACCAATGATCAAAAAACTTTTTTAAAAAGTGGAAACGTTATCACTAAAAACAAAACTTGAATACTACAAAAGCATATAAATGTACAAAAGTGTTCAGAGATCCGCCAGACAAGGTTTAACATAGATATCTACTATCCTATGCCAGACACAGTGCACACATTTAATATACATCCTTTGTCTTCCAAGACCAAGATCAGACACATTTAAGTCTAGCATCTCCTTTTTTTGTCCGTACCTTTGGAATACATTGCCCACCGACATCCGTTACAACGGTGACATGGCCATGAGACGCCTGACACCATGGATGCCTGAGTTCGAAGACGAACACCCAACCTCACACTGACATGCATACCTCCCATGCCCACCCTCATACCCACCCATCTTCCTACTTCCCCAACACACACACTGTTGCTAAGAATTCAACATTGAACAGAGCTAT
>CM060308.1:59193455-59225955 GCA_030674185.1 Monoplex corrugatus
AATGGATACGTGAATGCATTCATGACTAAACTGGAGAAAATAAGGTTCAAGATGTATCTTTCCTGTACACTTTGAGTCAATGAACATGACCTACAATTGAAAAAAGTATATACACAAACTTTGCAAGAGAAGATAGACAATGTTCAGTCAGTGATGTGATTGAAAACATTGTTTTTTGAATTTGTGTCCTGAATAATTGTATTACATTCAAAACAACAACATTTAAACTAATGAAAAAGAATCATAAAATATAATATATCAACATCAATGACAGTCGATTGCTCTTAACCTATTACGCTGAATCAAAATGATTGCTCAAAGATAATGGTTTACAATTACTTGTTGTGGACATATTTTATGACTATTTGCATCTGAGGGTATTGATAGATTCATATATCCATTGATGATGATGATGATGATGATGATGAGATGATGATGATGATGATGATACCATAAAATCAATAACTGTTGAAACCGTTAAATCTTATCTCAGCTTATTACAACCAACTGTATTTAAAGCCCGATCTCTGGCGAATGAATGTGTTCTGAGGTCAGAGTTGTACATTCTGAAGCAGCACGTCTAATAAGTTCAGCACATATTACAACGTTGGTCACTTACTGTGGGAGCATAGGGACCTTTCTTGTGAAAAAAACTAAATACAGACAGTGCAGAACACTCTACAATGATCACCTACACATTTGCTCTTCAACCCTCATCGTGTTTTGCTTTTCCCGTATCTGTTTCTAAATTTTTTTACAGCGATATCTTCATCAAAGGTTTTTGTTTTGATTGTGTTGGCTCAGACACGACAGTTAATTCTATTGAGTATAGACTCTTCCTTTGTTTGTCTTACTGTTTTTCTGTTTGCTTGTTCTTACTATGGCAAGGAAGTCAATCCTACTTTCCTTCCCTTGGGGCTGAGGATATGGACCTACATTTACTCTATTAATTATGCTAACTCTAGCAATCATTTTCTGTTATAAGCTAGGAAAGGCAAAGCACTGAAGGAGAGGAGTGGATATATCTTCGTGAAGAAACGCTGGCCCGATAGTACTAACATTAATGCCACCTCATTTCCCACTGGCCTAGGGTTATATAATTTTTCTTCCAATTTCATTAACATTAAATACACTGACCGATGTTTGGATGAGATATTTGTACTGATTCTTTTTTTTTCAGAAAGAACTGCTCCCCAGTTAGGTTCCCTACACTTAATTTCAAAGAAGTAGTCTTACAAACAAGAACACGAGGAAGATTAAGTGCGAACAAAACAAGTCCAAAATTTACAAAATGCTGATAATAAACAACATTCATAAATCATTTATATCATATTGTTTTCAGATCAACCCATTTACTGGTCTTGGACAAAAACGATAGACAAACACGGATAGACAAACAACATTGACTGAAATAAACAACTTTCATGGATACAAAAGAGGTTTTCGGACACATTCACATACAAGGTTAAAATTGTTCCATTATCCTGAAAATTTCTCAGGGCCAGCATCACGAGAGCAGTGGCCATCTCGTCTCCCTCGCTGCTTTACCTTTCCCTAACTTTAAGAAAGTCAGGCACCCATTTACAACTGGGTAGACTGAAGGTCGCACGCACATATACTGTTTCCCAGCGTGAGTCACACCCACGCAAAGTCATGCTTACAGACTGGAAAGGGAGTGTTCTACCTCCGTGCCAACCAGGTCTCTAAGCCATCGACTAATACTTAATACCAAACAACACTCGAAATCAAGTAGCAACAGGTGACAGACAAATTCTTTTTTTTGTTCACCATCTACTTGGTCAGGCCTCAACTGGTGATCTCTCAAGTTTAAGTTTAATCCCGGCCAACAACATCAAAAGCTTTTGTTCACTGCCCATCTTAACGTTTCCAACATTTTGGTGGTACCATTTCAGTTTTTCATAAAGACCTCACCCCCTCTCAGTTTCATACACTTCCAACGTACAGGATTTTGTGCATGTCAGAGAGCTACCAGATAACTACTTGCAGATTTAGGTGTAGCACATACGGAATAGTCTCAGTGTGATGAGTCTGTCGTAAACAAATTCCAAACCCCAAATTCCGGGCATCGTGCATCTGACTTCGTCCTTTAGACCAGGTTTAAAAGACAACCATTTGACCATACTGCATACACATCTTGAACATGAGGCCACACAGATCATATCCACAGCTTTGTAATTGACATTAAATCACATTTACAACCAAGCATTTGACACCAGACTACATTTCACAAAATTAAACTAAACATCTTTTTGTTTTATTTGCACGTGCAAGTTTTAGTTTAATTTTTTTTTTTTTTGTCTTCTTTGGCTTGGTTTGGTTAGGTTTGTTTTGCTATTTTTGTTTGTTTGTTTGTTTGTTTGCTTTTTTGAGAATTGAGCAGTTTGTTTGTTCTCAGTTTGACATTTGAATAAATCTTTTTTTCTTTCAGTGTTTCACACGTTTCAGTTTTGTTTGTTTGCTTGTTTGTTTGTTTGTTTCTTTGTTCGTTTGTTCTAAATCTTTTCAGAAATTTTTAAAGATCGAAAGATACTTTTAAACAAAATTGTTCGTGGAATTAGACGTTTTCGCTTTTTCTTTTCTTTTTTTTAAATTTATAGGCTATTTTTGAGAGAAAAAATACTGATTTTTACATTAAGAAAAAGGAGACAAAGAAAAAAGAAAGAAAAAACAAAAAGCAGAAATACCTCGAGGCGAAAAAGTCAGTAACAGTAGACTACATTCACAGACAAATAAAATGATATCAAGACACACACATAACAGCACTATGTTATCTTTTTCACAGACAAGTAAGCTGACATCAGGACACACTGACAAAAAACATATAACTGAATTATTTCCTCATACAGGAAGCTCTAACAAACACTCAGCTATACTATCTGCTCACCATGATGTGAAGATAAGAAAGATTGAGCGGGCGTACAAACAGGCAGGCAGACAGGCAGTAGGCACACAAGCAGGTAGGTTACGTAGGAAAGACTGCCCCTAACTGACCACTCCACCACTTACTATCAAGGAAATAATCCGCACACAAGTTGCGACTGGAAAACTCCAACAGACCCGCACGCACACGCACATACTTAGAGAAGAAGTTATTGGCTGACTGCTAAACTACTGCTACTAGGCGACACCTGGCTGATGTAACAGTCGTCGTCTCGGTCCAGTGCCCAGTGGACAGGTGAGAAACAGAAAAGAAGGCGGGGCCAGCTAATAGGACAGAAATGAGTATATAGTCACTCATTTGCCCGGTGAGCGATGCATGACTGTGTCCAGAGTTTTTCATCTCCCCACCTTGACATTCAATTTGCAAAAAAATGACCGATGACCTGTTACGCTCGGTGTGTTTGCCATCTCACTGTGGTAAAATGTATCGAAACAAAAAGGCCACCAGTACTTATATAAGTGCACTGTACTAACATTGATTCAATCATGGAAACCCAATGCCTTCTTCTTAACTTTGTTTCAGTTTGTCTTTTTCATATTTTAAATAAAACATTGATCTTTGATTCAGAAAAAGCTGTCTCCATGGCGTTATTTTTAAGACAGCACCTACACTTGTCTGACTGATAATGATTCTTAGCTTTTTTTTCCATGGGGGATTTTCAGCTACTTCTTCTAATTCTTCCTTTTTTTTCTTTTAGTAAGACAACCCATGGTATGATGACACAGAAAGAATTTATCTGGGCATACAAAATCTGAATGAGTAGTAGTTTAGTGGTTAACAAGTTTACAACAAACATCCCGAGGTGCAAATGGGACCCAGAGCACCAATGCCCCACCACTCGCCAGACAATCACCTCCCAAGCTCCCGATGCCAGTCGACAGTTATCTCATCAAGCAGAGGGGGAGGGGGACTATCCATGCGCTGCATGACCCACTCAGACCCAGCCATCATTGTACCCTGTCTACAAACCAAATGGCAAAGTAAGGAGATGACAAGTCCCAGGACATAGCCATACAATGCGAACAGAAGAGCCCTCTCTCACCCCACCCTGGGCACCCATCTCCCCCTCGGCAGTTCACCCTGCCACTAGATTGCATAGTTGCCAATTCCTTCCCCATACTAGAGTCTCGATAGTTAGCAGTCGCCTACGTTGCCTTAGTTCAACCAAGGGGTTGTCTGAATGGCCGCAAAAGTGGCCAGGCATGACGCTCTAGACACAACCCATTTTGCTGTTCAGCAAGTTCTGACATGCCCACCGAAAGGGAACCCAAGACTGCCATCCTTCTGAGCAGCCAGCAGTACTTCCCCTGCTGTCATCAGGCCTTATTCCCTGAATATTCCTTTGTTCCCTATGGCCAAGCCAAAAGCCGAAGTCAGTAAGAAATATCAGGAGGGTGAGTAGTAGGTTGGTGTAATTTAGGTCACAGAGTTCAGGGTCATTGAAAGCTTTTACAAGTTTGTGGTTTTGTTCAAGCTCAAAGCTTTTACCAGGTGACATTGATGGTAGATTTAGATGGAGCGTATATGGAACTGTCTCAGCACTTAATACCACACTCTTATTCGAATTTTTGCTTCACCCAATGGCTATAGAAAAGGGAAATTATTAGCATGATATGACCATCTTCTTCTTCCAGCATAAATCACAAGTTTGTTTGTTTGTTGTTGTTGTTGTTGTTTTGTTTGCTGGATTGTTTGTTTGTTTTCGTTTGTTTGTCTGTTTGTGTGTGTGTGCGTGCGTGCGTGCGTGCGTGCGTGTGTGTGTGTGTGTGTGTGTGTGTGTATGTATGTGTGCGTGTGTGTTTACTCTTGAAATCTTCACTACAATTTAGATCAATTATTTTGTCTGATTTCTTTGATTTCTTTTTATGTTTTTGGCTTTTTGTTAGTTTTTTGTTTGTTTTGTTGTTGTTTATTTCAACTCAGTTCATTCCAGTATCACTGAAATTCTAATGGTGACTAGTCATAAGTGAGAAAATTGTTCATACGATTTTGCAAAAGAAATTATTGACAATGGAAATTACTGGCACAATCTAGCATCAAAGATCGGTACCATGATTTGACAAAATAAATGTTCAGCATGACGTACGAAAACAAATTTTTGGTATGGTGTGGCAATTGAATCTGCTGGTGTGATTTGGCAAAAAAAAATTGGCATGATTTGAATTTTTAAAATTGTTGGCATAATTTAATAAAAGAAAGTTTTGACATAGTTTGTCAATAGAAATCGTTGACATGATTAAGCAAAAATAAATGTTCTGATATGGTGTGGCTGTAGACATTGTTGATTTGATTTGGTTTGATTTGACCATGGACGTTGCTGGTTCGATTGGCAATGAAAAGTTGTTGCTGTGATTTGGCAATGGAAGTTGCTGGTTTAACTTGACAAAGAAAGCTGTTGGTTTGATATGGATAATTGAAGTTATTGGTTTATCTGGCAATGAAAATTGTTGGTTGGTTTGGTAATAAAAATATTGTTTTGATTTGGCAATAGACATTGTTGGTGTGATTTGACAAGGGAAGTGTTTGAACTGACGATATAGGTGTTGTTGTTTTTTCATTTAGCAATGAAGATTGTTGGCTTGATATAACTTGATGGTATCTCACTATCTGATTATTGAAATGGATGTTTTAATGTAGCAACCCGAAAATTGTTGGTTCGATTTGGCAATGATAATTGTTAGTTTGATTTGATAATGGAGCCTGTTGCTCTCTCTCTCTCTCTCTCTCTCTCTCCTCTCTCTCTCTCTCTCTCTCTCTCTCTCTCTCTCTTCTTCTCTCTCTCTCTCTTTCTCTCTCTCTCTCTCTGTCTCTAACACTCTCACACACACACACACACACACAAAAGCACATTTTCTACACGCGTGCGCACATGCACACGCACGCACACACACACAACACACACACACACACACACACACACACACACACACACACACTCGCATGCACAGTATGACAAAGAAACAAAAAATTACATTTATTTTTATAAGTTTCTAAATCTCATGTTCATCAATAGCATGAGGCATTAAACAAAATGGCAAAACATATCACAGCTATTGTAACATGCACAACAACATGTAAGCGTCGGTCATCAGATCACGAAACTGGCCAGTCACTCACAAAAGAAAATGACCAAGAAGTAACTCATTTCAATTATTACAACAGCTGAAATGTCCCCTTCCCTAGGAATGTCCAAAAAGAACGTGGGTGCATAGAATAACAATCCAAACAGAAGTAGATGACTAGAACAGTATGCTGGATTACTTGGAGGTCATCATTTTCACGAACTCTGAAAACAAACACAAAAATACATGTCAAATATGTGGAATCATATCCAACACAGAAATACTGATTGATAACAATATCAATGATCGCAAGAAGACCAAAAAAGACACATGACGACGATGACGAAGAAGAAGAAAAGATGAATGATGATGATGATGATGATGATGATGATGATGACGACGAGAGATGAGACGACGACGACGACGACGACGACGATGACGATGACGATGGTGATGCTGACGACGACGGCGGCGGGGTGGGTGGTGGTGGTGTGGTGGTGGTGGTGTGGTGGTGGTGGTGTGGTGGTCCCAGTCTTTCCAATGAGTCCATAGCAGACTCAACTCTGGATAAGAGACAGCTGTGGCCAAGAAATCCCTAAATGATTTTGACGGAACTGATGGGATTAGATCCTACAACCTTCCTATTGGTATTTTGTTAAGCTAACACTGTACCATATTAAGCTCTTCTTCTTCTTCTTCTTCTTCTCTTCTTCTTCTTTCTTCTTCTTCTTCTCTTCTTCTTCTTCTTCTTTTCTTCTTCTTCTTCTTCTTCTTCTTCTTCTTCTTCTTCTTCTTCTTCTTCTTCTTCATCTTCTTCTTCTTCTTCATTTCTTCTTCTTCTTCTTCTCTTCTTCTTCTTCTTCTTCTTCTTCTTCTTCTTCTTCTTCTTCTTCTTCTTCTTCTTCTTCTTCTTCTTCTCTTCTTCTTCTTCTTTCTTCTTCTTCTTCTTCTTCTTCTTCTTCCTTCTTCTTCTTCTTCTTCTCTTTCTAGTAGTAGTAGTTATTGTTGTTGTGGTGGTGATGATAGTAGTAGTAACAATATTTTGTTATTAGTTTTATTTTTATTATCATCATCATATTGATGACACCAGACCGTCAGCCAGCTACTGCGACCAAAACCAAGATTAAATTCAACACCAAGGTGGCAACATGGAATGTAAGAACAATGCTTCAGAAAGTAAATTAGACAACATCAAAATGGAGATGGAAAGGCTTAACATCAGTATTTTAGGACTAGGGGAAATGAGATGGAAGGGGGCAGGCATGATAACATCAGGAGAATATACAGTGATATACTCTGGTGGTAATTCACATGAAAGAGGAGTAGGCATCATAATGGACAAAGACAAATCCCAAAAAGCAGTGTCCGACAGAGTTTTACTGGTCAAATTCGGAGGGAAACCTTTTGATATCAACATCATACAGGTGTATGCACCAACATCCGCAAGTATCAGGAAGACATCGACAACTTCTACGAAGTTTTAGAGATGGCCAAGGTCCAATGTAAATCACAGGAAGTTACAGTCATAATGGGAGATTTTAATGCTAAAATGGGACAGGATAGGATGGAGGATATAGTTGGACCTCATGGCCTTGGTACACAAAACGAAAGAGGGGGAAGCTTGTAGAATGGGCACACATGAATGAGTTCATAGTAGGAAACACCTGGTTTGAGCAGCTAACAGAAGAAAATGGACTTGGATGAGTCCAGGAGATAATACCAAAAATCAAATTGACTACATCCTGATCAACAAAAGATTTAGAAATTCTTTACTGTCAGCAAAAACACTACCAGGCGCAGACTGCAATAGTGACCACAATCCGGTAGTGGGAAGGTTTAGGCTGAAATTGAGGAAAAGGAAAGCAGACCAAAAGCAACAACAAACTAAACCTTGGACTCTTGAAGACAGATGAAATGATACGTCAAAAATTTAATGTACATGTTCAAAACAAATTCAGTGCTCTGGAAGACGTTGGTGACAGTGAGGAACAATGGACAAAGTGAGAAGTACTATAAATGAAGCTTGTGAGGAAATCCCTAAGGCAAATAGAAAAGAAAAAAGAGCTGGATGACTAATGAAATTTTGGGCCTGATGGAGAAAAGGAGGAAGGCAAAGAGAAACAGGAGATATACAGGAAGATAAACAAAGAAATCAGGTATAGGTGCAGTGAAGCTAAGGAAGCTTGGCTGAACACAAAATGCAAAGAGATAGAAGAACGACACAAAATGTATCCTCAGGGTATGTACAGACGAATTGAAGAAATTGTTGTTCACAGGAAATATACATGCACATCAACTGGTTGCTTAAAATCAAAAGATGGCACGCTTATCATGGAAAAAGACAAAATACTGGACAGATGGGGAGAGTACATTAAAGACCTTTTTGAGGATAACAGAAACGAAGAACACATTATAAAAAAGAACTTTGACGGACCACCCATAATGAAAGATGACGTCAGAGCAGCACTGAAAAAGATGAAACCAGGAAAAGCCCCAGGACCAGACAACATTACTACAGAGATGATTGAAGCCCTGGAGGAATTTGGCATAGAAAAAATAACAGTCCTCCTAAATGAAATTTATGACACAGGAAAAATCCCCAAAGATATGTCAAAATCAATTTTCATTGCACTTCCAAAGAAGACAGGAGCTATAGAATGCGAACTCCATCGCACAATCAGTTTGATAAGTCATGTAACAAAAATCCTGTTAAGAATAATCATGATGAGGACAAGGAATAGAATCAAAAGAGAAATAGCAGAAGAACAGTGTGGATTTATGGAGGGGAAAGGAACTATTAATGCCATATGCATCCTAAGAACTATCATAGAGAGGTCAGTTGAGATGAATAAGGATTTGTATTTATGCTTTGTTGACTATACCAAGGCTTTCGATCGGGTACGACATGAAGAATTGATCAACCAACTGGAGAGACTCAATGTTGATGGAAAAGATCTACGAATAATCAGGAATATGTACTGGGAACAAACAGCTGCAATGAGAATAGAAAACAATATAAGCTCTTTTCAAAACATCAAAAGAGGAGTCAGACAGGGTTGTGTTTTGTCACCAGATCTGTTTTCACTATATAGCGAAAACATCATCAGAAACCTAGAAGAAGACCCTGGATTAAAGGTTGGAGGGAAAATGATAACCAACATTCGGTACGCAGATGACACCGTGCTAATTGCAGAAAATGAAAGGGAACTACAAAACCTTGTGAATATACTAGAAACAGAAAGCAAAGGTAAGGGGTTGGAACTAAACAGCAGGAAGACTGAAGTCATGGTGATCAGTAAAAAACATGAAATCCCCTCCTGCAAAATAACAGCAAATGGCACAACCATGACACAGTACAGGTTAATAAGTTCAAATACCTGGGAACGGTCATTTCATCAGACGGCAGATGCACATCGGAAATAGCTGGCAGAATCGGCCAAGCCAAAACAGCATTCAAGAAGATGACAAGCATTCTTACCAACAAATGCCTATCAATTAACATCAGAAAGAGAGTCCTTGAATGTTATATAGAACCAATACTGTTGTACGGATGCGAGGCGTGGACAGTCAGCAAGCAAAGCCAGAGCAGGATTGAGGCAGCCGAGATGTGGTTTCTCAGAAGAATGTTGGGGGTGCCATGGACAGCAGAGAAAACAAACGAGACAGTCTTGATGGAGGCAGACACAAGTCGATCACTGATAGGGAAGATTAGGAAAAGACAAGCAACATTTATAGGCCATTTTATGAGGAAGGGGGATTTGGAGCACCTGGTCACAACGGGAAAGCTGGAGGGAAAGAGAGCACCGGGTAGACCCAGGGAGAGAATGCTGGACGGACTTGCAAGGTGGCTGAGGATGAGGAGGGTGGGGGAGATGCTGGGGGCAACGAGAGATAGAGATGGTTGGAAGTCCATGGTCGCCAACGCCATGCGGCAGGGCACCTGATGATGATGATCATCATCATATTTTTAAGATGATAACGATAATGCTGCTTCTGCTGCTGCTGATGGTGATGACAATGGTGATTATCATTATGACAATAACTATTACTGTTATTATTATTATTGTTATTATTGTTATTATTATCATCATCATATTATTATTATTAGGAGGAGGAGGAGGAGGAGGAGTAGTGTTGTTGTTGTTGTTGTTGTTGTTGTTGTTGTTGTTGTTATTGTTACTGTTGTTGTTGTTATTAGTAGTAGTATTATTATGATTAATATCACTTCACTCACCTTCGTAGTTGACCTGACCATCACCATCCAGGTCAGCCTCGCGGATCATCTCGTCCACCTCCTCATCTGTCAGTTTTTCACCCAGTTGGGTCATGACGTGCCTCAGCTCAGAAGCAGAGATGAATCCATTGCCGTCCTTGTCGAACACCCTGAAGGCTTCCCGCAGTTCTTCCTCTGAGTCTTGATCTTTCATCTTCTTGGCCATCATCGTTAGGAACTCAGGGAAGTCGATGGTGCCATTGCCTGTGTGAGGGATGGAGGGACAACATTTGTTTTGGCTGTGATTATGATGACTTATGGTTCTTCATATTCATTTTCGTTTCATGTTTTGTCAGTGTCTGTTTTTTACTTGATTAAAAGTTTGACATGGTTCTGTTTCTGTAGAGTGCAAGTAACATGCCCTGGACACGGATCGTTTGTGCTATATGAGTGAAACTATTACTGTTGTTACAAAGTTACCTGATAGAATGGTGTCCTGTTCTGTAATTCACCTTTCCTTTCTTTCTTTTCTTTCTTTTTTTTCTTCTTTTTTCCCTGGCACGTTGATCGTTTTGATAGAGCCTTCGGTCTCTAATCTCATATCTCGAGTTCAATCTTAGCTCCATCATTATCATTATCATCGTGTGCCCCGCCGCATGGCGTTGGCGATCATGGCCCTCCACACGAATCTATCCCCTGACTCTGCAAGTACATCTCTTACCCTATCTGTATTCAGCCACCCTGCACGCTCGTCCAATATTTTCTCCCTGGGTCTACCTGGTGTTCTCTTTTCCTCCATCTTTCTTGTTGTGACCAGGCGTTTAATTCCCCTTTCCTCATAAAATGTCCTATCAATGTTGCCCACGTTAAAGTCTAGCCTGTTAGAGACCAAGCTTAACGTTTTCATCACTCTAGTGGTGTCGGTTTATTGTTTCATGGGTTGATAAGGAATGATCTTGGAGAGATCAAAGACGAGCTACGTCAAGTGAAAGAACGATGTGAGGAAATCAACAACAGGTGTAACAGACTGGAGAAAGATCACAGAAACCTGACGGAGACAGTGACAGATATGAATGGTGACATAAAACAACTGTTCCAGGAATCTAATGATGAGAAAGAGGAAATACAACAACTCACAGAGACAATCAGGGATATGAGACACGATGTTGCCCAATTAAAGTCAGACACAGACAGGTTAGAAGATTTCTCACGAAGAGATAATTTACGTTTTTTCGGGATTTCTCAGCAAGAATCTAGGGAAACGTTTGACTCATGTGCTACTGCAGTCATTGACGTTCTCAATAGTATTGACGACCCTAAAGTCTGGACTACTGATGACATCGTACGAGCACATCGAACTGGACAGACAAGACAAGGGCAACCCAAACCAATGATAGTCAAATTCACCAGGTGGAGAGACAAAATGCTGATTATTACAAACAGAGACATACGACGAAAACTACATGTGAAAGGTATCAGGGTCGCAAACGACCTAACAAGAACACAGGCACAAATTGTTGCAAGAGCACGTAGTGAAGGCAAAAGAGCATACTTCCAAAAGGGGCAATTGGTGATTGGACCAAGACCACCAGAACAGCGATCTTATGCTCAGATTGTGAGTGGTGCCACAGTTTCAGACTTACAACCTAAACACACCTCTTCCGACGTGAGAGACACGTCCACCTTCGCCAATCGGCGGGATGAAGTCGCTGGTGGGGAACCCCCTCAAGATGGGGAGATGACGAGGGGAGTTGTCACCTCTAACGGGGGCAGAGTCGCGAGTGGTAGTTCCCCTTCCTCCTCCTCCTCCTCTTTCCCGCCTGTCATCCCACGTGCAAACCGGGCCGAGCTTCAGCGTGACGCCAACAGGAGTTCCCAGGGGCATGACACCGGGCGTATTACAGACACGGACGCACGTGCATCACGCGGCAGTCCTGCGGCAGACCGACAGACGGGTGGGAGGGTGAGCATGGGCAGCCAACCGCGACGGACGTCAACAAACACGGCCCGCGGCAGAGGAGCAGGCGGTAACCTTGGCAACAGGAGCTTGCGTTCCGGTACTTCCAGAAAGCCATAGGACAGGCATGGCCATCCAAACCAGTGGTCCTTTTTGAATTACAACGTTGAAAATTTGTACAGTAAATTGAAGAACGTTTCCTTCATAAATTATGTAACAAAATTTGATTTTGTTTGTCTCACTGAATGTTTTCTTGATACTTCGTTTGATTTCAGCTGTTTGTTCACTGATTATTTGAAGTTTTACGCTCCAGCTAAGAAATTGTCACACCATGGCAGGAATTCGGGTGGAGTTTTATTGTTGGTGAAAAAAAATTTAGAAAATTGTGTGAAAGAAATAATGTTAGATTATGATAACACCATTGCCATCAGAGTAAACAAAAATGTATTTGATTTAGACAAAGATTTGATTTTGATTGCATGTTATGTTGCGCCAGAAGGAAGCCCTAGATATAACGAAACATTAATTAAAGATGGGATCTTGATGCTGGAAGAATTAATGCTACAACAGTTTGAAAAAGAAAAAACACATTTTATAATTATGGGAGATCTCAATGCTAGAACAGGTCACGAACAGTTTGCGCCTGAAGACATGACTACCTATTTGGAAGACATTGAGTATGACAGGATGTATAATGAATGTGATGCACGTTGTTCTAAAGATGAAACTGAATAGTTTTGGCAAAACATTGTTGAACTTATGTTTCATGTTGGATATGGTTATTTTGAATGGTTTTTGTGATGGAGATACAGAGGGTGAATACACTTTTGTGTCTCCAAATGGGTGTAGTGTGATTGACTATTTTCTTGTTCCCTATAATCTGGTATCATGCTTTGATTTACAGGTAGGTAACTGTGTTGATTCATGGCATCTACCTGTTGAGGTAATGTGGAAAAGGGGAAATAATCATACAGATGTAGAAAGTGCAAGACAACAAGGGGAAGAAAAAATTGTATGGTCTGAAGAAATAGCAAGTTTATTTGTACACGAGCTTGATGGTTCTGAGTTCAACAATTGTCTACAGACAGCTTTCGGTTTGTTAGATTATAATGTGAATGACAGTTCGGAGCAGTTTACTAAGGCTTTATGCGGGGCAGCTGCGTGTATGGTACGAACAGTGAGACAAGGACAAAAGAAACAGAATGATTGGTTTGATAAGGAATGTGAAAGAAAGAAACAAGAAGTTAAGAGGCTACTGAAAAGATTCCAGAGATGCAAAACAGAAAAAGAAAAAAGAGAAAAAAGAGAAGCATATGTCATATCACGAAAAGAGTATGTTAAACTAAGGAAAACGAAAGAAAGGGAATACGAAGATAAGAAAAGAAGAACACTCAAAAATTCCATCAATGACTCCAGGACATTCTGGTCAATAATAGGATCTGTTAATAGAAAGGCCTTTGTGTACAATGAAATCTCTATTGAACAATGGTACAATCATTTCTGCAGTGTTTTCAATGATATCGGGGGAAATACTGCACAAGAGAGTAATATAGTAGAGGAAGAAAATAATTTTGAGCCACTTTTCAATGAGCCTATAACTAAAGAAGAAGTGACTGCGAGTACCAGGCATTTGAAAGCAGGAAAGAGCGCAGGACCAGATCAAATAATCAGCGAAATGTTAAAACATGCAAGTGCTAATGTAATTGATTTCCTTGTCCATTTATGTAACAAGCTTTTTGATAATGGCATTTTCCCGTCAGAATGGGCAAAGTCCATAATAATCCCAATTCATAAAAAAGGAGATGTGAATAATCCAGATAATTATAGAGGAGTCGCTCTAACAAGTATAGTGAGTAAAGTTTATACATATATTTTGAATAAGAGATCAACAAAGTGGGCAGAAAAAGAAGAGAAAATAGTTGAAGAACAAGCTGGATTTAGAGCAAAATACAGTACAATTGATCATATTTTCACACTTTACTCCCTTGTGCAGAAGCATTTACTTTTAAATAAGAAACTTTATGTTGCATTTGTGGATTTTAGGAAGGCATTCGATTCTGTGAATCGTAATAATCTTTGGAATGTACAGTGAAACTCTGTTATAGCGAGAGCGGACGGCCCAGGCACATTTTCTCGCTATTGCCGAGTTCTCGTTATTCCCAAATGACGAATTTACCAAGGGAAACAAAGGGAAATAATCTTGGCACCGGCGCCGTCGATGTGTTCATAATTAATCGATAGTGTCCCTTGATTACACACCGCACAAGGACGCGCCTTTCGTTGTTTTTCTTTGTTACCGGCCACCACGAGATGTGCCCTACGGGAACTTGACGACGAGGTGGGGGTGGGGCGAGTGGCGAGAACTTTTGTGACCAGGAAGGATAGAAAATCTCTCGTTATTACCGAGATGATTATCCACTAACTCTCGTTAAACCCAATGGTTTATTCTTAAAGATTAAGAAGGATAAAAAACGGGGATTGAAAAATGTCTCGTTACTACAGTGTTCTCGTTATTACAGTTGTTATTAATGGACTCCACTGTATTACGTAAAAGTGGTGTGAATGGAAAATTATATATGGCCCTAAGAGGAGTTTACAACTCGGTGCTTGCATGCGTGCGTGAGAAGTGTGTATATTCAGATTATTTTGAATGCCCTAAAGGAGTGAAACAGGGGTGTCAATTGAGTCCTCAATTGTTTTCATTTTTCATTAATGAATTAGCAGTGGAACTGTCAAGAAAAGGCAGGCATGGCATTCAAATTATCCCTGGGGTTATTGAGATATTCCTATTGCTGTTTGCAGACGATGTTATTCTTCTCTCTGGTACAGTCAAAGGCTTACAAAACCAGTTAAATGTCTTAAAGGAAGAATCGGATCGACTAGCTTTAACAGTTAACATGGATAAAACTAATATTATGATTTTCAGGAAGGGTGGACATTTATCAAAATACGAAAAATGGTTCTATGGAATTAACGAGGTTAAAGTTGTTAATTCTTATAAATACTTAGGAATGATATTTTCGACAAAATTAAGTTTAAATTATGCATGGGAAGAATCTTGTAATAAAGGGAAAAAGGGTGTTATTGAAATTCTAAAATCCTTACGGAAGCTCAATTCTATTGATTGTAATTTATATTGGAAAATGTTTGATACACAGATAGAACCTTTACTTACATATGCAGCTGAAGTATGGGGTCTTACTGTAAATCCACATATGGAAAAAGTGCATACATATGCTATAAAACGTTTTTTGGCTGTACCAATTCACTCTTCTAACACTGTTTTATATGGAGAAACTGGAAGATATCCTTTATACATTAGAACCTTTGTGAAGAGTATTAAATACTGGTTGAAATTGTTAAGGCTTCCACAATCTCGGTTATGTAAACAGGCATATGAAATGACGGTTACTCAAATGGAAATAGGAAAACAGAACTGGGCCTATCAGGTAAAAAAGGCTTTATCAGAACTTGGGTTTGGAATCGTGTGGTTGTCCCAGGGAGTAGGAAATGAGTGTCAGTTTATTAATGAATTTAAAGACAGGCTTATTTGTTCGTTTAAACAAAATTGGCACTCAGATATGGAAAACAAAGAAAAATATAGTTGGTTCTTCTCATTTAAAGATGTTTTTCAAACCGAAAAATATCTCAGTGTTGTTACGGATAAATGGCAAAGAACTAATTACGCAAGATTTAGATTAAGAACACTTGGTTTCAATGCAAATAAAAAATTGGTTTCAACCTGGGACGTCCACAGTATATCCTTGCTCCTTATGTGGAAACAATGTCGATAATGAAAAACACTTTTTATTCCAATGCCAAATTTTTGACACAATACGTGGAAAATGCAAAGTTTTTGAATCCGACATGGCCAAAAGACAAGATGTTGTATCTATTTTGTCGTCTGATGACGAAGTCATAATCAAATCAGTGGCACTATACATTGCGGAAGCACAAAAAATAAGACATAAACACTTACAAGCCCGACAATAGTGCTAGACAATATCATACTGGGATTAATTTAATCTCCTTTGACTGATATGGGCTATATCACGTTAACTCCAAAAGAAGCCGCTTTATTATAGACTGTTTTTTAAAGAGCTGTTTTCATTTGCTTTATTTTGCTTTGTTTGCCGATAATTTAAGAGTAGCTAATAATATGAAAATAATGGTATATTTGTAGAATATGTTAGAAGTGGATATTGAAAGGGTATATAGACACTTAAGGGTCTACTATACATGTTAACAAAAAAACAAAAACAAAAAACAAACAAAAAACAAATAAATAAAAGGCATAGTGATGTCCCTTGTTAACAGAGTATTATGGGGCAGTTATGTGAAGATTATATTATTATCACTAAATGTAAGGTTTGGGTGGTCTAGCCCAGATGTTTTATCATATTACAGTTTTGATGTGTGTGTGTGCGTGTGCACGAGCGCGCGCCCGCGCGTGAGTGTATATGGGTGCGTGTGTGGGTGTGTGAAAAAGATTTTGGTTTGCCTAAACCTAGACAAATTATTGGCCTGAATGTAGGAACACTGTTCTGATATTTTGTTTGTTTGTTTGCATTATGTAATACTGATAAAATGGATGATTGTTCATTATATATGATTTGAATATGTTCGACTATTCAAGGAATGGATGTTCGATATTTTTTTTGATTATGCGTGAAGAATTTGCGCACATACAAAGAGTGGATTATGTGTCGCACTACTGGAAAATTGTTATCCCCCTTGTCAAAAGACCTTTTCGGGTAATGACAATAAACAGTTTCAGTTTCAGTTTCAGTTTCTCTCTCTCTCTCTCTGAGATGCGCATACGCACGCACACGCCCCCCCCCCCCCCACACACACACACATACACACACGTACACACAAAACAGATACACACACGCACGCGCGCGCGCGCGCACGCACACACACACACACACACACACACACACACACACACACACACACACACACACACACACACACACACTCGACACACATAATATCACTTATAGTGAAAAGACGTTAAATCAAAGAACGAACGAACGAACTCGACACACATCGCCAATGTGCAAATGAGAGGAGGTGAAACCAGTGTTGTCTTTGCCATAAGCATCAACCTTGTTGATCATGTCTCATGTTTTACCAGTAATTTCCACCTTCAAATGTATACAGAGTATTATTTGTGAAATAGTATAATATGAAAAAAAATTGTTATATTGTTATTACCATCAGCATCCACCTCATTGATCATGTCTTGAAGTTCTGCCTCTGTGGGGTTCTGTCCTAGTGATCTCATGACAGTTCCCAGTTCTTTGGTGGTGATGGTTCCATCCCCATCCTTGTCGAACAAAGAGAAGGCCTCTTTGAACTCTGCACACAAAGGCCATAGACACTGATGATTGCACATATCTTATAGGAAAAATCGTGACAGTGACTAGTTGGGAAGATGTATGGAAGTTTTTCTTCACATAAAGCAAATATAGAGAGAGATTATCACATGCCCAATGACAATCTAACTACATCTGTCTTACGTTGTTGTCAGTACCTGGCAGTCAGTCTCCTTTTTCTTTCTTTTTTTTTTTTTTTCTCCAGCTCAAAAAAGTCAGGGAAGTTGTGTTGTCACACATGTAGTTTTTGTCCTAAGTGCTGATTTAGGTTATGACTGTAGTTTCAGCGTTTCCAAGGCAAGTTGGAATTTCGCTACACCAAAGTCTGAGTAAGACTTGGCGTTTAGTATTTGATACACTTACGTACTTATTCATTAATTTGTTCATCTATCTGTTCATTTAAGGTTACGTTCATGTGTAGACCAATGTATGTAAATGTGTATGCAAGGATGAATGAATTGACGGATGAATGGACAGAAGAATGGAAGGATCAAATAAAGAGACACGATAATATAGGTATATGTGCATGTCTTTTGAGTTTTGAAATTATATCACAAGTAAGGGGAAAAGGTATACCAACCTGCAATCTGTTCCTCAGAAAGTGCGTCAGCCTGAAAACGAGAAAACAAACATATTTGATTGATTAACATAAAAAACATACAAAACAAAAACAACAATACAAACAGCAGCAATATAAATACGATGCCAACACGACAATCGAAACAACAATAATAACGTGAATAAGAAGAAATAACAACAACTGGGGCAGAAGTTAGCTGTACATGTAAATCTGCTCATGAACTCTTGAGTGCGTGCAAGCAAGATGCTGAACTTGTACCGTGTGGCAAACACCGGTAACTTTTATAGTTTTAAACATTCTAATGGTTCTGCAAGAATTTTCACCTTGAAACAGTTTGATTTAATCTCTCGATAGGCAGGCTATTATTTGCGTACATCAATATATCTGGGGGTCAGTTGTGCGCAAGTGAAACATGACATGAGCAAACTGACGTGGGAACACCTTTGGCATGGCACATTTATTTAAGGCTGCATGCCAGTGACGGCAGATATCCGAAACAAAACTGGACAGAGTCGATTGCTGTCAGTCTCCTCCTTCCCTCTACCTCTGCAGCCGCTATGTACGTAGATAGATAGATAGATAGATAGACATGGATATGGATATGGATATATGTCTGTCACTGAGGGCTGTGCCATGGCTGACACAGTGAGTGATGATGGACAGACAAGAACTCTCACGTATTCTGCTAACCAGCAATTGTTTGTCAGGGACAATGCTACCTGTTCTCTGAATCTGCCGGTTGATGTTCTTCAGCACTGTCTTGCTCTGAAACTGGGAAGAACGAAGACCCAACGTGGAAAGAGGGCAGGCAGGAGAAAGCGCCATGCTATTCCTGTGATAATTTTGGCAAGATTTCCATCTGTACCCCCCTTCATGCGATCATTGTGCTCCACAGTCGACAAAAAAAATCTTGTAATGGTGCCAGCTGTGAAAAGCTGTCAACAGGAAAGTACGGCACTACAGATTATGTGCTTTAATGCACAGTCATGTCGAAATATGACCACAGCGCTGAGAAACGTAATTACAGACAAGGATCTGGATGTAGCTGTATTGACCGAAGCATGATTCACTGAACATAGAGATGAAGCTCTCATGACGGAAATGACTCCAGAAGGGTACATCCTAAAAAATCCTTTTCACGAGTAGGGAGCGGAGGGGGAGGCATCACAGTAGTGCTTAGAGAAGCACTAAGTGGCTGCTGCACAATTGAAAAGCTTTCCTTGAAAACCTGTGAATGTTTGTCACTGCACGTGAGACAAAAGCAAATGAGTCTGCTGCTACTGTGCCTTTACAGACACATCGCCATGGTCATATTGTGGACTGGCTTGTGGTGCAAGAACATCAACCTGTTTTGCAATCCAGCGTACCAGGCTTGGCTTTGGGTGGCCATTTTGCTATTCTCTGCTGTCTGCCTTCTCAGTACAATAAGAGACCCAAAAGAACCATTTCATCAAGAAATGTTACAAAAAATCAATGTTGAACAGCTTCGCTCTGACATCTCTGCCTTTGCTGCTGTAGCAAATAAAACTGATCCCCCTGACACGACTGTGTATAATGATGGTTTGAAGCAGAACTTCTATCAGCATGCGCCACTCATCACCCGCTGTGTTCCTGATCGTCCCTCTGTACTATGATGACAGACGAACTCAAAAAAAGGGAAATGCAAACTGCGCAGAGTTGAATGCCAATGGCGCTCCACCAAGTTGCCTGTGGATCGTATGATCTATGTGGCAGAGCGAAATGCTTTGCTTAGTTTGCAGATAGAGGCCAAGAAAAATCATTTGTGGATCGTAATCATTCTATTTTTGGCAGAGCGAAATGCTTTGTGTGTTTGTTGTTGCAGAAAGAGGCCAAGAAGAAGTATTTGTGGATCGTACGATCTATGTGGCAGAGCGAAATGCTTTGCTTAGTTTGCAGAAAGAGGCCAAGAAGAAGTATTTCAGTTCGGAAATTTCAAACAGTTTATCCTGCAAACAATTCTTTGCTGTCTCTGATAAACTAATAGGAAAATCAAAATCTTTTGTTCTTCCAACCAACATGCCCGAGTCCCTTCTTCCTGATACCTTCTGTGCTTTCTTTTCTGAAAAGATTTTAAAGGTAAGGTAAGATCTGGATTATTTTCCTACAGATGCTTCCCACAAGCCATTTCATGGTTCTCTCCTGACTCAGTTTGAGGCAGTTTCTCCAGAAAAAATCAGAATACTCCTAGAGCAGTCCCCAAGCAAAAACCTGTTCTTTGGATCCCATACCAACAGAATTTGTCAAACTGTGGAAAAATGATCTTCTCCACCTCATCACTGATATCATCAATCACAGTCTTCTCACTGGTAAGGTTGACAATTCTCTCAAGCATGCTATTGTGATTCCTCTTCTTAAAAAGTAATCTTGATCCAAACTCTTTCCGAAACTACAGACCAGTTTCCAACTTTCCATTTATCTCAAAACTGTTCGAAAAGGTTGTTCTATCACAGCTTTTAAAGCACCTGAATGAAAATGGTCTGCTGGAGACAAACCGGTCGGCTTACCGCGTGTATCACAGTACTGAAACTGCTTTGCTTGCTGTTACTGACTTACTCTTGACTAACAATTAACATGGATCAGAATTTTGTTTCCATTGCTGCCTTTTTAGACCTGTCTTCTGCTTTTGATACTATTGATCATGACATTCTTCTTGACCGTCTTTCCACTTCCTTTGGTATCAGATCAAATGCTGTCCTGTGGTTCAGGTCATATCTTAGTGGGCGTACACAGTCTATTACTCTTCAAGGTCTCTACTCAAAGCCATCTTCCTTACTTTTCAGTGTTCCACAGGGGATCTGTTTTAGGTCCCATTCTTTTCATTTTGTACAATCAGCCACTCTCCTTCATCATTCAGAAACATCACTTTGACTATCACAAATTTGCTGATGATACAGAACTACAGACAGCTGCAGTGCCTTTTAATTTCCAGTACATTTTTCAGCAAAATGTGCTGTGCATCAGTGAGATAAAATCATGGATGAACAAAAACAGACTTAAGTAAGATGAGAATAAGACTGAACTTCTTGCCATCGGTGACCATGTTCGTCTTCTGAGATAAGGCCTGATCCTCTAACTCTCTCTTTTGAATCGGTGCCTTTTCAATCTTCAGCAAAGTACTTGGGTGTCCACTTGATGAGACACTGTCTTTGGACAAGCACATTTCTTCTGTCTGCCAGTATGCATTTTATCATCTCATAAGAATCAGCTCAATTTCATTATATCTTTCCATAAACGACACAGCACGAGTTGTCGTGTCCTTTTTACTGTCAAGACTGGACTATTGTAATGCAATTCTTGCAGGTCTCCCTTCCTTTCCTATTAAGCGCCTTCAGAGGGTACAAAATAGTGCAGCTAGGCTGGTATTCAGAAAGCGAAAGAACCCCTAAGCAATCAGCCTATTGAAGCAACTCAACTGGCTCCCTGTGGAAGCAAGAGTAGAATGTAAACTAACTACATCTGGCCGATCGGTATTTTGATGGTACCTTGCCTATCTACCTCTCCTCTGTGCTTAAAACATACAGACCTGGACGCAGTCTCAGGTCAAGCAACCAAAAGCTTCTGGCAAAATCAAAATCAAAATACAAAACCATAGGACACCGAGCCTTCCGTTGCCAGGCCCCACTTGTCTGGAACGGAACGATTTGCCTTTTTCTCTCCGCTGTTCATCATCTCTCTCTTCTTTCAAGGCGGGCCTCAAAACTCATCTTTTTGATAAATACTACCAGTAATGAAACACGATTTTTTTATCTTTTTGATTCAATAATGTATGTATTAGTACATACTTGCAACAGATGTGCTGGTGTGTGTGTTGCGGGGGGACTAGGAGTGGGAGTAAATATAATTGACCACTAGGCATCGGGCTGATTGGGAAAAATGAACTAATTAATGTAAAGCGCAGTGAGTCTTTATCTATGTGTAAGAGAATAGCGCTATATAAAAGTGATTTATTAATATTATTATTACCATTATTATCATTATCATTACTATTCTTATTATTATATAGATATAGATATATACAGATACATACATACATTCATACATACATTCATACATACATACATACATACATACATACATACATGCATACATTCATACATACATACATACATACATACATACCTATATATATACATACATGCATACATACATATATAGACAGATACATACATGTTTAGACAGATACATACATACATAGATAGATACAAACATACATACATACATACATACATGCATACATACAGTTATAGATTTACACACACACACACACACACACACACACACACACACACACACACACACACACACTCACCACACACACACACACACACACACACCACACACACACACACACACACACACACACACACACACACACACACACACACACACACACCACAATACACATACACATACACAATACAGAAAATGAAAGAGGAAAAAATTAACACATATATAAAAAATGACGCGTGTCCGCAACACCACACTTTATTAATTGTCCAGAGCAAACCATGGACGCCTGACGGTCAAAGCTTTGGCTTATGCATACACAGGACGTGGATACCGGACTATTAAGACGTATAGAAATAATCCACGATTTGACCACTCTCACTTTCTCTCCTACTCGTGGGCAGACCAGTTCAGTGTTTAGGCTTACTGGGGACCTCCGGTTTACTTTAAGGTTCAATCGAAAGTGACTTGCTATGGCACATTTCTGGCGTTAAAATTGGAAAATGTTGACATTGGGGGAATAAGCAAAACCATAAATACATGAACATTGAGTATGAAAGCTTGTTTGAAGGACTTAAGAAAACAGACCCTGCCCCTTTCCCTTTTCTCACTCTCTTGCCTAGCCCCGTGTTCTTTACAAAATCGCCTTTGTCAAGCGCTCACGCACATAAGGAAAGACAGCAATGAAAAACAGTCACCAAGTTTAAGATGTTAAAAAGAAACAGCAGACGATATTCATCAAGTTTAAGTAAGCAAATGATATTATACTGTTCTCAAAAGCAGTCAAGCTGGGGTGCTAGGACGAGGAGGTTATTTTGCTTTGCTTTGGTTTGCTTTGGTTTGCTTTGCTTAGCTTTGCTTTGCTCTGCTTTTTAATGTTCTGCTTTTTCGATCGTTACCATTTTTAATGAAATATTTTTAAAGTGATGTTACATGTATGTTCTACTTGCTACCATTTTCAACAACATTAACTTAGACTAAAGGATATTCTATTACTCTTTTACGGCATGTACATTATAATAACTCAGTGATTTCAGTCAGAATAAGTCATTGTAATTATTATGTTATCATCATTCGATGTTTTTGCGGATCTGGACTTTGATACGTTTGGGAACTACTTACTGCATTGCAACAGTGTCAGATTAAAACAAAATATTTCATGGACATATCAGGCCCATAAGATAAACCCTAATCACAGATAATACAAACAGCCCCGTCTCTCCACATCTGTCTGATTATGCTATTTGACTAAGTCAGAGAAAATGAACACTGAACATGGTAATTTCAGCAAGGTGCTTGTTGTTAAACCATAAATTATTGTCTGTTGACAGTTTCAGTTTCCGTTTCTCAAGACGACGTCTCCGTGCTAGGAATGATTTCCATATACACTAACGTCACAGGTGTCATGTGTATGGTGGCACAAGCCCTAAGCCTGCACGTAAACCCATGAGCTGGCCAGGTCCTGAGGCCCTACCTGTTGAGAGAGCTGTGGACTCAAGAACTCATGTATCGAGTTCATTTTTAACCTGAAACATGAAAACTGACCGCAATCAGTCTGGTGATTTCAGATTATTCTTTCAAAGAGGTTCCCTCTTCCTACATGTCTGCTTGCATGTCAAGACCTTGCCAACACGTAGGATTTTGCATAGGCTTAAGAGTCTGTCGGATTATCACTGATAGATTGGATGGAGCGCATATAGAATTTGCCAAACATAGTAAATCCTTCTTGAACAAACACACTGAAGACTGAAATTCGTGAGCAAGAAATGTAATTTCCAGTTGTCTCAAAAGGTACATCAAAAGATGACTACTTAGAAAAGTGTACTTAGCCAAAAGGCGACTACTGAGAAAAGTGCACGTGGCCAAAAGGCGACTACTGAGAAAAGTGCACTTAGCCAAAAGGTGACTACCGAGAAAAGCGCACTTAGCCAAAAGGTGACTTCTAGGAAGGCTTACTAAGAAAAGTGCACTTAGCCAAAAGGTGACTACTAGGAAAAGTGCACTTAGCCAAAAGGTGACTACTAAGAAAAGTGCACTTAGCCAAAAGGCTACTATTAAGAAAAGTGCACTTAGCCAAAAGGTGACTACTAAGAAAAGTGCACTTAGCCAAAAGGCTACTATTAAGAAAAGTGCACTTAGCCAAAAGGTGACTACTAAGAAAAGTGCACTTAGCCAAAAGGCTACTACTAAGAAAAGTGCACTTAGCCAAAAGGTAACTACTAGGAAAAGTGTACTTAGCCACAAGGCGACTACTAAGAAAAGTGCACTTAGATTTACATGTCTCATGAAAAGTACATGTGGATTTAGATTTACTCTTGAAAAGTACAATCCATTGTAGGAAAAAAGAACACACTGAAAAAACTTGTAACCATAGATAAAATATTAGTGTATGAAAACTGGAGTCATGGTGGAGGGATTTTTATCCAATATAGTATTGAATTTTACAACCCCATGCCAGTGGAAGATTTGCCTACAATTTTCATTCGTTGACTCGTGTCAGTCATCATTTCCAAGTCTACAGTTGCATTACATGTACAGTTTTGGTCGACAGGGGTTTGCATTTCGAGTCATGGACAGTGGGATTCTCTCTCTCTCTCTCTCTCTCTCTCTCTCTCTCTCTCTCTCTCTCTCTCTCTCTCTCCTCTCTCTCTCTCGTGTGTGTGTGTGGTGTGTGTGTGTGTGTGTCTCTCTGTCTCTCATGTCCGTTACAAAAGCCAGACTTGCAATACAAAGGTCTGACTTTGCAAAAATAAGGCCTGTTTTGCAATACAAAAACTTGATTTGGAATACAAAGATTTGATTTGCAATACAAAAACCTGACTTGCCTGCAAAAGCCTCATTTGGATTAAAAAACAAAAACCAGAAGACCCCAAAACCTTGTGTTATCATCATGGTTATAGCAACAGAGTTCTAAAACAAGGCATAACAAATGTGCAGGCACGTTATGGCACGTGTTTTGATTTGATCCAAAGTTATTGCCCTAGTTTAATGAAATTTCCTACAATCCAAATAGAAATCACATATCCGTGTACCGTACCATTAAACAGTGTAATATATATGGAGATCTTCGTGATCTGCACGCAAATGCCTTACTGCTTTCGAAAGTATGAATTTAATTTGAGATTGCAGCATTTAAGAACCCAGAGGAGTAGAAAAAAAAATCAAAATGAAAACAAATGAAATTATTTTTTTCGAATGATGTAATTATCAGTCTTTTAATGGGCCTGACCTACATTATCCGCTGTTGCTGGTATACTTGTATTAGAACAATACAAAACAGGACATGCAGCAAAATATTGACATTAAACCGAACTAGACCCAACATAAATGAATTTAGACGTTTGATGAAAGGCAGCAAGAAAGAAAGAAAGACAGGCAGACACAGAAAAGAGCATCTTTGTGAGCGCTATATCTTGTTCACCCAGCTTTGGATGAGCTGAATGGGTTCGTGAACTTATTCATGGCTAAGCTGGTAAAGAGAGTAAAGAGAAAATTTAGGCATGAGCCCTTCTCTTCTTGCAGATTTCTAGTCGGTGGACACGACTTACAAACTGAATGAGGCAAATACACAAACATTTCAAAAGAAGACAGAAAACATGATTATTGTCTGTGGTGTGATTGAAGGTAGACTTCATTTCCTGGATAACTGTTTCAGAATCAAAACAACGAGACTGAAACTGATGAAAAATGGTTACGAAAAATGTGTACCTTCAAGAATCGATTGCTCTAAATCCGTCACACTTAATCCACATGACTTGCTTTCAGGAAGATGGTTACAAATACTTGTTGTGGGATATGTCTATGATTGCATGGTTTCTCTTCAATTATCCAGAAAATCTTTCGCCTTTTCTATGACTGCCTGCATTGGTAAAGACAACAGATTCTTAGTCATTGATGCATTTATATCCCCACTGATAATGATAATGATAATATCGTGAAATCAGTAAATGTTGTAACCATTAACTTTTATGTCAACTTTTTACAACCAGTCTCCTCTCGTTGCCCTTCTTTTGCTATCTTGTGGCGAATAACTGTAGATATTTTTGAGTTCAGAGTCTGCTTTTGGTTATACAATTTATTTCTTTCAATTTCGTAACTGTTAAATACACTTGCTTGTGTCTGGATGAAATTTCCATTCAGAGGTTGTTTTTTAAACAAAGACTGCTCTCCACTTTAGGTGCCTACATTTATTTTCAAAGAAGAAATCTTTTGGAAAATGATACAAAGAAAGAGCAGTGTACAAATTGATACAAGTGCTAAATTCAAACCACTGACAATATGCAATATTCATGAATAACTTACATTGTTTTCAGAAACACGGCATGGTTAATGGTTTTAGATAAACAAACTCGACCACAAATAATATTGACAATATAAACCACTTTCATGGACATGTTACCTGCTTTAAAACACATTGACAGGCAAATTAACGATAATGTTGTCCTATAACCCTGGAGTCGTAGGGGAAACGAGGTGGTAGAGGCCTCAACGTTTCTTGGGGGTCAGCATTTTGAGGATGGTGCCCTGGTTTACATCTCTCTGAATTTGAAGAAATTATGGTGCCTGTCCCTCACTGCTTTACATCTCTCTAATTTTAAAGAAAGGATGGTGCCTGTCGCTCACTGCTTTACATCTCTCTAATTTTGAAGAAAGGATGGTGCCCATCTCTTCTCCCTCACTGCTTTACATCTCTCTAATTTTGAAAAAAGGATGGTGCCCATCTCTTCTCCCTCACTGCTTTACATCTCTCTAATTTTAAAGAAAGGATGGTGCCCATCTCTTCTCCCTCACTGCTTTACATCTTCTAATTTGAAAGAAAGGATGGTGCCATTCTCTCCTCACTGCTTTCATCTCTCTAATTTTGAAGAAAGGATGGTGCCCATCTCTTCTCCCTCACTGCTTTACATCTCTTAATTTTGAAGAAAGGATGGTGCCCATCTCTTCTCCCTCACTGCTTTACATCTCTCTAATTTTGAAAAAAGGATGGTGCATCTTTTCTCCCTCACTGCTTTACATCTCTCTAATTTTGAAGAAAGGATGGTGCCCATCTCTTCTCCCTCACTGCTTTACATCTCTCTAATTTTGAAGAAAGGATGGTGCCATCTCTCTCCACTGCTTTACATCTCTTTAATTTTGAAGAAAGGATGTGCCCATCTCTTCTCCCTCACTGCTTTACATCTCTTTAATTTGAAGAAAGGATGGTGCCCATCTCTTCTCCCTCACTGCTTTACATCTTCTTTAATTTTGAAGAAAGGATGGTGCCCATCTCTTCCTCCCTCAATTTGATTGCATCTCTCTTAATTTTGAAGAAAGGATGGTGCCCATCTCTTCTCCCTCACTGCTTTACATCTCTCTAATTTTGAAGAAAGGATGGTGCCCATCTCTTCTCCCTCAATGCTTTTACATCTCTCTAATTTTGAAGAAAGGATGGTGCCCATCTCTTCTCCCTCACTGCTTTACATCTCTCTAATTTTGAAGAAAGGATTGTGCCCATCTCTTCTCCCTCACTGCTTTACATCTCTCTAATTTTGAAGAAAGGATGGTGCCCATCTCTTCTCCCTCACTGCTTTACATCTCTCTAATTTTGAAGAAAGGATGGTGCCCATCTCTTCTCCCTCATGCTTTACATCTCTCTAATTTTGAAGAAAGGATGGTGCCCATCTCTTCTCCCTCACTGCTTTACATCTCTCTAATTTTGAAGAAAGGATGGTCCCAATCTCTTCTCTCTCACTGCTTTACATCTCTCTAATTTTGAAGAAAGGATGGTGCCCATCTCTTCTCCCTCACTGCTTTACATCTCTCTAATTTTGAAGAAAGGATGGTGCCCATCTCTTCTCCTCATGCTTTTACATCTCTCTAATTTTGAAGAAAGGATGGTGCCCATCTCTTCCCCTCATGCTTACATATCTGTATTAATTTTTGAGAAAGGATGGTGCCCATCTTTCTCCCTCACATGCTTATCTATTGAAGAAGATGGTCCATCTCCTATGCTTACATCTCTTTTTTTTTGAAGAAAGGATTGTCCCATCTCTTCCTTACGCTTTACATCTCTTACTGTAATTTTGAAGAAAGGATGTGCCCATCTCTTCCATCACTGCTTTACATCTCTCTATATGTAATTATGAAGAAGGATGGTGCCCATCTTTCCCATCATGCTTTAATCTCCCAGTTTATGAAGAAGGATGGTTCCCATTTTTCCTCATGCTTTACATCTCTCGATGAATAGAAAAGGATGGTGCCCATGTTTTAACCATCACTGCTTTACATCTCTCGACATGTAATTATGAAGAAAGGATGGTGCCCATGTTTTAACCATCACTGCTTTACATCTCTCGACATGTAATTATGAAGAAAGGATGGTGCCCATGTCTTAACCATCACTGCTTTACATCTCTCGACATGTAATTATGAAGAAAGTATGGTGCCCATGTCTTAACCATCACTGCTTTACATCTCTCGACATGTAATTATGAAGAAAGGATGGTGCCCATGTTTTAACCATCACTGCTTTACATCTCTCGACATGTAATTATGAAGAAAGTATGGTGCCACTCTTCACCATCATTGCTTTACATCTCTCGACATGTAATTATGAAGAAAGTATGGTGCCACTCTTCACCATCACTGCTTTACATCTCTCGACATGTAATTATGAAGAAAGGATGGTGCCCATGTTTTAACCATCACTGCTTTACATCTCTCGACATGTAATTATGAAGAAAGTATGGTGCCACTCTTCACCATCACTGCTTTACATCTCTCGACATGTAATTATGAAGAAAGTATGGTGCCCATGTTTTAACCATCACTGCTTTACATCTCTCGACATGTAATTATGAAGAAAGTATGGTGCCACTCTTCACCATCATTGCTTTACATCTCTCGACATGTAATTATGAAGAAAGGATGGTACCCATCTCTTCACCATCATTGCTTTACATCTCTCGACATGTAATTATGAAGAAAGGATGGTACCCATCTCTTCACGATCATGCTTTACATCTCTCGACATGTAATTATGAAGAAAGGATGGTGCCCATGTTTTAACCATCACTGCTTTACATCTCTCGACATGTAATTATGAAGAAAGGATGGTGCCCATGTTTTAACCATCACTGCTTTACATCTCTCGACATGTAATTATGAAGAAAGGATTGTGCCCATGTCTTAACCATCACTGCTTTACATCTCTCTACAGTAATTATGAAGAAAGGATTGTGCCACTCTTCACCATCATTGCTTTACATCTCTCTACATGTAATTATGAAGAAAGTATGGTGCCACTCTTCACCATCATTGCTTTACATCTCTCTACATGTAATTATGAAGAAAGGATCGTGCCACTCTTCACCATCATTGCTTTACAGCCCTCTAATTTTGAAGAAAGGTACTCATTCACAACTGGGTAGACTGAAAGTCACGCGCACATTTAATATTCCATGGGCACGATTCATATCCACGCAAACTCATGCAGGCAGATTGGAAAGCGAGTACTTCACCCCTGCACCAGAGCCCCTTCGTCTTTTAACACCGCTGCTGTGGTCGCTCTTTGATTAAAGTGACTTGTGCCAATCAGCATTGTCATTTCCTTCACCACAAAGAAACAGACTGAACGTGTGAGCTACAGATCAGCCAAATCAACTGATAATAATACTTCATAGATAACTTCTTCTTTGTTCGCTGTATAGGTCAGATCACATCTGAATGTGGGTTGTTTTTTTTATCCAGTTCCTGCCACTGCCATGGAGCCTGGTGATCAGAGAAATTACAGTGTTTGACTCATACCCGCAAGTTTTGGTTTTGTTTGTTCGATTGCTTGCGTTATTTCTTTGTCCTTAATCAAGACATAAAAGTAAATGTTGTTAAAGATCAGAGGACAAGCCTAAACTAAATCGTTAGTTCTTAGGACATTTTAGCAAATGTTGTTAACAAAAAAAAAAGACCGTTCCATTGTATCAAGAAAAAGAAAACAAAGAAAGACAAGAAACGAAAAACGGAAAAAAAAAAAACCGCACACAACAAAAAGGAAAAGTGAACAACAGCAAATCAAATGCACAGACAAGAAAACTGGTATCATGACATACTGACAAACACACAACCGTACTATCTGCTCCCAGACAAAGTAAATCGATAACAAAACACATAGTCAAACACGTAACTGTACTATCAGCTCACCATGATGTGAAGATAAGAGACAGAGAAAGCGGGCAAACAAACAGGCAGGCAGGTGGATCACTTAGCAAACACTGCCCCTGAATGACCACTCCACCATTCACACCGAGGAAATAATCTGCACACAAGTCGCGACTCGAAAACACCAGCAGACCCACACACCTACGTGCACACAGACACACACACACACACAGACACACACACACACCACACACACACACACACACACACACACACACACACACAACACACACACACACACACACACATACACACACACGTAGAGAACAAGTTTCTGGCTGACCGCTAAATTACAGCTACTAAGCGACACCAGGCTGACTTAACTTACAGTCTCGGTCTGGTGCTCAGGGAAAAGGTGACACACAGAGAGAACAAGTACAAGAACAAGAACAAATTTTATTTACAAGGTAATGAAATAAGCAAAATGTATGCTTTTTGGCATCCAGCCCTCTCCCAAACAGAGTCTACATCACACAACACATGAATTATACCTTAGATAACATAGATGCTCCGACAACGGAACGGAGACAGGCAGACAGACATACAGAGACAGACAGAGAGAAGAAAGAGTTACGCCAGCTACCACGAAACGGGTATGTGATAGTCACTCATCTGTCTGTTGTTTCCATGGGTTGGCGGGTCAGCATGGTGCGGGTGGCTGGGTTGCTGGGTGATATTGATCAGCAGGGAGGTCGCCTATAACAGCAGAGCCCCATTTGTTTTTCGCCGGTGGCCGTGGTCCCTCTTTCATTAAGTGTGACTAGCGCCTATCAGCATCGTCATCTTCTTCACCACAAAGAAACAGACAGAACATGTTACTGGTAGTCTCCATCCTCCATGGGCTGGTTGATTCTTTCGATAGAGATGTGAATTCAAACTCTGCTGTCTCCAGTTCAATCCCAGCCTACAACATAAAACACTGGCCAGTGGGTGGGGTCTCCATCTCAGGACTTTGCCAGCGTGTAGCGAGTTTAACGCTGGCTTAAGCAATCTGTCAGATAATTGCCGACAGAGTTGGGTGGAGCGCATATAGAATTGTTTGAGTACGATGAATCTCTCTCTGGAGCAAAGTCCAGCGCAAGCTTCTCTTTCTCTACGGTTTCCTGACTCAGAAAAAAGAAGATGTCACACCTTTGAGATCATGTGCCTCTGAAAGTCACTGTATCGTATTCCCTACCTCCAACACACAACCAACAAAATGCTGAAGACTCCTGACCAACAGCTTGATGGGTCCAAAGGAACAGTTTCTGGCAACAGCGATGTGACACAAGCTTGTTACTTTTGATTACGTCACACTGTCCAAGACCATCCTTCAGAATACTCTGTCTCAGGACCGTCAGCTTGGGATAGACTTCCGCTCTGCATTCGCCTAACACCTACCCTTTCTGCTTTTAAACGTTCTTTAAAAATACACCTCTTTTTCAAAACAATGAATTCTACTACTTCGTTCCTTCAGTTTGTTTGTTTGTTTGTCTGTTTGATTGTTTGTCTGTTTGTTTGTCTGTTTGTCTGTTTGTCTATTTTTTTGTATATTAAATATTGTAAGGTAGTCTTTGTCGATTCTATGCGTATGCCTGGTGCGTGAGTGCGCTTTGATTTGAACTGTCAAGATTTGATCGCTGTATAAATACTGTAATTATAAAGGAGGTCGTCGCTATCACCGACAGAATAAAAGCAAGTTGATAAATATCAAAGACTGTCTGAACTGCTTGCCGCTTGTCCACATGATCAGGCTACATCTGGTGATGAATGTGACTGGGTTTCTTTTATCCAGTAGGATCCAGTGCTAATCCATCTTGAAAAAAGCTCAATGTAGTTGATCCTGTAGTTATGTGTTGCATTGCATGGTACCATAGTTTATTAGAATGTGCCTGCAGCCTTACCATTGAGACAAAGTCCCAGTC
>CM060308.1:59230955-59238455 GCA_030674185.1 Monoplex corrugatus
GAGGGGTTGTTCTTGGGGGGGTTTGTTTTGTTTTCTGGTTTTGTTTTTTGTTTTGTTTTTTGTTTTGTTTTGTCGTCGCAATGCAGCAAGTCGGAGTAGGCGGTAATCGTGCTGTGGAGAGGTCAAATCTTAAGTCTTATTGGCATGGCAGGCTTTTGCTTACTTGCTTTAGGCTGAAACAGAATGTTTTTTCTTGTACATATGTTCGCTGTCTGTATATGATTATGCCACATTTGGCGATGAATGTGGCCGTTGTATCTGGTTCCTGGTGATTGCTAGGGAGCTTAGTGATCAGAGGAGATGTTGTTATCCTCCCAAGTCCCCCTGGTGTGACAGGACAAATGGAAGGCACATCCAGTAGCACAGCTGAGGGTGGCTCCTGTAGAGGTGCAGGACCCGGCCGCTGCTTCACCCTGATAGGACTTCAATGGGCGAACGCTGTTTTCGTTTGATGTAGATGACCATGTAGACATTTGCGTTATGTTGCATGGTACCTTCGTTTGATAGAAGGCGCCTGCAGGTCTGGTGCCTCTAACTTCAGTCCTCACAAGACTTAGTAGTATCCTTGATTTGATTGGTTTCAGGTTTACTACTATTGTTGTTGTTGCTGCTGCTGCTGCTGCTATTGTTGTTCTTGTGGTTGTGGTTGTTGTTGTCGTTTGTTTTCTTTTTCCCTTTCTTTCATTTTCAGAAATCAGTCTTTGCCATATGTCACTTTCTCTACAAGGCAGGGTAGGCGCAATGCGGGACTCTGCGCTTTCTTTTTTTTATGTTTTTTTTACTGTACATTAGATGAACATAGATGGTGAATGTATTAAACAGATTGTATTGCGTCTCGCAACAACACTAACTTGACTCAGTATCTATGTTTTGTTATCCAGGTTTATTTGCTCAGTGCTGCCATGTTGTCCGTTACAAGCCGAGCGCGGTTAATCGAATCGAGCCGAATTAGAATCCCAACCAAGTTGGAATCTTACAATACATCTCCCTTTTTTTTTTCAATGGACATTCTTTCACAGTAGCGCATTTAAGCCAAATTAATCGAAACAAAATACAATCGAAACCGAATAGTCCGAAAGAATGTCTGTTCGCGTTTGGTTCAATCATCACTGTTCGATAAGTCTTTGAGTGGGCTTCTTGACTCTTGTTGACCGTCTTGGCTCGGTTGTCAGGGCTGTGGCTGGTCGTAGCTCTGGACTGGTCGTAGCTGATGGCTGGTCTGCTGGCGTCTTCTGGGCTGCCGGCATCTTCTTGGCTGCTGACGTTGTACAGCAGGCATCTTCTGGGCTGCAGGTGTCTCCCTGGCTGCATCTGGGAATGCACCAAGGTTGGAAGGGGCACAGGGGGTGGGAGAGGTACCTCCTGTAGTGAGCACCGATGATGGATACAGCTTGCGTGCCATCTGCCGATTTCTTCTCAGGAGGCCACCATCAGATGTCTGGATGATGAGGCTTCTAGGAGCGTCGTGGCTTCTGATCACCGTGCCTTCTTTCTTCTGGTCTGGAATCCACACAGCATCGCCGGGTGACAGATCTTCAGGGGCAACTACTTGATGCCGTCTGTCATAGTTCACCTTCATCTTCTCACGATATCCTTTTCCCTCTTCTTCAGGGTGTAGCTGTCAGGGGTTTGGGGCAGGAGGGTATCAGGGTGTAGCTGTCAGGGGTTTCAGGAGGTGCCAGTTTGGCAGGGTTCAGGGTGTAGCTGTCAGGGGTTTGGGGCAGGAGGGTATCAGGGTGTAGCTGTCAGGGGTTTGGGGCAGGAGGGTATCAGGGTGTAGCTGTCAGGGGTTTGGGGCAGGGGGTGAGGGTGTACTGCAGGGTTGGTTCAGTGTAGCTGTCAGGGGTTTGGGGCAGGAGGGTATCAGGGTGTAGCTGTCAGGGTTTGGGGCAGGAGGGTTCAGGGTGTAGCTGTCAGGGGTTTGGGGCAGGAGGTATCAGGGTGACATGGGACACGGGTTTTGAGTCTGCGTCCCACGCTCAGTTGGGCAGGGGAAAAACCATTGGGCAAGGGTGTGTTGCGGTACATGAGTAGCCCAAGGTATTCGTCGCCACACTTCTTGATGAGATTTTTGATGGTTTGAACGGCACGTTCAATCTCACCATTGGCTTGGGGATAGTGGGGTGAGGAGGTCACGTGTTCGAACCCCCAGGATTGGGCAAAGCTGGCGAATCCTTCGCTGCTGAACTGTGGCCCGTTGTCCGTGAAAGGATGTCTGGGATGCCATGGCGACTGAAGACTTTCTTCATGCGGATACAGTCTCTGCAGTCGTCACTTTGTTGGATACCAGTACAATCTCCACATCTCTGGAGTAGTAGTCAATAACAAGGAGGAAAAGTTTTCCGTTGTGCTGAAAAAAATCAGCTGCAATCCTGGACCAGGGCCGCTCTGGAAATGTGTCCCCTTCATGGGTCCCTCTGGCCTTTTTGTTCTTGGCAACACTCAATGAGGTCAATGTCTTGAGAAAGGCCAGGCCACCACACACAGTTGGCTGCATTCTCCTTCGTCTTGTTTACGCCTTGATGTCCATCGTGGAGATGACGTAGAACATCTTGTCGGAGAGATGAGGGAATCACCATTGTTTCGCAGTAAGAGGCCGTCATGGACAGACAGGATGCCCTGTTCATTCAGGTAAGTCTTCACTGGACGGTTCAGATTTTCTTGTCGGGCCACCCATTCTGCACATGATGCATGACTACCCGGAGGGTGTCATCCTTCTGGAGTTCTGACCTGATCTCTTCCAGCCTCCTGTCTGAAGCAGGCAGGGTCAGCAGGACAGCATTGACGTATGCCTCCGCCTGACAGGTCAGATCGTTGTCCATCGTCTCAGTCGTTGACAAGGGTGCTCGGGAAAGTGCATCAGCGGTATACAGCTCTTTGCCAGGAACGTGGACAGTGTTGAAAGAGTACCGCATCAATCTCATCCTAAAGCGCTGGATGCGAACAGGAAGCTCATCAATCAGCTTTGATGAGAACAGAGGAATTAGAGGTTTGTGGTCCGTCTCAACACGGAAAGTCATGCCAATGAGCAGGTCGGACCAGTGTTCGAGACTCCAGGTGACAGCTAGCGCTTCTTTCTCGATTTGGGCGTATCGCCGCCCAGTCTCTGTCAGCGAACGACTTGCATAGGCGACAGGATGAAACTTTCCATTGCCTTGGCGTTGTAGGAGTACTGCCCCAAGTCCGAAACTACTAGAATCAGCAGAAACTACAGTCTCACGATCTGGGCTGTACAGCGCAAGTGTCTCTGGTGATGCTAGGTCGTTCTTGAGAGAGTCAAAGGCAGATTGCTGATCCTGTCCCCAGGTCCACGCAACATCCTTGTGTAAGAGTTCTCTCAGAGGCTTCGACTTTTCAGCCAAATTTGGCACAAACTTCATGAGCTGTTCACCATACCCAGAAATCTTCTGACGTCCGACACACTCTGTGGTTCTTGCATGTCCACAATGGCCTTCACCTTTGTGGGGTCCTTCCTCACACCTTCTGCGTCATCACCTGGCCCAGGTATTCGAGCGATGTTTTTGGCAAACTCAAATTTGTCAGCGTTCAGTGTGAGGCCTGCCTGTGACAGCCTGTCAAGGACGTTCTTGAGCTTCATGTCGTGGTCATCCTTGTCCTTTCCAAAAACAAGAATGTCATCCATGTGGCACAGCACTCCATCCAGGCCCTGGAGGATGTTGTCCATCTTCTTCTGGAAGTACTCAGGCGCCGATGATATGCCGTATGGTAGACGTTTGAACCTGTAGCGTCCAAATGGCGTTATGAACGTTGTAAGCTTGAGCTTTCTTCGTTTAGCTGGATCTGGTGGAACCCGGAGTTGGCGTCAAGTTTTGAGAAGACGTTGCCCTTCGGAGATCTTGCTCAATGTCTCCTCTACAGACGGCATGGCGTATACTTCTCGTTTCACACTTTTGTTCAATCTAGTCAGGTCCACGCAGATTCTTACATCACCACTAGCCTTCGGCACCACTACAATGGGACTGCACCAGTTTGTAGGCGTACTCACTGGTTCGATGACGCCATTGTCAGTCATTCTGTTCAGCTCAGCCTCCACCTTCTTGAGCAGAGGAACTGAAACACGTCTGGGCACAGACTGAGAAAAAGGCTTGGCATTGTCCTCCACCTCAATGTTCTGCTCACCTTCCAGTTTACCCAAACCGGTGAATAGGTTGGTGTAACGTCGCTTCACGTCCTCTGAAGATATGAAGTTGATCTGCGCTTGAGTCTTGGGAGACTGTTGATTGGCTTTTTGCGTTCTAATGGCACGAACTGTGAAAGCCCCAGGAATGTCGTGGATCAGTCCTAGTTTATTGATTCCAGGCATCCCAACAGCAGTTTGGAGCTTTTCACAACGTACACCTTCTCTTGAATGTTTGTTTTGCCGTGGTGGAGCTTGATGTACGCAAAACCTTTGACGTTGAGACGCTGGTCACCAGGTCCAAGAAGAGTGCGGTCAGCTGGGTGTAGAATCCCAAAAGCTGGCTTGTAGATGTGGTCAGGCATCACAGAAACTTCTGCTCCAGTGTCAATACACCAGGTAAGCTCTTGCGATCCAACCTTGAGTTTGATGTGCCACCCCAGGTCGGTCGATGGCACTGACTGGTCATTCACGCCTCCAATGAAGTAGTTTTCCCCTGCATGGTCAGCTGTGTCTTGGGAAACTTCACGAACTGATGCTGAACTTCTGCAGACGATAGCAAAATGGCCCATCTTGCTACACTTCTTGCAGTGACTCTTAGCCGCGGGACAATTCTTCTTTCCAGCAGGATGTCTTCTATTGCAGTAGCCACAGTTGCCACTGGCCATAGAACCACCATAAGGCTGGCTGCTTCTCTGGTTCTGACGTCTAAGGTCTCCTCTCTCTCCTTCATGTCGTCAGTTTCTGGTTTTGCTGGAAAGCGCATCAATGCTGGCAGTCTTGGCATCGGCAAGCTCTTGCTTTGTCATCTCCCGCATTGACAGAATCTGTATGGTCTTGTCCAAAGTTAGTTCTGCCCCTATATCATATAGCTTCAATTTGGAAGAATCGTCTTTGCATGCAAATACTAACTTGTCTCTAATCATTTGGTTGGTGTTGTCGAACTTGCACGCGTTTGCCTTTTCTTTGACTGTACGCAGCCACGAGTCAAAGGACTGTGCTGGCTCACGCTGTAGTGCGTACCAATATTGCTGACGTAGCATCAGTTGTGGGTCACGTCGGTGGAAGTAGTCATCGACTTTGCGTATCACGATCGCATAGTCAGTCCTACTTTCTGCAGGTAACTGCCTATCTGCGTTGTCTGGGTCTGTTCTAGCGTCGAGAAAGACAAAGTTGGAGAAAATCTCAAGCCCGTCATCGCCGATATGATTCAAAAGCAAGCCTACCTTCACGATGTCTGACTTAGTCGATGCTCCAGTAGCTTGCAAGAATATTTCGAACCTCATCTTCCACTTGTCCCATGCCAAACTGGGATTGCCGCCGCCGACATTTAGGGCCTCTGGTGTTCGTGCAATAGGAGCCTCGGCCATGACATTAAGTTTACTTCTGACACCATGTATTGCGTCTCGCAACAACACTAACTTGACTCAGTATCTATGTTTTGTTATCCAGTTTTATTTGCTCAGTGCTGCCATGTTGTCCGTTACAAGCCGAGCGCGGTTAATCGAATCGAGCCGAATTAGAATCCCAACCAAGTTGGAATCTTACAATACACAGATACATGGCTTTCTCGCTCTCGATCTGTCATGTTCTTACAATATGAATCATGTGCAGCTTTGATGGACTCTGGCGACTACACACACGCACACACACACACACACACACGCACACACACACACACACACACACACACACACACACACACAACACACACACACACACACACACACACACACACAGGCCGACTTTCTGAAACATCACAATACTCTCTATCTCTCTCTCTCTCTCTCTCTCTCTCGCTCTCTCTCTCTCTCTTCTCTCTCTCTCTCTCTCTCTCTCTGTCTCTTTCTCTCCGTCTGTCTCTGTCTGTCTGTCTGTCTCTCTCTCTATCTATCTATCTTTCTCTCTCTCTCTCTCTCTCTCTCTCTCTCTCTCTCTCTCTCTCTCTCTCTCTCTCTCCTGTTTTAGTTCTTGATCTCTGTGTGTGTGTGTGTGTGTGTGTGTGTGTGTGTGTGTGTGTGTGTGTATGTGTGTGTGTGTGTGTGTGTGTGTGTGTGTATGAGCTGCGCACGCAAGTAAGCCTACTCGATTATTAATTCTATTCTGGCCGCAGCCGTAATGATTAACATAATAATAATAATAATAATAATAACAATAACAGTAATAATAACGCGTTAATATATATATATGTAGAATGTATATATATATGTATCTGGATATGTCAGTCCAAAAGGGAGGCATACCAGGAATGCCTGGATGCTTGGAACATGCCACGTTGATTTGGGATGCCATCCAAAAAGCAAGAACAGAGAAGAGAGACATTGACGTAGTTTGGCTTGATCTGGCGAATGCATATGGATCAGTTCCACACGATATGATCCAGCTGGCTCTTGAAATGTATCACATCCCAGAAAACATCCGAACAATGCTGAGGAAGTATTTCCAAGGGTTCTCAATGCGGTTCTCTACCAAAGAATACACCACGGACTGGATAGACCTAGAGGTGGGCATTGCAATGGGCTGTGCAATCTCTCCCATACTGTTCGTGTTGGCAATGGAAGTCATCTTGAAAGCTGCAATGAAGAGTTCAGGTCCAGTGAATCTGGGAGATGGATACCAGATGCCTCCTCTGAAAGCTTTCATGGATGACACAACAGTCTTGTCCACGGATGAGGAAGAGACACACCAAATCTTAAAGCAGCTGGATGAGCTGGTGGCCTCTTCAAGAATGAGGTTCAAACCTAAGAAATCCCGAAGTCTCTCACTGCGAAAAGGAAAAGTGGCAGATTCAGTCAAATTCATGGTAGCCAACCAAGCCATCCCCACTGTCACAGAAGAGCCAGTAAAAAGTCTCGGAAGATGGTATGATGACTCCCTGAAAGACACACAAAGGGGATGTGAAACCAAGCAAACAGCAGAAGAAGGCCTGAAGAAAATAGATAACTGCGGACTGCCAGGCAAATACAAAGTCTGGTGTCTACAGTTCATGCTGATACCAAAGCTGCTGTGGCCACTGCTAATCTATGACATTTGCACCAGCACAGTCGAAGCAATGGAAGCCAAAATCAACAAATACACAAGAAAATGGCTCGGTGTCCCACCTGGTCTCACTGATGTTGCATTCTACTGTCGTCAAGCAATGCTGAAGCTACCTCTCAAATCCATAGTGGAGGAATACAAAGTTGGAAAAGCAAGACTGTTGAGCATGCTGGAGGAATCGGAAGACAATATCGTGAGATCAGTTCATCCAAAGCTGAGAACTGGCAGAAAGTGGAAAGTCCAAGAGGCTGTAAACAATGCCAAGAGAAACCTCAGCATCAAAGAAATAATTGGACACACGCAAACCAACAGACAGGGACTGG
>CM060308.1:59260955-59268455 GCA_030674185.1 Monoplex corrugatus
CAGATGTCTTAATCGTGTGACCTGGACAAGACTTATGATGTCGAGCGTGGCTCCTACCGCTGGTGCCAGCGAAGCAGAGAGGTGAGGTGAGGTATGAGGGTCAACGAGTGTGTGGACCTGCCAGTGTCTAAACCCCTTTTAATATAATTAATAATAATAATAATATACAATATTTTATATAGCGCAAAATCTTGATAAAATCAAATCTAACGCTAAAACAGACACACACGCACGCCGCGCACACACACGCGCGCGCACGCACGCACGCACGCACACACACACACACACACACACACACACACACACACACGCACGCACGCACACACGCACACGCACACGGCTATAAATGGGGAGAAAGAATAAAAGCAATGGAAAATTATAGAGAGCATATTATATACAATTATATATTACAATGTGATTCCCCTCCGAGTGGAGACAGGCTGCAGAGGGGATTGAGTGAGGTCAGGATTTTATGCAGAGGAGGAAAGGTGAGTTTTGAGAGCGGACTTGAAGGAGACAAAAGTAGGTTGCTGACGGACTGAGAGAGGATGTTTGTTCCAGGAAAGTGGACCAGAAACAGAGAAGGCTCGTGACCATAGGTATTGAGCTTAGTGCGTAGAAAGCGAAAAGTCAGAGGATCGGAGGCAGAGTGGAGGGTACATGAGAGAAGATAGATCTCAAGTAGTCTTGACAGGTAATCGGGGGCTGCGTTATTGAGGCTTTTGTAGCACATGGTGTCTAGTTTGTACTGTATGCGCTTTGATACAGGGAGCCAGTGAAGTTGTGCCAGGAGAGGAGATATGTGGTCAGCTTTTTTCTTTTTTAGTACAAGGCATGCAGCATTGTTTTGAATGCGCTGTAGGATGTGAATGGTGGAGGCAGGAAGACCAGACAGGAGTGAATTGCAATAGTCAATGCGAGACATTATGAAGGAGAGAACGAGTTTTGCAGTTGTTTCGACAGAGAGATACTTCCTGACCAGGCTTATGCGATGGAGGTGATAGTAGCAAGATCTGGCAGTTTGAGAAACAAAGTTGTTCATGGAGAGGGTAGAGTCAATGCAGACACCAAGTTTTTGTGTGTGTACCACGCATAAACCATCATCATCATGTGCCCTGCCGCATGGGGTTGGCGATCATGGCCCTCCATACGAATCTACCCTTTGTTGCTGGAAGTACGTCTCCCGCCCTCACTGTCTTCATCCACTCCGTAAGTCCCGTCCAATATTTTCTTCTTGGGGTCTACCTGGTGCTTTTTTCTCCTCCAGCTTTCCTGTTGTAACGAGTTGTTCTAATTTCTCTTGTCTCACAAAATGTCCTATAAATGTGTACGCATAAAGGATAATTAATAAGCATGTGAAGACCTGTAAGTCATGTCAGCGTCTGATGAATTATGGAAACATGGTAACCCCCAATAATGTACGCCCCACCCCCACCCCCATCCAAGATGCAGACTGTGACCAGTCGCCGTGGTGTAGTGGTTAACGCAACGGACTACCGACTGGAAGGTTGTGGGTTCGAATCCCCGTCATCTCTTCAAAAACATATCATTGTGGGATTTTTTCGGCTCTAACCGGCTCCTACCCAGAGTTGGGCGTGCAATGAGCTCATTGGGAAGACTGGGACCACACAGTCGAGTCTCATCCACTTCACGGATGTGTCATTGAGAGGTTGCTCAAATCTTCTGACCAGCACCGCAGGTGTCTGTATCTCTCGGGACTGGTTGACGCCAGGATATATTATGATAGTAAGCATAGAGTACAGCCCTGTCACGCAGTCTCAATCCTAGATGGAAGTCCATAGCATCATGATTATCATCCTCGTCGACATCATCTCATCGCATTGCAAAAAAAAAGAAAAAAAAAAAAAGAAGAAAAAAAGAAAAAAAAGAAAGAAAGATAGTAAAAGAACTGTGCGCGTGCCAGCTTCTGTGGCCATTAAGGTGTCGTAGAAATTGGGACAAAAAAAGGTGACCACAAAGGTAACCTCCCTGAGTATGATGCTCCTAAAAAATGCAGACTGTGCGACAACATTGTAGAATGTAGTTAGTTTGTCAGTTCTCTGTGCTCTGCTAAAAAGCCTGATTGTAGGCATTACCCAGTGAATCCAACTGTGTTTGGAAAACAGCTCTGCAGAGGAACGAATTATAATAATGTACATTTTTCAAAACTTGTTTTTATTCCTTTTCAAATACATAGCATTTACAAACATCTTGAAATATATACAACGCAAAATCAACAAATCTAACAAAATGTAGTAAAAAAAAAAACAAGCATTCGTTGCAATAATAATGTACATGATTATAGGCTTGACTTGTGATGGTTTGCCAAATCGTGTCCCCCATCACTACTCCATGTACATGTGCATTGTTTTGATGTGTCAAGTGGCTGTCTGAAAGGTCTGTCACTAAGTCACATGACAGTACATCCTGCTCTTTCCTGTGTGACCGACTTCCACGTTTCCTGTTTGTGTTGTTTGTTACACGGTTTTACCGCCATTTGTTACAACACGCACAATCTGACCGCCATGTTTTACTGTATACACAATCTGACCGCCATTCTTACTATACACACAGTCTGACCGCCATGTTTTACTGTATACACAATCTGACTGCCATTCTTACTATACACACAGTCTGACCGCCAGTTCTTACTGTATATATAATCTGACCGCCATTTCTTGTATATATAATCTGACCGCCATTTCTTACTGTATTCACAATCTGACTCATTTTTACTATGCACACAATCTGACGCCATTCTTTCTGTATTCACAATCTGACTCATTTTTACTATGCACACAATCTGACCGCCATTTCTTACTGTATTCACAATCTGACTCATTTTTACTATGCACACAATCTGACCGCCATTTCTTACTGTATTCACAATCTGACTCATTTTTACTATGCACACAATCTGACCGCCATTTCTTACTGTATTCACAATCTGACTCATTTTTACTATGCACACAATCTGACCGCCATTTCTTACTGTATTCACAATCTGACTCATTTTTACTATGCACACAATCTGACCGCCATTTCTTTCTGTATTCACAATCTGACTCATTTTTACTATGCACACAATCTGACCGCCATTTCTTTCTGTATTCACAATCTGACTCATTTTTACTATGCACACAATCTGACCGCCATTTCTTTCTGTATTCACAATCTGACTCATTTTTACTATGCACACAATCTGACCGCCATTTCTTACTGTATTCACAATCTGACTCATTTTTACTATGCACACAATCTGACCGCCATTTCTTTCTGTATTCACAATCTGACCGCCATTCTTACTACACATACAATCTGACCGCCATTCTTACTATACACACAATCTGACCGCCATTCTTACTATACACACAATCTGACCGCCTTTTCTACTGTACGCCCAATCTGACCGCCATTTCTTACTGTATACACAATCTGACCGCCATTTCTTACTGTATAACACAATCTGACCGCCATTTCTTACTGTATTCACAATCTGACCGCCATTTCATACTGTATTCACAATCTGACCGCCATTTCTTACTGTATACACAATCTGACCGCCATTTCTTACTGTATTCACAATCTGACCGCCATTTCTTACTGTATTCACAATCTGACCGCCATTTCTTACTGTATTCACAATCTGACCGCCATTTCTTACTGTATACACAATCTGACCGCCATTTCTTACTGTATTCACAATCTGACCGCCATTTCATACTGTATTCACAATCTGACCGCCATTTCTTACTGTATTCACAATCTGACCGCCATTCTTACTGTATACACAATCTGACCGCCATTTCTTACTGTATTCACAATCTGACCGCCATTTCATACTGTATTCACAATCTGACCGCCATTTCTTACTGTATACACAATCTGACCGCCATTTCTTACTGTATACACAATCTGACCGCCATTTCTTACTGTATTCACAATCTGACCGCCATTTCATACTGTATACACAATCTGACCGCCATTTCTTACTGTATTCACAATCTGACCGCCATTTCTTGTTATACACAATCTGACCGCCATTTCTTACTATATTCACAATCTGACTGCCATTTCTTGTTATACACAATCTGACCGCCATTTCTTACTGTATTCACAATCTGACTGCCATTTCTTGTTATACACAATCTGACCACCATTTCATACTGTTCACAATCTGACTGCCATTTCTTGTTATACACAATCTGACCGTTATTTCATACTGTACACAATCTGACTGCCATTTCCTACTGTACACACAATCTGACCGCCATTTCTTGTTATACACAATCTGACCGTTATTTCATATTGTACACACAATCTGACTGCCATTTCCTACTGTACACACAATCTGACCGATATTTCTTGTTATTGCATACAATCTGACTGTTTCGCATGGATGTGTGTGTGTGTGGTGTGTGTGTGCATATGTGTGTGTGGTGTGTGTGTGTGTGTGTGTGTGTGTGTGTGTGTGTGTGTGTGTGTGTGTGTGTGTGTGTGTGTGTGTGTGTGTGTGTGTGTTGCGTGTGTGTTGTGTGTGTTGTGTATGTGTGTGTGTGTGTGTGTGTGTGTGTGTGTGTGTGTGTGTGTGTGTGTGTGTGTATGTGTGTGTGTTGTGTCGTGTGTGAGTGTGTGTGTGTGTTGTGTGTTGTGGCCGTGACAGACAAAGAGATGATTTAAAGCAGGAGACAGACGAAGGAAGGAAGATCAGGGTCGCCACATGTCAACTCTATCTCCCCGACTGACACATGATGGTGCAAGTGGGAACACAGAATTAAAAGATGATGATGATGATGATGATGATGATGATGATGATGATGATGATGATGATGATGATGATGATGATGATGTTGACGACGACGATGATGATGTTGACGACGACGACGACGATGATGATGATGATGACGACGACGACGACGACGATGATGATGATGATGATGATGATGACGACGACGACGACGACGACGATGACGATGATGATGATGATGATGATGATGATGATGATGATGATGATATGATGATGATGATGATGATGATGATGATGACGACGACGACGACGATGACGACGACGACGACGACGATGATGATAATGTCGATGACGACGACAGTAACGACGACGACGACAATGACGATGAAAATGACCACGACGACGACGACAATGATGATGATGGTAAGAAGAAGAAGAAAAAGAGGAAAAAGAAAATGAGATGATGATGATGATGATGATGATGATGATGATGATGACGATGACGATGATGACGATGACGACGATGACGACGACGACGACGACGATTATGATGATGATGATAGAACAACAACATCAACAAAAACAAAAACAAAAAGAAAAAGAAGACGAAGAAGGAAGGGTATAAAGAAATCTATTACACAGCTACCAGATATTCGTTTTTCCTTCAATTAAGTGCCCATAGCACGCCCAACTGTCACAAGCTTCAGACTGAAATAGATAGATGTAAAGGAATAGATAAACAAAGCAGAATATGTAAGTTTTGTGAAAACAATGCCTTAGGCAATGAATTTCGCTTTATTTTTGAATGCTTTAAATTCCATGATGATCGATTGAAGTTTAGTGCACAAAAAAATCCGTCAGTTTTAATCATTGACGTTTTTTTCCAAAAAGAAAATCAGATTAATTGAAATTAGCAAAATTTATCTAAATATTGAAATTAGCAAAACATTTTCAAATATTGAAATTAGCAATATTTGTCAAATGTTGAAATGAACAAAATTTTATCAAATTTTCTAAAATTGTGTCGATATCTCCTGAACATTTGAGTATCGTATCGTAAGACAATTTCATATGTGCTTTTTTTTTCTGTGGGACTGTTATAAATTCTTTCTCCTTTATGTTATATAGATCTAAAAATCCTGCTGGATTATTTTCATATATTTGCTACTATTCCCTCAAGCCCCAGTTGGGGTTAAGGAATCTATTAAACAGTGTGTGTGTGTGTGAGTGTGTGCTGCGCTCGCGCGTGTGTGTGATGTGAGCGTGCGCGCGCGCGCGCGTGTGTGTGTGTGTGTGTGTGTGTGTGTGTGTTGTGTTGTGTCTGTGTCTGTGTGTGTGTCTGTGTCTGTGTCTGTGTCTCTGTGTGTGCGTTTGTGTGTGTGTGTGTTTTTTGTTTGTGTGTGTGTGTGTCTGTGTGTCTGTGTGTGTGTGTCTGTTTGTGTGTTTGTGTATGTCTGTGTGTCTCTGTGTGTGTCTGTGTCTGTGTCTGTGTCTGTGTGTTTGTCCAAGTTCTATGTCCTTGCAAACTCCCGTTCACAATGCACTAAACAATAAAAACGTGAAAACCTCAAGTAGTCGACTAGGGTGTCAATTGGTGGACTCGAAGAAAATGCCTGGGGCAGTGCTGATGTAAGGGACACTTTTAGCCTGTCACCGATCTATCAGGCGTGTCAGTAGGATGACAGTTTCCTTTATCTCAATTCTCCAGCTCTTCTGTCGCTGACCTGTCGCGACCTCTTTAGCGTACTCAGTCACCCATGAAAACTTTTGCTCTCCTCCCCCCCCCTCCACTCCCCCAAAGTATAGTTCTGCCTCAAACGGTCATTTTTATTGTGACTGATATTGTTGATCAAAGCCCAGCCGACTGCATAGAGCCATATCAGGGCTATAACTGCTTCAAAACAGAAAACTTAAACAGGGAAAAAAAAGAAAAGAAAATTAAGTACACATATCAATGCATTCGCGCACATAATCAAAGGACATGCCCCCGGCGTTGACCACTCCATCCAATTCATCGCACAGGAGATTTAAAAAACATACCTAAACAACAACTTTCATCACTGCACTGAAAATATGAACTAAACACCATAGCACAATTTCAATAGCTCAACACAGCTACGTCCATGCACAGATTTCAGCAGTGTGGCAAAACACCCGAGTCCGACGAGACAGAATACATGGAACTGCATCATCACCGACTGAACAGTCAGCGGCGGCTGACACTCGAACTGGAGCGTAGCGTGCCTGGCCTCTCTTTGTCCTACTAATCCCTACTGTTTCCCTCTCTTCTCCCCAACCCACCCCCACCAGTACTGCTTCTGTCATTTTTATTTTCCACGTCATTTTTGTTTTCCCTAGGTCATTTTTATTTTCCACGTCATTTTTATTTTCCACTTCTCTTTCACTTGACAAAGAGCCTGGCTCGAAACGTCGTGTTTATATACCCGAAAGGATCTTTCACAAACAAGGTACTTTTTAATGTTTTGTGTTTTATACCTGAATACAAATTTAAGCATACCTAAGGACACCAAAACATATAAAAACAGGCATAAATTACTCAAATTGCTTTCGCATATCTCACCTCCTTATAGCCAAAAACGAATTAACACATGTACTCAATTATCAATCCTAAGAAAAAGTACGTAAAACTTTATCGAACACACACAGGTGAATGGACCAGCAAGGCAGAAAGTGATAGGAAGGAATGACAGAAAGCAAAAAGAAACAAGGCAGAAACACAGAGAGTGACAGAA
>CM060308.1:59273455-59275955 GCA_030674185.1 Monoplex corrugatus
TTCGCATTCTTCGCATTCTTCTTCTTCTTCTTCTTAGTGGTTGTCGTCGTCGTCGTCTTCTCCTCTTCCTCCTCTTTCTCTCTTTCTTCTTCTCTTCCTTTCCTCCTTAGTTGTTTTCTTCTTCCTTTGGTTTTACCTTTTTTATTTGTCCGATTTTCTACGCCACCTTTATGGCCACAGAAGCTGGAACAGTTTTTACAACGCGATGATGATGATGTCGATGAGGAATGATAACCATGATGCTATGGAGTTCCATCTAGGATTGAGACTGCGTGACAGAGCTGTACTCTACGCTTACTATCATAATCTATCCTGACGTCGACCAGACCCGAGAGATACAGACACCTGCGGTGCTGGTCAGAAGATTTGAGCAACACCCTCAATGACGCATCCGTGAAGTGGATGAGACTCGACTGTGTGGTCCCAGTCTTCCCAATGAGCCCATAGCACGCCCAACTCTGGGTAGGAGACGGTTAGAGCCGAAAATCCCACACTGATTTTTGAAGGGACTGATGGGGATTCGTACCCACAACCTTCCAGTCGGTAGTCCGTTGCGTTAACCACTCCACCACGACGACTGGTTCGTTGTTCTCTTCTTCTTCGGTTGCTTTTTTTTCCCCTTCTTTTCCTTCTCTTCCTTCATTGTCTTCAATGTTTTGTTGTTGTTGTTTCTTTCGTTTCTCCCTACTAAATACTTCTACTTGTACTACTATTACTACTACTACTTCCACTACTACTACTACTGCTGTCACTACTACTGTTACTACTACTACCACTATTGCTGAAAGCAATGCATTAGTAGGATGTTCTCGTCCGTTTCTGGACAGATCTTTATCCAACCTAGCTTACAGAAGGTATAGGTGAGTAGTCGCAATTGCGTACGTCTGGAAGTAATGGCGCCAAGGTCAAGGTCACAGTGACCAAAACGTGCTTAAACTCAGCATTTTTGGAAGCAGTTACGTGGACAGAACGTTCTCAGAAACTTCTGACAATTCTTGCATTGTGTTCTCACTGTTGTGGCAGTCTGTCGTTGTGCTTGCTTTGTGTTAAGTTATAGTTTCTCTGATGCTTCTTCAAATTCAAAGCGATGTCAAGAAATTCAAAATCTTGAATTTTGGGGGAGGGGGGAGGGGGTGTAACAGATTCTGTGTATAAAGGGAAATTGTAACAGACTGTATATATAAAGGGAAATTGTAACAGATTGTATATATAAAGGGAAATTGTAACAGACTGTATATATAAAGGGAAATTGTAACAGACTATATATAAAGAGAAATTGTAACAGATTGTATATACAAAGGGAAATTGTAACAGATTGTATATATAAAGGGAAATTGTAACAGATTGTATATATAAAGGGAAATTGTAACAGATTGTATATATAAAGGGAAATTGCTACAGATTGTATATGTAAAGGGAAATTATGACAGATTGTATATATAAAGGGACATTGTAAAAAATTGTGTTTATATTGGAAATTGTAACAGATTGTATATACAAAGGGAAATTGTAACAGATTGTATATATATAAAGAGAAATTGTAACAGATTGTACATATAAAGGGAAATTGTAACAGATTGCATATTAAAAAGAAATTGTAACAGATTGTATACATAAAGGGAAATTGTAACGGATTGTATATATAAAGGGAAATTGTCAAAATGGCTTGACTGTTTTGTTTTATTTTGTTTTGTTTTTTTTTCTTTTTCTTAATCTTCTCTCAGATGACTTACTTTCGTTCACTAATGTCAGTGACATGCAGTGACCCGCAATGTAGGTTACAAATCAACTCATGCAGTGATTTCACCTAAGTGCACACGTAATCATATTTTAGGCAGTTCTGTAATCCTGGCAAGAATCAAGCGTTTTAGTGATATGACTGATGGTACAACGAGTATTCAGTCATAACCGGTTGGATATGGCAAACAACACTTGACCTTTGCCCTACTCTCTCAAGTGTTGTGAGGTTAACAACCATGCCTCTTACTTCTTCTTCTTCTTCTTCTTCTTCTTCTTCTTCTTCTTCTTCTTCTTCTTCTTCTTCTTCTTCTTCTTCTTCTTCTTCTTCTTCTTCTTCTTCTTCTTCGCATTCTTCTTCTTCGCATTCTTCGCATTCTTCGCATTCTTCGCATTCTTCGCATTCTGCTTCTCTTCTTCTTCTTCTTCTTCTTCTTCTTCGCATTCTTCTTCTTCGCATTCTTCTTCTTCTTCGCATTCTTCTTCTTCGCATTCTTCTTCTTCTTCGCTTCTTCTTCTTCTTCGCATCTTCGCATTCTTCTTCTTCGCATTCTTCTTCTTCGCATTCTTCTTCTTCGCATTCTTTCATCTAAGTTTGAGACTGCATGACAGGGCTATACTCTACGCTTACCGTGACGATGTATCTGGCGTCAACCAGGCCTGAGAGATACAGACATCTGCAATGTTGCCCAGAAGATTTGAGCATACGTGAGATGGATGAAAATATACTGTGAAGTCCCAGTCTTCCCACTGAGCCCATAGC
>CM060308.1:59285955-59293455 GCA_030674185.1 Monoplex corrugatus
ACTCTGGAAAACACTGAAACTTTAACACAATGTGTCGTGACCATTAGAAAATCCTGTTACTTTTTGTGCGTACTGCTTCTAGAGTGTACGAATGCCGTGACCCCAGCTATTGACATCTGTAGCAAATAAACATGCCTGCTGAAGAAGGAGCATCAGAGCTCCGAAAGCTACGAAAACTAAAAAAATGGTGTTTTCGTGTTTTTATTCGATCATAAAACATACAGAGAGAGAGAGAGAGAGAGAAGGAGAGAGAATAAGAACGTGAAGATTTTCTTTTTTCCCGAGAATAGAGGCATAAGTAGATTAATGCTATGTTTATATCCGACCGTCGCCTATACAGAAAGTAGACGAATACGAATACACTATAACGCCCACACAAGGCTTTACATTAACCCTTTGACTCCTGCACCCTACCCACCAACTGCAAAGACTTAACCCTTTGACTCTCTCACCCTATCCATCAGCTTCCTGCAGGAAGCTGGTGGTTAGGTCGAGGGAGTCAAAGGGTTAAGGTTTTGCTAGCATGGTTGACGATGCGGGATGTTGGTGGATAGGGTGCGGAGTCAAAGGGTTAATACAAAATGACTACACTACCCACAAAGACATCAGAACAATGCAAAACTAGAATGCCAGCAGTACTCAGAGATAGACAGGGAGGGAGGCAGACAGACTGACAAACAGACTGACAAACAGACTGACAAACAGACTAACAGACAGACAGAAAAATTAGACTGTCAGCAGTACTCAGAGATAGAGAGGGAGGGAGGCAGAGACAGACTGACAGACTGACTGACAAACAGACAGACAGAAAAACTAAAATGTCAGCAGTACTCAGAGAGAAAGAGAGACAGACACACAGACACACAGACAGAAAAACTAAAATGTCAGCAGTACTCAGAGATAGAGAGGGAGGGAGGCAGAGACAGACTGACAGACTGACTGACAAACAGACAGACACACAGACAGAAAAACTAAAATGTCAGCAGTACTCATAGAGAAAGAGAGACAGACACACAGACACACAGACAGAAAAACTAAAATGTCAGCAGTACTCAGAGAGAAAGAGAGACAGACACACAGACACACAGACAGAAAAACTAGAATGTCAGCAGTACTCAGAGATAGAAAGGGAGGAAGAGAGAGACAGACTGACAAACAAACAGACAGACAGACAGAAAAACTAGAACGTCAGCAGTACTCAGAGAGAGAGAGAGGGAGGGAGGGAGAGACAGACTGACAAACAAACAGACAGACAGACAAACAGACTGACAGAAAATCTAGAATGTCAGCAGTACTCAGAGATAGACAGGGAGGGAGGGAGAGACAGACTGACAAACAAACAGACAGACAGACAAACAGACAGACAGACAAACTAGAATGTCAGCAATACTCAGAGATAGACAGGGAGGGAGAGAGAGACAGACTGACAGACAGACACACATACAGAAAAACTAGAATGTCTGCAGTACTCAGAGAGAGAGAGAGAGAGAGACAGAGACACAGAGAGAGACACAGAGAGAGAGAGAGAGAAACTAGAATGTCAGCAGTACTCAGAGGAGGGAGAGAGAGACAGACTGACAAACAGACAAACAGACAGACATAAAAAACTAGAATGTCCGTAGGACTCAGAAAGGAAGGGAGAGGGAGACAGAGACAGAGACAGAGACAGCCAGACAGACAGACAGACAAAAGAACTAGAATGTCCGCAGTGTTCAGAGAGACAGACAGACAGACAGACAAACTAGAATGTCAGCAATACTCAGAGATAGACAGGGAGGGAGGGAGAGACAGACTGACGAACAGACAGACAGAAAGAAAAACTAGAATTCCGCAGTGTTCAGAGAGAGAGAGAGAGAGAGACAGACAGACAGACAGACAGACAGACAAACTAGAATGTCAGCAATACTCAGAGACAGGGAGGGAGGGAGGGAGAGACAGACTGACAAACAGACAGCAGACAGACAAACAGACAGACAGACAAACAGACAGACAGAAAACTAGAATGTCAGCAGTACTCACAGATAGACAGGGAGAGAGGGAGAGACAGACTGACAAACAGACAGGCAGACAGACAAACAGACAGACAAACAGACAGACAGACAGACAAACTAGAATGTCAGCAATACTCAGAGATAGACAGGGAGGGAGGGAGAGACAGACTGACAGACAAGCAGACAGACAAACAGACAGACAGACAGACAAACAGACAGACAGACAGACAGACAAACTAGAATGTCAGCAGTACTCACAGATAGACAGGGAGAGAGGGAGAGACAGACTGACAAACAGACAGGCAGACAGACAAACAGACAGACAAACAGACAGACAGACAGACAGACAGACAAACTAGAATATCAGCAATACTCAGAGATAGACAGGAGAGAGGGAGAAGACAGACTGAGAGACAGACAGACAGACAGACAGACTGACAAACAGACAGACGGACTGACAAACAGACAGACAGACAGACAAACAGACAGCAGACAGACAGACAAACTAGAATGTCAGCAGTACTCAGAGATAGACATGGAGGGAAGGAGAGACAGACTGACAGACAGACAGACAGACAGACAGAAAAACTAAAAGTACTCACACAGAGAGGGGGGGAGAGAGAGAGAGACAGACAGACAGACAGACAGATAGACAGACAGGTTCGTCTCTATTCCAATCAGCTGTTTGCTTCGGCGAATTAGTGTAATTGTGCTGAGTCCACAGCTGAAGCCTCGTACCATAGTAATATTATCTGTGAGGTCAGACCCAACCTTTGACGTAACTTTTATCTCCTAAGCCGATTAGACTTGTAGCGCGCACCAGCTGAGAATATTTCATGGATGACACAGTCTGTTCTTTTCCATTTTTTTTTTTTTTACTTTTGGATTAAATATAAAGGAATGTGGAGAGGGAGGTCTAGGTCGGTCAGTGGTGATTGCGTGAGAGAGTAAGCGTGAGGGTTGGGTACGTGTGTGTGTGTGTGTGTGTGTGTGTGTGTGTCTGTGTGTGTATGTGTGTGCGTTTGTGTGTGTTTGTGTGTGTGTGTGTGTGTGTGTGCGTGTGTGTGTGTGTGTGTGTATTTGTGTGTGGTTTATGCGTGTGTGTTGAGCGTGTGTGTGTATGTGTATGTCTGTGTGTATGCGTGTGTCTGCGTATCTGTGTGTGTGTGTGTATGTGTATGTGTGTGTCTGCGTGTGTCTGCATATCTCTGTGTGTGTATGTGTATGTGTATGTGTGTGTCTACGTGTGCGTGCCTGTGTGCATGCGCACGTGTGTGTGTGTGTGTGTGTGTGTGCGCGCGCGTGCGCGTGTGTGTTCGTGTGTGAGTGTCTGTATGTGTATGGGTATGTGTATGGGTATAGGTATGTGTACGTCTGTGTGCGGGTGTGCATATGCTTGCGTATGTGTATAAGTCTGTATCTGAAAAAGACTTGATTCATTATCTGAGTCCTGAGAACTAAGCACAGAAACGTGTCCATAAAAAAAGAAACATTTTCATTGTGGCATAACCATCTTGCTTGTATTCGGTGTGACCTTGAACTGTCGATCGCCAGCAACCATGACGCACGAAGTGTGCGTTCCTGCACGTGCGTGAGTGCGTAAAATGGGTGGAGGGTGTGTGGTGGGTGGTGGGGTTGAAAGTGTGCCAACGGAGAGAGATAACGCATACATGTGTGTGTGTGTGTGTGTGTGGGTGTGTCTGTGTGTGGTGTGTGTGTGTGTGTGGTGTGTGTGTGGTGTGTGTGGTTGTGTGGTGTCTGTGTGTGTCTGTGTTCTGTGTGTGTCTGTGTGTGGTCTGTGTGTCTGTGTGTGTGTCTGTGTGTCTTGTGTGTGTTGTGGTGTGTGTGTCTGTTGTGTGGTGTGTTTGTGTGTGTGTGTGTGTGTGTGTGTGTGTGTAGTATGTGTGTGTGTTTGTGTGTGTGTGTGTGTGATGCGAGTTAGTATGTGTTGTGTGTTTATGTGATGTAGAGTGTGTATGTGCATAATATGTGTATGTGTGTCTGTGTATGAATGTGTGCGTGTTGTGGTTTTGTGTGTTGTGTGTGTGGGTGTGTTGTGTGTGGTTGTGTGGTTGTGTGTGTGTGTGTGTGTGGTGGTGTGTTGTGTGATGTGTGTTGTGTGTGTGTGTGTGTTGTGCCATTTGTGTGTGTTGTGTGTTGTGTGTGTGGGTGTATGTAATGTCTCGTGCCAGTATTATGTGTTATTGTGTATGGTGTTTGTGAGTAGTGTGTGTCCAGCGCGCACGCGCCCTTTGTTTGGGAGGGGTTTGTGCGCAACGCGTGCATGGTGTTGTGTGTAGTGTTGCTATCACGTGCGTGCGGTGTGTGTTTGGGAGGTGGTTGGCGCACACGCGTGATGTGTGGTGTGTGTGTGCTGTGCTGCGTGTGTGCGTGTGATGTGTGTGTGTGTGTGTGTGTGTGTGTGTGTGTGTGTGTGTGTGTGTGTGTGTGTGTGTGTGGAACTGAGTAAAAATTCCACGATTGCCTTGCTCTGATTCGAGCTGTTGTTGCAATTTAGTATCGTCTGAATTATAGGCCAAGGTCAAGATGTTTGTGTCAAGAGAGTGAATTTCAATGATTGTTAAGTTCTGAGTAAACAATGATAATCGGAGTGATAATCGCAAAGAGAAAACAAGGTGATTAAGCCCCTGGCAAACACCGCAGGTGTTGTATGTCTCGGTCCTGGTCGACGCCAAGATCTAATATAAAAGTTAACGTAGAATACAGCCTGTCACGCATTGTCAATCTAGAATGGAACTCAAGTCCGTAGCATTATGATTATCATGCCGTTCATCATCATCTTCATCGCATTGTGAAAGTTGTCCTGGATTCTGTGGCGAAAGTTTCAGTTTCAGTTTCTCAAGACGACGTCTCCGCGCTCGGAATAAATTCCTTATGCACTAACGTCACAGGTACCATGCGTATAATGATCAGGGCACAAGCCTTAAGTCTGCACATAAACCCATGAGGTGGCCAGCGTCAGAAATGGGACAGAGATAAAAAAAATTTAAAAAAAACAATAACAACAACAACAAACAAAATGATCAAGTCATTTTAATTATCTTCTATTTCTTACACAGAAAAAAGAAACTATTACAGAAAATTCAAAATTTCTCAAGGACTCTACGATACTGAAGAAGAGTTAGTCGAAAGAAAACATAATGTGTGGTTTCCAAAGCTCTCTTGCAGACTTGCTGATAATTATTCTGGATTGAGTAATTAACATTTTTACAAAATGTTTATTTGTTTCTAAAATTTTGGGATTCCCAAGCAAAAGCAAAATCCGATTTTTGAATATGACCTATCCAGTTTTTGCATAGAAATCATAGAAGAGTTTGTATGATTTGACAGAGCATTTCTCTGTGTTGTCATATGACAAAAGGCCGCACCAAAAATGAATCACTTTAGAATTAACCAGCACTGAAACTGGATATAACCTCTTTCCACCATACACCATATCAGTCATGGCGCTTCTCGGCTATTTTAACAAATGTTTCAAAATTTTAAGCTGCAATTTCTTAACTAAGTTCAAGTTCTCACATCCCCATGATTCACGTTCATACAGTAATATATGTACAATAGTAGTATCATTTTAGGAAATAAAGGCAACATTTATAGGCCATTTTATGAGGAAGGGGGATTTGGAGCACCTGGTCACAACGGGAAAGCTGGAGGGTAAGAGAGCACCAGGTAGACCCAGGGAGAAAATGCTGGACGGACTTGCAGAGTGGCTGGGGACGAGGAGGGTGGGGGAGATGCTGGGGGCAACGAGAGATAGAGGCAGATGGAAGTCCATGATCGCCAACGCCATGCGGCAGGGCACCTGATGATGATGATGATGAGTATCATATACGGTAAGAACAACATTGACAGGCACATCTTGATTTCTACCTTGTCTGCAATAAAGAAAATATAGCTTTCTGAGCTTGATCATGTGCAGTTGTTTTACGCTTAGCGTCCAATTTATCACACAGGTGATATAAAAAACATACCTGAATACAAACTGAAACGTACCTAAGGACAGTAAAACAGATATACACACAAAAACATGCACACATATACAAAAGCATACGCATACACACGCACGCTCGCACACACACATATACACCGTCTAATATCACTTATAGTGAAAAGACGTTAAATCAAGCAACGAACGAACATATACACACACAAACACACACACACACACACACACACACACACACACACACACACACACACACACACACAACGCACACACACACACAAACACACACACACACACACACACACACACACACACACACACACACACACACACACACACACACACACAAACGCACACAAAACGTGATTGCACGTACTTTTCTCATACTGATTCATGTTAAACGATACTGTCACTCAAAATACAAGGCTCTCATTCTCTCATTCACTCACTCCCTCCCTCACAGTATGGATTGTTTATGTATTTATTTGCCACCATGTCTTGATTCCATGCAGATATGTAGATAAGCAAACGACAACTTTGAAAAAAATGTTTCTAGCTAATAACCACCACTACCACCCCACTGGAGATGCCGGGGACTTTCAGGATAAATAGTATCCCTCCTTCTGGAAATTATGTACTAGAAAATGTCTCTTTTCCCTCTCTCTCTGTCTCTCTGTCTCTCTCTGTCTCTGTCTGTCTCTCTCTCCGTTCTCTCTGTCTGTCTATGTGTCTCTCTCTGTCTCTCTGTATCTCTCTGTCTCTCCCTCTCTCTGTCTCTCTTTCTCTCTCTGTCTCTCTCTCTCTCTCTCTCTCCTCTCTCTCTCTCTCTCTCTCTTTGTTTCTGCCTTGCTTCTTTGTTTTCTGTCATTTCTTCCTATCTTTTTCTGCCTTGTTGGTCCATTGACCTGTATGTGTTCAATAAAGTCTTACATACTTTCTCTTAGGAGATAATTGGGTACATATATTAAGTGCATTTTGGCTCTAGGGAAATGAGATTTGCGGAAGCTATTTCAGATAATTTAGACCCGTTTTTAGATGTTTTGGTGTCCTTAGTTATGTTTTAATTTGTATTCAGGTATGTTTCTTAAATCCCCCGTGTGATGAATTGGACGGAATGGTCAACGCCAAGGGCATCTCTTTAGATTATGTGCGTGAATGGCATTGATTTGTGCTCTTCAGTTTTTTTCCTTTCTTTTCCTGTTGAAGTACTATGCGAGTATTGAAACGGTGACTCTACGCAATAAGAATTAGAATAAGAATAAGAACTCTCACTGTTGGAAAATAAAGCATCATTGCCATTGTCACTGCCATCCAGCACTTTGCATATACAATATTTTACACCAAATTCTACCAGTTGCCGTGATGCAGTAGGTAGCACAAAGGATTACCGATTGGAATGTTGGTTCGAATCCTAATCAGCCATGCCAAAGTCCCTGTGGGATATTCCGGCCCCAGCCGGCTCCCACCCAGTGCTGAACGTGCCATGGGCTTCGTTTGGGAAAACCTGAACCACACGATCGAGTCTCATCCACGTTACGGGTC